>CM021105.1:542893319-543406906 GCA_007115665.2 Sequoiadendron giganteum
TTTTCTTACTAGATTCACCAACTTATTGAGGAGGAGGACCTAAGATGACCCTCCCATCCTTATCATTGTTATGAGGCATTGCTTGTTCTTTAGGAAGGGGAAACTTACATCAGGAGGGGGATCTTGATATCCTACTCCTTTGGTATCCTTAGTTGGTATTTTTTCTAAGAGTTGATGAATTTAATGTTCTCTTGTTATGTCACATCCTTATTTTCTTAAGATCATGAATCCTTTTCCATATGTCTCTTCTAGGTTGATGGGAGTGTTGGTCACTTTGTTAACATAGGATTGATGCACTTGATTAGAGGAACTAGGATCACTTATTGTAGGTATCTTAGACTCCTTTTTTACTCAATTTCAAGATGTAAAACACCAAACATCTCAAGTTGTGTTAGTTATTTCATGGAAGGATAAAAGGATGCATTAGTCTCAAGGTTGTTAAGGAAATCATTTATGAAGTTGTTCATGTTGTCATCATCTTCTCCAATGATGTCAACTTCACGAGGATGACATGCATTAGGATTTGATTGAGCATGAGTGAGTTCAATTTCATTAGGATCATTTCCAAAAACAGAGCTTGACACATCCACTAATGATTTCAAGGAAATCCAAAATTTACCAAATCATATATCCATAATGAAATGCAATGCAATTTTTCAAATTCTAAACAAGGTAATTTGTTGATTACACTATGCAACAATCTGAAAATGAAATGTTGTAAATGCAATTTTGAAATTAAGCAATGCACTAAATGAACCAAGTTAAGCTAGATCTAATGAAATGGACGAAACTAAAACTCAACAAACTGAAACAAGGATCTGATAATAACAAAAAACAGCATAGAAATGAAGTTTTTAATGTTGTAAAATGTAGATTCAGGTTTGATACAAGACTAAATCACCCTGATGGGTGAATGATTCCTAGTTAGGGTTTCTAAAAGGTTCAAATGTTGAAAAACAGACAACACAAAATTTCTAGAAATCTATAAAAACTACCTATACAGGGACTAAATCGCCTAGGTGGGCGAATGAGTCCTAGATTAGGGTTTTTAAGCCAAATTCAGCAAATTCTAAGTTGATGTTAAGGTTTCTAGCTTGTATGTTCAAATGACTATTTGCAATTACAATTTTCCAATGAAATTTAATGATGCAAGATGCAAAAATGCAACCTATATGCACTTTTTCACTAATGAAATATTTAGAAGCCCTAAATGCAATTTAAATAATCCAAATCTAATGCAAAGTTAACCTAGATCTAGGACTACAATGATAACCAAATAAAAAATGCAAGTGTCCAAAGGTCAGGTTCACCAAAATGAAAACAAGGGAAATAGGTGTCCACCTTTTAAGAGATGGAACTTAGGACATATTTCGCACTTTGGTTCATTAGGAAACCAAGATGCCTCAACCAAGTGACTCAATTGAGGGAAGGACACAACAATGAGTGGTTTCCTTAGGTGTTATTAAAAATGGGGTTCACCATTAAAATGAAGCTTCAAAGGAGAAATGAAAACCCTAATACACTAAACCCTAGAAACTTAAAACATTAAATCATATTACTAAACAAAAAGAAACCAAAAAGTACCTAGAAGATTGGTGATGTCTAAACAAGATCTAAAAACCCTAAAAATTGTTGTTTTTGAAGTGCATTGGGACTTATTTACCAGGATGGGTGATTTAGTCATGCTACCAGAATCTAGAATCTTCAGATGACAAATCATGATCTACAAAAAACTAATGAAAATAGGTATACTGGGACTGATATGCCGAGAGGGGAATTTAGTCCCAATATTAAGGTTTGGTTGAAACTTCTATAGCCTATGGTGATCTTTTGTAGCTTTCATCTTGTCTAATCTTTAAGTTAGAAAAGTCTGAATTCTGATCTATAGGTGAGTTTTTGTGAAGATTAAAACTTCTTAACAACTTAGACAACTTTCTTCAATCTTACAAATTTGTCTTCAAAGGATCTTCAAACTCCAAATCACCTAGATCTAAAATAAGACATGAAAAGGGTAAGAATGTTGTGTTAGAGAATAGGGGTTTTCCTTGGTCAAACCTTGTTTCGATAATCAAACCTTCAAATTAAATGAAATAACATGAAGGAATGATGAATGAACAAATGTAATTTTGTAACTCACCAAACCCTTGAAATAAAGGTTGCAATCTTGTGAAAAATGGCTCCAATGGATGTGGATCTTGACTCTTGATCTTGATATGAGATAATGTCTTTGAGTGCTTGGTTGAATCATGAAAACGTACATCACAAATGTTAGCTCAAAAACACACATGATGCATGAAGACTTTGACATGATGCTTGAATCTTGAATGCTACTCCAAATGATTGATAGTTTACTCTTGAATTATCTCTTGATCATAAATTTTCTATAATTATTGAATACTTGAAATATTAGATGACTTGAAAACTTGCTAGGAGAAAATATGTGAGATAACTTTGTATTTATACTTGTTTATACCAAATTTCCTGAGATTACAACACTACAAGCTGACATCGGATCTAAGATAATAAAATCCCACCAAGAATTTGATTTAAAAATAGGTCATAGTTAAAGCAGGAATCATATGCCACCTTGGGTGTATGAGTCCCAATGTCTTAAACACAAGACACAAACTCCAAGAAGTGTCTTGTTTAATGCAATATTTAAAATCAGGCCTCGAAACCTAGGTGGGACCCATACACCTAAGGTGTTGTATGAGTCCCAAATCACTAGATTTGGAACACATAACCTCAAACATTGAATAATGATTTGTCACTTATTAAATGTTGGGATTATCTTGAGAAAAATGCATTAAATCGGGCTTGTGGATGCAAAATAAGACCAAATACGGCATAAAGAAGCCCAATTTTAGCAGGGTGGGCCCAAACAAGTGTGAAAAGGTAAAGGGACACATTTTTTTACACTACATAAATATATGGGAAGAGAAAGAGAGATGGATAAATATATATGGCAAGAGAAAGGAAGAGAGAGATAGAGATAAAGAGATATATAGGGTTATAAGGAGGGAGTGAGGGAGGGAGAGATGGGGAGAGAAATAAAGAGATAGGTAGAGGAGAGAGAGGGAGAGAGAGAGGGGGAGAGGTAGAGATATAGGTAGAGGGAGAGAGAAAAGAGGGGGTAGAGAGGGAGAGAGATAGGTAGAGAGGTAGAAAGAGAGAAGAGGTGAGAGAGGGAGATATATCTCAATATAGAGAGAGGGAGAGGGAGGGAGAGATATAGATAAAGGGTAATATATAGAGATAGAGAGCAATAGGGAAAGAGATAGAGAGATAGAGAGATAAATGGAGAGCTAGGGAGATAGAGGTAGAGAAAAATATGGATATAAAGAGATAGAGAGAGGAGTGAGAGGGAGATAGAGAGATAGAGAGAGGAGTGAGAGGGAGATAAAAGAGAAATAAATATAAAGATATAGAGTATGAGAGATGGCATGAATGTCAGAGAAAGCTCAATAGATATAGATGGGAGAGGGAGTGATATAGATAGAGGGAGATATATAGACATATAGAGGGATAGTGAAATATAGAGAGATATGGGGAGATAAATGTAGAGAGAGATAAAGAGAGAGAATTAGAGAGATAGAGATATAGATCATGAGAGGGTGAGTGAAGTGTTGATATCCCCATTCATGGTTTGGTCAATGTAACATCAACCAAACATGTCAAGTTCATCTAGGTGAATAGGAATAAATATTGAGAGATAGAAGGTGATAGAGATAAGTAATAGGATTGAGGTATAGAGAGAGGGAGGAATAAATAGAGAGGGGAAAGATGTAGAGATATAGATAGAGATGGATATAGGGAGGGAGAAATATCGACTGTGTGTGTATATGAGTGAGAGAGATATGGAGATATATATAATTAGAAAAAGAGGGAGGGAGAGATGGAGAGAAATAGAGAGAGGAGAGAGAAATAAAGATTATAGAAAGAGGGTGTGATAGGGAGAGAGAGAGATAGGGATAGAAAGGAGAGGGAGAGGAAGAGGAAGAGGAAGAGGAAGAGGGAGAGGGATAAATAGAGATAAAAAGGAGAGGGAGATGGAAAGAGAAATACAAAGATATAGGAAGTAATATATAGAGAGACTAGGAGAGATGTAATGAATAAGAGAGATAGAGAAAATAAAATATAGATAGAGAGGGAGATATGGGAAGACAGAGATAGAGGGGGCAAGAGTGAGAGATAAAGAAGGTGATAGAGACAATTAATAGAGAGAGGAAGAGAGATAGAGAGAAAGAGATGGAGATAGAGATAGGGAGGGAAAAATAGGGAGTGTGTGTGTGAGAGTGAGAGAGATATATAGATAGAGATAAGGAGAGAAATAAGGAGTGTGTGTGTGAGAGAGAGAGTGAGAGATATGGAGATAGAGATAAAGAGGAGACAGGAGTAGTATAGAGATATAGAAAGAGGGAGAAATAGGGAGAGAGGAAGAGAGGTAGGGATAGAATGAGAGGGGTATAGAGAGAGATGAAGTGAGAAAGATAGAGGGGAAAGAGAGATATTTAGGGAAGGTAAGGATATATATGTTACATTGGTGGTTGTTGTTGCACCAAAAGATCAACCTGTTAATGCCCGATACAACCGTTAGATTTATACAAGATCCATAGGAGGCATTTAAGCCATGCCATGAACCCAAGTGTCATGCTGCAAAAGGAAAACCAAGGGACACAACATATTGCAAAAATCCCCACCAATGAAAGTGAGGAGTTCAAACTTGTGACCTCGACTCTAATACAAATTATTACATTGGTGGTTTTTGTTGCACCAAAAGATCGACTTGTTAATGCTTGATACAGCCGCCAGATTTATACAAGATCCATAGGAGGCATTTAAGCTATGTCACGAACCCAAGTGCCACACTGTATAAGGAAAACCAAGTGACACACCATCTTGCAACAATAGAGATATGGGAGAGAGATAGAGATGAAGATGGAGTGGGGGATGGAGATATATGTATCTTTGTCTCCCTTTATTTCTCTTCATTTTTCTATCTCTCCATCTTTCTCTCTCTATGTAACTTTAAATCTATTTGTCTTTCATCTTCTTTTTTCCTCTCTCTTTCTTTATCTCTCTTACTATCTCTATCTCATTCTCTCTCCCTCTTTATTACTCTACATCTTTACTTCTATCTTTGTATCTTTATCTCTCTATATCTCTTTGTCTACCTCTCTATCTCTATATTTCTCTTTCTCTCTCTCTATCTCTATCTTTGTTTCTCTCTCTTCTATTTTTGTACCTCCCTCTCCCTCTCTCTATCCCTACATTTCTCCTTTTTTCTCTCTCTAACTCTCTCCATATCTCTCTTTGTCTATTTTCCTCTCTTTCAACTCTTTTGTCTCATTTTCTCACCCTCTCTTTTTCTCTCTTCCTTTATTTTTATTTTTTCTCCCTACATGCCTCTCTATATATTATCTCTATATCCTCTCTTTTTGATCTTTCCCTCTCTATAGATTTCCCTCCTTAAGTGTGCAATGAGTAAATTGAATATGTCTTAAAGGTTAATTATTATATCCTTAATCAAATGACATGATACCTAGTGTAGGGCACCATGTTGATTTCATGCCTCCATGAGGCAATTTTGTAATTTTTGAATCTTGGTCATGTTTATTTTTTAAAAAGGTCATATTTGGACCATTAATAATGTATTTGAGTCATTTGATTAGGTTTCTAGGTGATTGCGGGGTCAAGCTGTCAAATGGTGTAAAATATTGCAAATGTTGTCAAAACCATAAGTTCAGAACCCTTAACTCCACCAGCTCCTTGTGAATAGAATCTACGAGATAGGCCACATAATCAAACACTTTGTTTGAGATTTTTTTTTGTATATCTATGACCATCACCATCAGTGGAACATTCATTTTTACATCAAACTTCCTTTCAATAACTTGACACAAACTGTAGTTTGTGTTCTTGAAGTAATCCTCAAATTCATCACATTCAAAGGGCTTCAACATCTTTGGGTCCAAATCAGACATCTCTTTTTCCTTGATCTTTTCTCCTATGTCTAGGTAGAACATGTCTTCTATACCCAAACTTATTTTACTCATACTCCTAGTATAGTTCAAAAAATTTGATTGAAAAAGTGGTAATGGGATTCAAATTAAAAATCTCCCCTATCCGACTCCTGGATATGTCCAATAGTGGGACTCCATTTACACTCTAGATAATCCTATCCTTTTGATTGTAATTATTTGCATTCTCAAGTATTAAATCCACCTCAAAAAATACATTGGGAACTACCAGCTTCCCAAGATCACATTCCCACAAGTGACAAGTCAGACGTTTGGCTCCTCTTTTGTTGAAGGCACATAGAAATAAATCCCATCCACTCCAAGGTAATGCAAATTCCCCTATTCCCGTTGCTAAATCCAATATCTGTCAATCACAATGCCTTTCCTTGTGGGCCTCTTTCCCACTGGCATTGCCTCAATAAGTTCCTCTTGAGGGTCACCCTCCATGAAACAAGTGAAATCTCTCTTGGCACCCTTCTTCTTCTCAAAAGCCTCTGAAACTTCTGGTTGCTAAGCTTTGGCCTTAACCTTAGGTTTTCTAGGATTTTCCCTTGGTTTGGATGATTGACTTGCTTGACTCATTATGAAAAAACTACACAAAATTAGGATTTTGCTAAAAATGAGCTAAGAAGTTAGGGCTTTGGTGAAATTGAC
Organism: Sequoiadendron giganteum; assembly: GCA_007115665.2. Classification (NCBI taxonomy): domain Eukaryota; kingdom Viridiplantae; phylum Streptophyta; class Pinopsida; order Cupressales; family Cupressaceae; genus Sequoiadendron; species Sequoiadendron giganteum. The sequence continues at coordinate 542,899,994 of CM021105.1, forward strand.
TTGGTGAATTTTTTTGCAACCCTACCCGTTTCTTTCCAACATAGCCTAGGATTAACAACTCACCCTTTACAATTCGGAACAATAATTGTGAGAACCCTAAGTTATGATTTTCCTTCACTTTTAACAGTAAATTCGACCCCAATTTCAATCCCACTAGGGGGTATGTACATGATCATCATGGAAAAAATAGGCCCTTAAGTGGCGATGAAAATTCAAAAAATCAAAGTTTGGCAACTTGACGTCAAAATTTGAATAAGTTATCCATATTATTTTAAAAATATGTAAGAATAGAATCTGTAGAAAATTGAATATAGTTTCTAAACTACTAGGCTTATTTGTTTATTTTAAATCTATTTGGTGAAAATTTGAAATTTCAATGTAGTAGTACTTAAATTTCAAGGAAAAAATAAGAAGTAGGTGTCTGTCTGACCACCCTAACCACAAAAAAATGATAATTATTTTTTATAAGATTTTAGATATAAGTAAAGGACTCATGTCCTGATGTGATGCATATTTTTAGTATTTTTTTTCCAAGTAAATAATTAATTATGATTTTTTTATTACAACTTTAAAAAAATATAAAAACTCGTATGTTTGACCACCTTAACCTAGTCAAAATTTCATGAAATTCATTTTTTTTTCAATCCTATAGTATGTGAAGCATAGAATGTGACGCATGTTTCATATTCAAAAAATGTGATACAATTTGAAAGCTATAGATGTTTTTTAGTTAGCCTATCAATCAAGACTTTAGTCATAATTTAGATAGAAAATGAATAATAATTATTTATTAAACTCAAAGTAAAGCATAATTTATATTGGTGGAAAGCTAAGAATCTCCTTTAAAAACCCTTTTCGTTTCATCAATTTTGGGTAAAAAATAGTCATCGGCCACATGGGCCATCATATGACTTACATATCACCACTTTTTGGCCCATCACAATCCTGCACATACCTTGAGAAAATCACTCAAAGAAGTAGAATTTTAACTTACCTCGGAACCCTAAGCTCTTTAATTCTGAATTTTCTCATTTGAGGTCTCCTTCTTCATGTTCTCCTTCGAATTCTTGTAAAGATGATGCAAAAATGAGTAATTCAATATTTATGGCCTTGAAATTTAGGTAGATACACCATTAATGGTGTGGGGAAACTCATGCGAGTGAACAAGGAAGCATTTGACACTTATTCGTTCATATTTGAATTCTCATCGTTGATCAATTTGTTTTAAAACATGATCAACGGTTGTCCATGATCATCGCTCAATGTTGTTTTCTTTTTGGTGCTTTGTTGTGAATCAATGATGTGAACACTTGGTGCGATGTCCTGCAATGATGCCATGTAGCTACTTTAAAACTCATTCACCAACCTTGTTTGCAAATACATCAATCATCACTAAAATGTTTTTCCTTGAAGAGTTGAAAACCGTGATGTGAAGAATCCTCACAATGGGAGGAATATTCCATAGTATATCTCTTCATTTTCACATCGCTCATTACTAAAATTTTATTCATGTTTAGGAGCATAACAACAATGCATTGAGACAATGTGATGAGAGAACAACTTATAGCCTTTCATCGGTCATCGCTATTTCATTTCCTTTAGAAAAATGCAATCCATGATGCATAGGGTGCACATGATGCATTTTTAACCCTTTGATTGGAATATCCTTTGGTATATCTCTTTCCTTTGTCTTTTCTTATAATGGCACATCATGCATTACACATTTGATATGAATATTTTAAAATAGAACCATGATGCACTAGAACTCAATGATGTATTGACTAAGGTCAACACCTTTGAAAATATTCTTCATTACCTTCATCGCCCATCACTCATCATTGTTATGTGCTTTAGAGATAAGAATGTATTAGCAATGTGAAAGAGCGAGGTGATGGCATAGGATCAAGACAAGTGGCAAGATCCTATATTTTTAGTGTGCATTATGCAAATATTTGAGTGAGTGGGAATGAAAACAATGCTATGAAGGGTAGCAACGATGAATAGGATGGGAGAAAAATGTCCCTCATAAGAAACCAATGGTTTCATCGTGTGTCATAGGAATGAGTGAAGCTAATGGTAAGAAAATCATGATGTGTTATGGTATTGTGATGAAATAAACACATTCATCATTCATTGATGGAATAAAATGAGCGGGGAACATGCAATCTGCGATGCAAAGGACGCTAGCGATGCAAAGAAAACATTTATAAAATCACCCATTGTGCAAATGGTTTGAGCAGACAAAATGAATTAGTGATGCAAAAATAGCCAGCAATGGGAAGAAAACTTGGTAATATGAGTAACAAAGACATGGAAAAACCTAAGGCATAAGTCCAACTTAGGATAGTAAAAATATTTCAAGGCACTAACCATAGGAAAAATTTAGACCATGGACCAAGATAGATCAATGAGGAATTAGATCAAAAGGAACTAAGTTTTAATATGGGAAATTGATGAAGCCCAAACCCTTGAAACTTAAAACCCTTACCCATGGGACAATAGGTCAGGACTAAGGAACTAGCCAGATATGGACATAAAACTAGTGGAACACAAAAAAAATTAGGGGTTCCACCAGGGACTTGATTCAAACATCACCTACATACCATGGGATGCTCCAAAAGGCTTTATAGAAGATTGATATCTCACCTTCTATCAAACTAAATGATGTAGAAACTTTTTTTATTGTGTGAAAACAAAAAAATTGTATAGTACATTCCTCAACATGAATAACCTTCACTTGAAATTCAAAAAAAATATGAGGCTCTAATGATAGTGGTTAGAATTAATAAAATTAGGGTTAGACATACTCTTATTGATAATGGATCAAATCTTAATGTTTGTAGCATGGATCTTATAGATAAACTTGGTGTGGATAAGAATCTTATAGAATCCAACACGATCTTTGTATTCGTACCTTTGATAGTGATAGTAGGAAACTATTAGTGACAATCACACTACCCATTAAGGTAGGGCCCATGGTTTTCCCTACCCCTATCCATATCACGCCAAGACCACTTTCATATAATCTTCTCCTAGGTATACCATGGATTCATGTCATGAAGGGAGTCCCATCTACACTCCACCATGAGATGAAATGTGAATATAATTACGAGATATATATGGTAAAAGTGGATTTAAAAGTTGTAATTCTCAAATTGAAGCTGAACATAACACTTACAACTCTCTTAATACTTTAATTCCATATTCAAAAGTTGAGCCATTAACTTCCAATGATAATGATACTATAAATGCACTCTTGGGTGATTATTGGAGGTCAATAGAATTTACACCTTATTTTAATGGGGAGTCTAAAATCTTGGCATCAATGTCCAAAGGGTCAAATAAAAATGATGATCATGATATTGCATTATCTTTAAACACATATTTTGGTGATGATTGGGATTCATTATATTTTACACCCTCCTTTGAGGGAGAGTAAAAAATGTCACAATATAAACCTAAGGAGTTTTTTTGTGTCATTTTCTCAATCTACATCAACAAATGAAAAATATCATCCCTCAACAGTAATGGGGGCTCTTTTAGCTTTCATCCCTTGTGTGTTGGTGATGCCTAACCTTAAAAAAATTAAAAAGGATTTACATTATTATGAAAGGCTCAATTATTCTCATGAGCATTTAGATAAAAATTCTCCATTTGAGTTGGAAGAATGTTATGGGCTTGGATATAAATAACTTTCTAAAAATGGATATAAGGAAAACATAGAACAAGGAGTTAAGGATCATGTGAAGTATATGGTGTATCTATCGAAAAGGTTTTAGGTTTCCAAAATTATTATATGTCTTCATCTCATGGTCCATATTCATCTACTATATTTATAACTTCTTGTGATAAATGAGATAAATTTTCTTCACAAGAGAAAGGATTGTCTCCCACTACTTATCCTTTATCCAATCAAGATTGTATTTTGTTGCATCTTTTAAAAGACCTCTTTATTACTCTTCCTCATCCAACACATAAGAAATATTATATAATAACTCGTTTTGTTTATATTATTGAGCATATGGTCATTCCACCAATGAATGCTAAGCCTTGAGTAGTAAAATATAACATATTAGTGATTGTGGTGCTCTTCCATGTGTTGATGCACCTAATATTTCTAAATAATAATGATCACTTCTATGGTGTTTCTCCTCACTATGTGGCATTTGTAGCTTCACATGTTTTCTCATTTCCATTCATGGTGGTACAATATTAAGTGAAACCATATCTTTTTCCATGGTAGAAACATGATAGTCTCTAGCATGGTTGTATTTTATTTACACTTGGGGGAAAGGATAACTAGTTTTGGGAGGTGTGTGTTCTTTTCAAGGATCCCTTCTTCCCTTTTTTTTTCCTTAAAATACCAACATAGCAAGTATGTTGACATTTTAAGTGGGGGCATATCACCCTATCTATTTCATAGATGTCGTGTGAGACTTGAATTTTTGATATACCCATTTAGTGGTGGTTTTTTAATAACACCCCTTGAGGCAAGGTTATGAATTTTCCCCTTGTGACATTGAGCATTGGTCCATCCCCTATAATTTTAAACTTTGTGTGCTCTCTAAAGCGTGATTGGAAAAATAGTCCATGGATTTGGGATACCAGAGCTTATTAATTAATTAATTGTGAGTTATTTTACATGGCCACCTAGCATGAAACACCTTGCTTGCCAATGGATCCATTTTTTTCCTGAGTGATTTTACATCCATATGAGAGTACCTCTGAGTTTGTGTTTTATTATGTTTTTAATGTTTTTCTTGTATTTTCAACATGTTTACTTTGTGCATGGTATCATGTTTTCCTTGTGTCTTCTTTGTGTTTTCTTTGTCTTTTTATTTTTTCTACATTGTTTTTATTTTGTATCATGTTTTCATCATGTATTCTTCATATTTTTCATTCTAAATTTCATGTCATATATGTGTTTTTTGTTGTCCTTATATTGTCTTGCCATAGGATCTTGAATCTAGGGGCTAGCACATCCCCTATATTTGATGCCATCATATGTCTTCAATATTTGGATAATTGAACCCTTCTTGACATATTCTAACTTTTGTGTGAGTTTGAGCATAAGTTCATACTCTCACTAAAGTGGGGCCAAAATATAGTGTCATAAATTTTCACCCTTGACGATTTCACATTAGGTTTAGCTCCCCCTATGTGCTTGGACCTAATTATGCATTAAGCACAATTTTTTTAAATATTCAAAATATCAAACATGAGAAATAAAATTATGCATTTAATATTTTCCCTTGACACTTTTAGACCCCAAAAAATGTGGATCTATGCACCCTAGACCACCTAATTTTTAAATTCAACTATATTGGTGTTGGTAATTTATTATTTTAATTTCCGAAGTCATTTGTCGACCATCGGTATTTAATTTTTGGGAAATTAGAATAATTGTATATAAATACCTAGTCATTTTATCATTTTAAATCCTAGAAAATCTATTGAGAAAATTGAAGATACTAAAATCAATCAAGGGAAAAATTAGAAATGTTACAAAAATTTCATCAATCAAGTTCAAGTTTGTAAGACATCAAGATAAACGGATAAATTATGTTCAAGGAGTTATTATGATCAATCATGCTAAATTATGAAGAGGTATTGAGTTATCCTCTACATGCTAGATTTAGCAATCTATTGTGTATGTGAGCTAACCTTTTCTAGGTCTATCAAGCAATAAAGGCATACATAAATAAAGTTTAGTGTGGCATCTTCTCTTCAAGGATTTTCATATCAAGGTAATGTTATCATTTTCTATTTATCAATTTCAATCAATTATTGTTATTTTGGTCTCTTCTTTACCTAGGGAATTCCCTCGTGATCATAATCAATCATTGTACATAGAAGTATAAATACCAACATAGGGTTTTAATTAAGAAATCCCCTATAAAACACAACCTTTTCCCCCATTTTCCTATGTCCAAGTCAGATTTGGAGGTTTAAGTGGAAAATAGTCTAGGAAAATAGAGTGCAGACTACAACCTTTGGTTAAAAAATTTTAGATCTAAAAAAAATGAGTCTAGTCCATGGTGTAGGGTGCCCTAGACCAAGCAATTCATGCTCAAATTTCATCGCAGGTTCCTCTTTGTGTCTCAATCTTAGATCTAAAGTCATTTTATAACTTTCTATTTTCATCTATCTGATAAATTATATTTTTCAGATCTAGGGTTTTATGTGATATACTTGTCAAATTAGACATAAAATTCATCATCCACACACAACCCAACACAAAAAAAATCCTAGGAGGTCAAGTCTGCCTTGTGGCTTCAAGTCAATCATAAAACCCTAGTTAATTTTTGCTTAATGTTGAGTCAAGTGAACTGGAGATAATCCTAGTTATCTTAGTTGGATCTAAGGTCACTTTTCCTATTCAAAATTTTGATTTCCACCTCCTTTGAGCAATAACTCCTTTCTCCTTCCAACACTCTACCCTTAAAGCTCAAACAAAAAATACAATAAGAAATGATTAAGGAAATAATCTCCAAATTATCCATCACATGAAAATATAAAGGAGCTCAATCTTAAATCCCTTGAATGAGAGAGTGACACTTGCCACTCTCTCTTTCATTACTCAAGAAAATATCCCCACAAGTTCTCACACATGTGTGATAATTTTGGGGAGATGAGGAATGTATTAGTACACTTTACCCAACATCTCTTACAAAGTGGCTTCACACATGTGAAAGCCTTGATGCTCTTCCCAAGTTCATTAATGAACTTTTAGGAGTGGGGTGGAAGAGTGGCAAGTCACTTTTCCTAGTTCCTAATAACTCAAACTCACCACCTTCATTCATGTGGACGTTTAAAGGGTCAAATTACCCTAAGGACAATGTCACATTCCAAGAGGTCCCCCTTCCATAGGTATAGACCCTAGGGGTCTTTATTTGTATTAAGATCTATAAAATTGACCAAACAACACTCTTTAAAGACCAAACTAAAGATAAATTCGAAATTCAAGACTCAATTAAGGCTTACCAAACCCTAATCCTACTTACTCAATCACTTGAATTTACACACACTAAAACCTCACAAAAATACTTACACATAACTCACAATAATTAGCCCCATAAATACAATTGCACATTAACATAAAACCCTAATTACTTTATAGGTCATAGGGTTGAAATTTAAACTTTGCAATGAGTATTTAATAATCTACGTTTAGATGGTTCTCTCTTTTTACCCTTTGGCACTTATCTCAAACATATTTTTCCAAATACCAGTTTGGTTAGAAATCATAATAATCACTTGTTGAAAATCTTAATAAGATCAAAATTAATAGTAAGTAGATAAAAATATGTATACATACTTATTTATTTTCTCTATGCAAGATATAAATTTAAGCCTGCCTTTATTAATAATGAAAGTCTAGAAATTTAGCTAAATTATTTAACTACACTATTTAATTTAAATTTGAACACTCTTTCATCAAATAAAATTCATAGTGTAACTTGACATATAATGCATACAATTTACCTTACTAACCCATGTTAGGTATACCTGTCATTGATTAGAGTTGTCATGATTTACCTTCAATGATGCTCAACCAATAGACACTTTTGGAACTTCTTCACGATCTTCAAATGTCATGTTTCATTCCCAATTATTATCCTTTTCTAAGAAACATGAAAAATATTAGCAAATCATCTGAACTAATGCTAGGTACATGCCATTCCTTAAACCATATCAATTTAATTTTATTCTTCATATTATTATTGTATAAAATCTCTATCTCACATGTTTGCATATATTTATAATTGGTTTTCCAAGTCACATTTACCACCATAATCATTTAAAATAGGTCATAGAATAATTAAATTAATAAGCACATGTTTGGTTATAATTTTTATGGTCTCCAATACCTTTAGCTTGAGTATATATTCCTTTATTTATTACACACTCATTTTAACATGATTTTCCAAGAGAATAATAAGTATTAACTTGTACTAACCACAAATGATTTCGGTGTTATGTCATACTTAAATTTTTTTGTTAAAGTCATCAAGTTATTCACTAAACTAGCATAATAGAACTTATTAAGGAGTCACATAAGTTATAGATAGGGTTGGGCCTCACATTTGGTTAGATCTATGTAGAGATAAGGTTATGAATTCCTTGAAAATGAGTGAAACATCTTTGTTAATATATAAATATTGGAGACATACCAAATAAATAAATGTAAGTTCATATGCCATCTATTTGTTAGGGTTTAGGTAGATCAGAGCAATAAACATTAACAATTATATGTAGATTAAATAACCTAGAAATAATAATGAAGAATAACGCAAAAGAGATCAACACATAAGTTTAATGTGTTTCAAGCAATATGGGCTACATCCATAGAAAATCAATCACCCAATGATTCTCACTTGTGTGAATTTTCTCTAGCTTAAATTGTCCATCCTCTAAAATTGACCAAATGAAGTGGTATCTGGGTTGTATGTGCTTAGTTTTTGAATGCAGAGTTGTGTTCTTAGCAAGATGAATGGTACTCTAGCTATCAATGTACAAAGGGATATCTTCTTGTTATTTTCCAAATTCCTCTAGAAAATTTTGTAACCAAATCATCTCCTTGCTAACTTTCGTAGCAGCAACATACTCAACTTCAGTGGTTGAAAGCGTAAAAAAAATTTGCAATCTTGAAATCCAACTGAATGCAGTACCTCCTACAGTAAAAAAATACCCTGTAGTACTCCTCTTGCTATAAATATCACTCGCCAGATCAAAGTCAACATATCCTTTTAGAGCATAATTGGTTCCTCCAAAACATAGTTTCTTTGAAGTAGTACCTCTCAAATATCGAAGAATCCATTTTACTGCATTCCAATGTTACATTCCTAGATTTCTCATATACCTTCTCACAACTCCCACTACATGTGAAATATATGGCCTTGTGCATACCATTGCATACATGAAGCTACCAACTATGATGCATATGGTATGTTACACATTTTGTCTTCCTCCTCTTATGTTTTTGGACACATCTCCTTAGTCAACTTAAAATGACCAAGCAAAGGTGTACTAACTGCTTTTGCATTTTGCATAATAAAACCTTTTCAACACCTTCTTTACATACTCACTTTGAGACAAAAATATTTTTTTGTTTGTCCAATCCCCTGTGATCCTCATACCAAGGATTTATTTTGTTGTACCCAAATCCTTCATATGAAATGATTTTTCTAATTTTAGTTTAAGTTCATTAATATTTTCATGTTAAACTTGACAACAAGCATGCCATCAACATAAAGCAATAGGATAATATAACTTCCATTACCCAATTTCTTGAAATAAACACAATAATCAGAATGGCATCTCTTGTAACCTTGTCTAGGCATAAAAATATCAAATTTCAAATACCATTTCTGAGGTTCTTGCTTCAGGCCATACAAACTCTTCTTTAACCTACAAAAAAATTCCTCCTTACCCTTGACCTCATATCCCTATGGTTGCTACATGTATATTTCCTCTTCCAAATCCCCATGGAGAAATGATGTTTTCACATCTAGTTGTTCAAGATGCAAGCCTTCTGTAGCCACAAGACTTAGAATAGTTTTAATATAAGTCATCTTTACAACTAGAGAAAATATTTCATCAAAGTGTATACCTTTTCTTTGTGAAAAACCTTTTACCATGATTTTGGCCTTATATCTTTTCTTGTCTCCATCTTCTTCCTTCAACCTGTACACTCATTTATTTGACAATGCTCTTTTACTTGCAGGAAATTGGACTACGCCCCAAGTTTGATTCTGTAGCAAGGAATCCATTTCCTCTTTCATGCCTAGCTCCTATTTCTTTTTGGTATCTACCTGCATTGCTTCTTCATAACTTTTAGGTTCACTAGAATCAATTAATAATATAGAATATAATGATGGAGAAAATCTTTTTGGGGGTCTAGTTATCCTTGTAAAATGTCTAACACTTGCAAGAGTCTGTGGGATAACTTCTTGTTGCTAAGCACCAGGTACCATTTGCATTTTATTTTTTTGAATCTCATCCAACACCACATATTCCTTTTTGGCCTATTCATGCTTCTTTTCCTACAAATGATCCTTATACATGACCTTCTCATTGAATATAACATATTTGCTCCTAATGATTTTATAATTTTCATTATCCTATAACCGATAACCAAATTCATCTACTCCATATTCAATGAAGGTACATTTTTTAGACTTAGCCTCAATCTTGGTTCTATTTTCAATATCAACATGGAAAAAAGCTTCATAACCAAAGGTTTTCAGAAATGAATAGTTCACCTTTATACCCATCCATGCCTCCTCTGGAATGCCACCATCCAAAGGATTTGAAGGTCCCCTGTTTATTAAATAAACAACGACATGTACAACATCTACCCAAAACTATAAGGGTAGTCCAACATGCAATCTCATGCTCCTTTCACACTCCATAATGGTCCTATTCATCCTCTTAGACACACTATTTTAGTTTGGGGTTCCAGGAACCGTTTTCTACCTACGGATTCCATTGCATTAACAATAATTTTCAAATTCTCTGCTACAATACTCGTCTCCATTATCAGATATGAGACACTTCAAAAAATTTCCTATCTCATTCTCAACCAAAGCTTTCCACTTTTTTAAAGTTTCAAATAATTTTGATTTTTGTTTTAGGAAATACACCCATGTTTTCCTAGTTGCATCATCAATAAAGTAACATAATAACAAGATCCACCAAGAGAAGATACCTGAGTTGGTCCCCATACATATGAATGCACAAGCTCTAATTTCTCACTCTTCTTCTCTTTCCCAACTTTGAGAAATCAAACTCTTTTTTGTTTTCCATAAACACATTTTTCACATAACTCCAAGGCAATCTATTTCAGACTTGGTAGCAAATTTTTGGAGTGAAGGATCTATTCATCCCTTTCTGACTCATGTGCCTAATTCTATGGTGTCACAATTTTGTTTCTCTCCTTGTAGCAACTATTTCTATAGTAGCTAAGGTAGAATAACTATTACCAATAAAAAAATACAATGTGCCTACCTTTTCACCTTTAGCTACTACTAATGCAACTTTAGTGACCTTCCAGACTTTGTTTGAAAAGGTAACTATGCAACCTTCACTACCTAGTTATCTGACATAAATTAAATTCCTTCTCAAATTTGGAACATCAAATTGATTTTTATCTTTCCTTTTCCAAAAATCTGATAGGGTTCATCATCACCCAGATATACCTATCCAAAATTACCTTGAACATAATCAGCAAAATATCCCTATTAGGTGTGACATGAAATGACGCCCCTAAATCTATTACCTAGGAATAATTAGCATTATTTAAGAATAGAATTAAATAATCTTGTAATTTATTACTTACAACATTAGATTCCTTACTGTCATCATGTTATCTATCTCCTTGTTTTCCCTTTTGAGACCCACAATGCCAACAATCCATTCTTCCTTTGGATTTAGATATGTCTTTCTCTGACTTCCCTTGTGACTCCCCATGATTTTTTTGGCTTTTTCCTCTCTCCTTTGTTCTTCTCCTATTCTCTATAGTCAAAGCATTGCCCGATGTTGAAGTATCACATGTGCTTTTCCATCACATTTCCTCACTAAGGATAACACCAACAACATCATCAAATTTCAATGTATTTGAACCAGAGACATAGTTACCTATGACCATTACCAATCGATTCCAAATTTTTGGAAAAGAACATAAAACCAAGAGAGCCCTCACCTCTTCATCAAAATTCACTTTTGCAGAATTTAATTGATTGGTAATTGTATTAAACTCATTTAAATGATCTGTCACAGATCCACCTTCTATCATTTTCAGATTAAACAAATGCTTCATGAGAAATACCTTATTTGAGGCTAGGGGTTTTTCATACAATTTAGCCAAAGCTTCCATTATGTTATCTTTGCTTTTGTTATATTGAATGCCATAGATGGTGCCAAGCACAACTGAATGGTTCCCAATGCCTTTCTATCCAGAATATCCCATTCTTCATCGGGCATCATAGCCTCTTTCTTTTTTTTCCGTTGCAATGGATGCCATAGATCCTTTTGATACAAATAATCTTCCATTTTTATCTTCCATAATTGATAATTCTGACCATTGAACTTCTCAACCATGAATTTTCCTTCTTCCATTACTCCCACTCAAATCTAGAGGTTTCCTGCCAATCAACCAAAATACACATGGCTCTTATACCATTTGTTAGGGTTTAGGTAGATCGGACCAATAAACATTAACAATTATATGCAGATTAAATAACCTAGAAATAACAATGAAGAATAACACAACATCTTTCCCGAACACAACTTGCAATTTTATGTTGTATTGCGCTCTCCAAGTGTACTTGTTCCCCTTTTTCGCCAACAACAAGAAAAGAAGTAAAAAATTTGATGAGAAGAGAAATAAAGGTGTTAATAAGATCCTCCTAACCCAAAAGAGATCAACACAAAATTTTAATGTGGTTCACCCAATATGGGCTACATCCATAGAAACTCAACCACCCAATGATTTTATTATCTAGTGCAAAATAGATTACAATCTCATGAATTCCATACTACAACATATATCCCAACCACTTATAACAAGATTTTTGGAACCTTCTAGAATTAGGGTTTTACAAGGTATTTTTGCATTTGATGTGTTAATGAGAAAACCTTGATGTATCAACGGGAAAAAACCTTGACGTTTCAACTGGTAAAAACCTTGATGTGTAAACAAGAAAAAAAACTTGGCGTGTTAACCAGAAAATTCTTTTTTGGGGTGATGCCTCGAACCCCATGATACATTATGAGTGTACAACATTTGCATGATTAGTCACCACATATCAACACTATGTTGATTTAATATTTTTGTAGATGCTCTATGCTTTTGTGATATGAATTTCTAAACACTTTTTAATAAGATATTTTGATGTGTACTAATTGCCTAGGACTATCTATAAATAAAAACCCTAGATACTCAACTTGTGGTGTCTTGGCATGAGGGTTGACATGGTATGGTTTATATTCCAAAATGGTTAGGATTAAGAGTGGGAAATGTGGAGTTTGAAATAGGTTTTAAAGGATACAAAATTGTTTAGTCCAAATGACAAGACCACATGCATGCCCTTATCTAAGAGGGTAAAGATTCTAAGGGATTTATACCCATCTTGTCAATGTCAAGGATAAGTCTATTCAAAATGATAGGCTCATGGTTAAGGTTGGTCTGTGCACCAAACAAGATAAATTTAGCACTATGAAAGTATATTTACATTAGTACAAAAAGCTAAGTGTAAAATGGAAAAGTACAAGGACAAGGTATGCACTTTTATCCCTTATGAATTAATTAAATACATTTCAAATAGTAATAAAATAATATCACTATATTTTGAAATGAAATTTGGTAAATTAAATAATAACAAATACATATTTAAAAAAAATGCATTGTACTATTATCACATATATAATTATATAAATGTTTTTATTGAATCAAAATAGAAACTTTAAAATATTTAAACATGTTAAATCAAATAGATATTGTTGATATTTTAAAGTAAAAATTAATGAGAATTTTAATTAAAATAAATATTAAATATATGCATAATTTTTGGTGAGGTATTTGATTGAATTAAATAAATATAAGTAATTTATTAAAAAAATTGAAATATAGATTTATACAAGATATACCAATATCTTAAGGAATTTATGTCAATGAAACATGTATTAGTGTGCGTCAAATTTATAATAATATCTTTTGAAATATTATGAATATTTTATAAAAATTAATTTTGATTGCTTCATATTATCTATCTAATTTTAAAATTAGAATAATTTGATGGTTACAATAGTATCCTTTCAAAAAGTATTAATAAGAGAAAATACAAATTATCTTAATTATACAGATTAATTAAAATTTATGAAAATATGAAATTAATTTAGGAAATTATTTTATACACATAAAATATGATTTCATTTATTTTAAACTTTGTTTTAAGATATTCTGTTTAAAAAATATATCCTATTCTATGATTTTGTAATTTATTACAATAGCATAGAATTGATTCAATATAAGTTAACTTATAGTAGATTAATTTATGCATTTTGTACAGGCATAATTGATTCTCTTCTGAAACAAAAAATCGATCTTGTTTCACAAGTAGATAATCTTGGTAGGACACCATTACACATTGTTGCATTAATCCCTCCATTAAAGGAGCTTGTTCCACCATTTAATAGAAGAAAATGCAAAGTATCTTAATTATACAGATCAATTAAAATTAAAATTTATAAAAAAATAAGAAAAAATATAAATAAAATATGATTTAATTTATCATAATATATTATTATGCTATTGTCTCCACAATACATTTTTCACAATTTTAGATTTAAACTCCATCTATTATATAGGTTGATTTGTATTCTTTGTTTTTAAATTTTGTTTAAGATATTCCAGTTATATTTTTCTAACCTTTGTTTAAAAAAATACATCATTTTCTATGATTTTGTAATTTATTACTATAGCATAGAATTGATTCAATATGATTTAACTCATAGTAAGTTATTTTATGCATTTTGTATAGGCGTAATTGATATTCTTCTGGAACAAAAACCCATTCTTGTTTCACAAGTAGATGATCTTGGTAGGACAGTATTACACATTGCTGCATTAATCCCTCCATTAAAGGAGCTTGTTCCACCATTTCATTCTTGGTTGCAGACAAGGCATGTCAAACAAAATGTACAGATTGCCACAAAGATTTTGGATAAGGACAGATCATTATGTTACATATTTGACAAGAAATCACAATGTCCTCTTCATATAGCAGTGAAGGAAGGGAATGTGGAAATGGTGAAAATCATATTAGAGTACAGTGCAGATTGTATAGAATTGGTAGATCATAAGGGGAGAAACGCTCTTCACTTGTCTGTCATGAATGCAGAACAAATATTTGACAGGAATTCAGAAGTTATCACACCACTACTGCATTGTATAGTAGGTGCATCAAAAAGGTTGATTAATGATCATGACGATGAGGGACAAACAGCATTGGATATAGCAATTGGAAACATGGAGAAAGATGAGCCACTTTTCAATGAGGTAAGTCATCAATTTGTTTTTGGTTTTTTATTTGATAGGTATTATTTTCTATTTCAAAATCATTAACCAAAGATTTATCAACATATATTAAGAATGTTAGAGCATAGGCGTTAATATTTAATTATGTAATATCATACATGTCAAATTTAACTATACAAAACCTACAAGTTACATTTATCAATTAACAAGACAAAATTAAATAGGAATTTATTCATTGAATTGGGTGAAAAATCATGAAAAAAATAACTGAAACATATATTTTAATTGGATCATATGAAAATCATGAAAAAGACAATATTCTAAATATGAGATTAAAAACTTCCATACGAATTATTAGTCTTCTTTGTTATAATTAAGCTAGAATAAATAGTATTTCTCATCCTCTTAATAGTCAATGCCCAATGTTCTTTTACTTGTTCACAATGGTATTTTATTTGTCTCATTTTTCAACATAAGAAGTTTTAGAATTATTTTCTTCACCTTAATATCCATAGTCAAGGATTTATTACTACCATCATCAACATTCTTGGCATCGATGTAGAACTTTTAAAGGCATTTGCCAAACTCACTTAATACCCATTTGATAACGTAAGATACTTAAAATAAATTCAAGAAATTCATTTATTGTAATGTATTTATTTTAGAAATTAAAATTATATAATTGTGTCTCAATATTGTTAAATTTTATGTCATTTGAGTTTCATAAATTAATCATATTGAAATAGATAAAATTTTATCTTTACTAACTACTATAAATTTTTCTAAATGTAGACCTCAGGATTTATCATCAAAATGTTATCAAATAACCTCCTATTCAATTATGTAAATGAATGATCATATTTATTCATTCTTATGCATGAATATGATTTTTGTTCATCTATGCACTCAATAGTATTGAATTATGCCTCTAGAAATTTTGAATACTTCTCCAAATTTGACATTCATAAAATATAATATAAAAAAATTATTCTGATTAAAATGATAGATTCATACTTGAGGAGGAAAAATTCATGATCTTGTCCTTTCTTCTTAAATATCCCAAATATGAACTTAGATAGCAGCTAGCACAATGTATCTATCTACCCATAGTATGTTAAACACATCATTCTCAAGTCTGGAAAATTAAATCTTTTGAATATTAAGGCATCCTCTATTTTTTTAATTGGGTACTATTATGATATCAAAGTGATATAAAACAATATTCACATTGTAATTTTTTAGTTTATACAACATGAATTTGTTTTCTAGACTAAAAAAATTGAGTTAGAGTAATTCAACCCTATAACTATTACACCTAGCTAAAACCATAACTTGATACTAAATTTAACTATTATTACCACCTTATAGATTCTACAACTAGTCACATATTTTAAATTTGTTTGGTATTTTTACTTGAATGAAGGCCTTTACATTCACTACATTTATAATTGAAATCAAAATATTTTTTTGAATATAAAAATAAAAAATAAAAAAAACTAAAATTGATATAACAAATTCATAAAAAGATATATGTAATTTTAGGTGGATGAACCCCTCAAAGGAACCATTAAAGGAGAAAATATCCATGGAAAAATGTGATAATAAAAAAAAATACATTCAAATAAGGACAAGAAACAATGCAACAAGTTATAGCTCTTATCATTAAAAAAAATTAGTCATACCCTATTAAATTATTAATGGTCACATCTCTAAAGAAAATTCTAGTCGAAGCTAATAAATTATTAAATTAGTGACACATAATACACAAATATTTTAAAAACATATAACAACAAATATGATTTTAATATCACTAACACAAAGTAATAAATTAAGCCAAGTTGATATTAGTCAGTTGGGTTTGGGAAGGTGAATGAGATTTGCTAGGGTTTCTTGTGTCTACGATCATCATTGGCCCCTCTTGCTTCATAACACACAATAGGCATAGGATTTACCCATTGACTATGTTAGGATCACATTTACTATGCTTTTTGTGGTTTTATTATGCCTACAATTGGCTCTAACCTAACAATTCATGTTGGTGTTGGTGGTTTGATGACTCTGCTCAATGGCTCCTCCTTTGAACAAGTGTCCCTAGAAATTTGTTTTGAAAGCATTCCACGAGGTAAGTCTTTTGATTCCCCAGTCGATCTAGTCTTACCTATGTTGGATTTTGATTCTCCATGTCAATGGTTAGAGCAGCATACTCTTGGTTATTTTTTTGGGAGGACTCCCCATGAAAGTGTGCTTAAAGAATGGGTTCAAAAGGCCTGGGTCCCTCATGGGGTTACTCTTGATATGGTCCAAAATTTGACTAAATAATTTTTTCTTTTCCGCTTGTGGAGGTCAATCATGTTTAGGCAATCTTGAACCATGGTCCTTGGTATGTTTGGTCATCTTTGTTGTTTTTCCAACTATGGACCTGAGACTTCATTGTCTCAAATGACACCAAATTACTGGTTCCAGTTTGGATTGAGTTTCCTAGTTTTCCTTTTCCATGTGTGAATTTCTTACAACATATTGCCTCCTCTCTAGGGAGGGTTATTTGTGTCAAAATAGATAGGTTCTTTCAATCTCACCCTCAAAAGTGATTTTGTGTCTAAGTGGACCTTTCATAGGATTTGAAAGAGTCCATTGATATTCAAATCAGTTCTTTTTAGAATACCCAGAAGGTCACTTATTTTAATCTACTGAATACTTGTTATAGGTGTCAGTCTGTTGAACACGAAATTAAAGATTTCCCTCTAGCAATTCCTCATACTCCATTGTTGCCATGAGATGCTGATAAGCCCCACCAAGTGGAAGGTTTTGCCGCCAAACCAGAGGAAAAATGGACAGTGGTTACCAACCAAAAAAATAAGTCCAATGGCTTAGAGAATGTTACCAAAACCCCTGAGTAGGTAAAATAAGTTTCAAACCCTTAGAGTGAAGGTGAAGGAAACCCAGATGGACTCTATAAGCACTTCAATGTGGCCAAGGCCTAAGGCTATGCCCCAACCTACCTTAGTTAAGATAGCACAACCGAATAAGTCTCCTCTCATGTTGAGATTTCATAGGAGATCCCAAATTCCTTCTGGAGCACTGGAAGAAGGAGAATATGTTCAAGAGAAATGCAAATATTCATCTCCAACTATTTAAATTGGTTTAGTCTCTCCACAATTTTTACAGAATCGCCTTTCCACTCTAGATGGGTAGGACTCTGATGAAATGGAGGAGTTTCATTCATGAATTTTCTCTCATGGAATGTTTGAGGTACAACAAAACTATCTAGGAAGTATTCTATTAGGGATACTCTACAGAAATATGTTGGTATTGATGTTTTGTGTCTTCAAGAAGTGATTTTTTTTAGTTTTTTGCTTTCTTCGGCTTGTCATTCTATTTGGCCAGCCAGTAAAATGTATTGTATTGAACATGAGGGTAGACTTGTTAGAGTGATCACCCTTTTGTCCCCATGGTGGCATGCTTGTGTGTTTGATCATGGGTCTGACTCCACACATTGGCTTTTTTGATTCTTCTTAACATTGATAAGCATTCCTTTGTGATTATTAATGTTTATGCCTCAAATGATGCTATTGAAAGATCTCTTATCTAGTGATGGATTTTTGATTCATGGTCAACTTCTACTTGGATGCTTTTTGGGGATTTCAATATGGTTGAGGTGGTGTATGACAAGGATGGTACTTTTCCATTCTGATTGGCAGTTGGCAAAAAAGAGGCACGGTACTACATGCACAATAAATTAGGTCTTTTCAACCTCAATAATGGTTGTTTCCAGTCTCATTCTCTCTGGCACACTTGGTGCAATTATCAAACTAGGTAAGATAAGATATTTAAATTCCTTGATCATGCTATGATTTTGGCCCAATCATTTTTCTCTTTTTCTAGATCTTCGCCACTTTTAGTAAGGTTGTTATTGGATGTGACATTGTTATACCACTTTCCCATTACATTCTACATTGAATGAGAATTAAAGAAACCCCATGCCAATAGGACCCAATTCTTTTTTAACACCTCCTTGCTAAGTCATCAGCCTATGCTAGCCCACATCCATAATGTTTGGAATTTGGAATGCATGCTAACTCACAATACAGGCTAGATTATTTTGTGGAATGATGTCATCACTCACACCATGAGGTTTCTCCACATTTATGGGTGCCAGTTGGCCATATTTCATAGATGGTCTTATGAAGTGACCATGTCTAGCCTTCATGCTACCACAAAGGCCTTGGTGACTAACCCCTTTTCCCCTTCTCTACAAGTTAGGGTTGCAAGTTAAAGCATAAAAAGTAATTTTTTGATAATTTTGTTGCTAAAGGAGCACAAATCAAGGCTATATTTCACTAGCTTAAAATTGGAGATTGTGTCTCGAAAGAATTTTCTTGGTTCTTCGAGCTAGACACTCATCTCTTGGTATGAAACAAATCAAAGAAGGCAATACTATGCTTTTTGAATTTTCTAAAATTCTCTAGGCATTTGTTAGGCACTATGAGTAGGTGTTCATAGCTCAAGATTACACTCTAGAGCAGCATCAAGTGCTTCAATATTGTCTTGCTATTGTGTCAAATAGGCTCTCCTAAGCTTAGAAATCCTTATTTGAGCAATTTCTTATAATTGAAAATCTTAAAGAATCTATTAACACTATGACCGATGATAAGGCCTTGAGAATTGATGGTTTCCTATGTGAATTTTACAAAGCCCATTAGGATTATGTTGGGAAAGATCTGCATAAGGTTTACCTTGAAGATCTTCATTCTAAAACTTTAGGAAATTTTATAAATAAGGACAATATTAAATTCATATTTAAATTTGGTGATCCCGAGGATATTTGTAACTAGCATCCCATCACGCTCCTCAATGTCTCTTATAAAATTATTGTCAAACCCATTGCCTTGAAAATATGCCATCTTCTACCTCAAATTATGTGCCCAGAGAAAACTGGATTCATTAAGTCTAGGTTCATCTTAGACAACATTATTGTTGTCTGAGAAGGTATGGAATGGGAAAGATGCTCAAATAAAAAAGCTATCTTTATTAAAATTGATTTTACTAAAGCTTATGATCACATTGAATGGAATTTCATACTTTCTATGTTATCTACCATGGGTTTTAGCCCTCAATTCATACAGGTTGTGCAAATGTTATTTTTTTATGCCTCTTCTTGCATCACCATTAATGAAAACTAGTCCCCTTCCTTTGGTCTATTCCATTCCATTCACCAGGGTTTCCTACTTTCCCCCTCACTTTATGTGCTTGTTGTTGAGGGGTTTGGGTATTTGTTGGCTCATGTTGTTTTCTAGAGGTGGGTTCATGACATCTCTTTTCCTAATTCACCAGCCTAGTTGGTCAATGGCCACTTTGCTAATGATTCCTTTTCTATCTTATTGGAAGAGGAAACTAATGTCAAAGTTGCTCTTGATTGCAATGAGACTTTCTACTTGGCCTTCGGTTTTCCCATTCAATGGAAAAAAACTTTATGTTACAGACAGTTCATCCTCCTTAGTCCTCACTAGATTCAACATTATGGTTGGAAGTGGATTTCTCCTAGTGAAATATTTCAATTTTTAAGCATTGATTTTTCCTTTCAGGCTTCTTTTGCTGATCTCTAGCAAGCAGTTATTTCTCAAATTGAACATAAACTTTCTTTCTCAATTACCAAGCCACTCTCGCTGGGTGGAAAATTCCATATTTTCTCTAAAGTACTAGTAATGACTCATGTGCATTCTTCTTCTTGTTAGGCCCCTTTGAAGGCCTCATATACTAAGTTAGAAAAGCAACTGTGTGATTTTCTATGGGCCTCTTCTAAAACACCAAGGGTTTCGCCATGTTGCCTAGGATTTTTAATTCTTTCCAAGAGACTCTAGTGGGCTTGGCCTTCCCTCCACTTAGCGGGAAGGGATTGCTCTTTTTTTCAAGTGGATTATCAAAGAACTTACTAGCGATCAGGCCTAGAAAATCCTTCACAAGAATTGTATTTAGTTCAAATTTCTAGATCACAGACCTTCTTGGAATGGAATTGGCTTTCAAACCCTTTTTGTTATGAGAGAGCCAGTCTAGATTGTGGGAAATTTCATGGCCAAGAGCATTTGGAGAGCTTGGGAGGCTATTAGGCCCTGGCTCCACTAGTCTGGCTCTGGTTTTTGACATGGGCTCTCACTCAATCAACAAAATTTTTGGTGGTCACCTTTTTTTGCTAGTGCTAGTCAAACTTTGGCCAAGCTTCCTCGACTTAAGGCCCTCAAGTTTCATAAGAAGGATGTCCAGACCCTTCAAAACTTATTTCATAGACCCACAATGCACATTTTTCCTTGGGAGAATTTTCATGCTCAATATGGTTTTCAAAACCATGATCGTGAAACCTATGATGACTTGGTGAATGCCATTTTGGGTGATATTCTTCATAAGGTGGGTATTCATGCTACCAAGCCCTGGTGGAAGGACTAGAAGTGGTACCCATAAACCTCTTTCAAAAATTACAAGCCTCAACTTGGTTATCAGTGGCTTTTGCCTCATTTTCATATGATTGACAGTTTGAACCAAAGATGGCACCTGCAATCTTCAGTGTCTATTTGGTGTATAATAATTTCTACTATATGGTTTGCAAGTGTTGAGCCAAAATTTACCCACTTTTCTTGCTGTATTATTTTCCAAGGCTTACCAATTGGATCTCGGCTTGCTCACTTGGGGGTTCAAGACCCTCATTTCCCATTTTGTGGGCAAGCTGAGTCATTTAAGCACCTTTTCTAGTTTTGTTCTAGAGCTCAACAACTATGGAATTGGATTCATGACTTCTTTCGTTTGTTTAGGCTAGAGCCTTTTTCTTGGCATATGGTTTTGTTGGGTGACTCTCCCAGGCTTCCCACTAAGTATATCTAGATTTGGCACACTTTTAGGGTGGAAATCCTCTTCAGTATTTGGAAAGATAGAAATGCTTGCATATTTTCTCATAGCCAAATTGATTAATTTGTTTCTTTATATTCTAAAGTGATTATTTTCTCTAATGTTCTTTTGTAGATTCAAGTGAAATAAAATAAAGCTACGCTTGAAGTTTCACACCTTTAGGAGCTCTTGGACCACTGGGGAAATTCCCCTTGCACTCTAGTGTGTGTGCCTCCTTTGCCCACTTCTTCTTGGGGCTGGTCGCCTTCATAGGGCCAACAACGAAGTGGCTCTACCAAGGATTCCTTCCCCCACTCTTAGGATCCTCCTCATCATTTCTCTTGCCCTCCTCTACGTTCATCTTCTCCTCCTTCACAGGTTGACCTAGAGTGGCCTTTTGGAGGGGTGGTGGGGGTGGCGGTGGGACTTCTAGGTGGCCTACTAGTAATGCTCTTGGTGGCAGTTTTGGTTGGCCTAATACTACTAATTGGTTCCTATGGTTGGATTTGGAAATTTCACCTTGTCATGAGGATAAAGATAAAGAAAATATGACAATGGTTGGGCTCCCCCTGACGTCACTTCGGAACCACTGATGTATGGGGGAAAAAGTTGGATGATAGGGACCATCTGCCCTCTACTAGCACTACAGTGGCCACTTGATGGCCTTTTATTTTCTTGTGTTTGTAATATTTCTTTCCTTCTAGGATTGGCCCATGTGAATCTCAAGGTCTGCCTTTTTACCACCCATATTTTTTTGTGAATATATATTTCTATCTTTTATATTAATATAGATATATTTCTATTCATAAAAACAAAAATCCACAGTGAAAAAAATCCAATGAGAGGGGAATGTTTATATATGTTGAACCATGTATATATCATATGATTAGAATGATTTATGTGATCTAGTAATCCCATACAATTTCAACAAATTCCACTCTAAATATTTAGTGTGTCATAGTGTAGATATACAAATACACCCTAAAAAATATCTAATGTTATAAACTAAATATCATTGTAAATTTAGATATTTAAATAAATTGGATAAGTAAATCAATTAAAGCATGTGAATGAAGGATATAAATTGAATTATGATAAATTAATATGATAAGTTAGAGTTTTACATACTTTGAATTGTGAACTTGATTTTAGGATGTGATGAAGGCCTAATAATTGATATCTAAATTATATTAGGAATCATAAAATTAAAAAGAATCAAATCATGAGAATTTGAGTGTCTAGGACATTGTGATATAGTATTTTTAAGTCAAAAGTCTTGTTTGAATCATGCGATTTTGTCTAAAGCTAAATTTAGTCTTGGTACATATAGAAAATATTGGCATAGTGATATCTAATGTAAAGAAAACTTGTTTGGTGTTAATAATAATAGTGGGGAAATCTATGATAGAGCTGAAGTTCAAGACTTGATCAAGCCATTGTCAATCTTGAGAAGTAAAAAATTAGAATGAACATGAAGATGGATGTTCAATGTTACTATAGATAAAAAGAGGTTGCTACAATAGAACTATTAAAGTGTAAAAAATAAATAATAATATATTGTCCTATTTTATTCTTTTTGATTACTTGATGTTAAAATGATATGTAAATTTCCCATTTAAATGCATCCTCTATATACCTAGGTGAAATGTGTTTATGTCCTTTTTCCCCTAAGAACATACATATATGCAAATTGATTAACTCAAGAAGGACCGCTTTAGAAAATAAGAATGTGTGTAAAGTGGTGTCAAATAGGAGTAGAAAGTGTTAGGATACACAATTTTCTTTTCTACAATATATTTTATCATTTTTTTAACCTCCCCTCAAGCATTTTTATAACATACAATTTATCATCCTTAATATTGTAAATCATTATTGATTTCAGCCTTTTCCTCAAATATATTTCAAAACATAAAAAGGTAGGTGTGTGTGTGTGTGCACATGTACATGCATTCATGCAGGTGTGCATATGTGCATGTCCGTGTCCATATTTTAAAAGAGACACATGCCTATTTATTTATTATAAAAGGGGATAGAATTCCACGTATATCTCTTATCTTAAAATATATAATAAAGTACTTAAAACTAATAGCCTTTGTTATACTTTCTATTATGTGTAATGATGAAAGGTTAAACACTTCAATACCTCATGAATACTAGCATATCTCTATGTACCACCTAAAGCATGATAAGTTATTCACTATTTGTTATAACTTGTAACTACAAGTTGTAATAAAACACTAAGAATTAATACATATTTAGATAGAAAAATGCATGAAATTTTCTATATTTATATTTAAAATGAATCAATCATAAAATAATTAGAATCATAGGATATATATATAGGAACCTATCACCTACATATACCTTATCTATTCATTTATAATATAAAATACCACATGCATAATGATATTCAATTATAATTATAAATGTATGCATGAATGAATCATGTATCCCAAAGTAAATTAGAAGCTAATGCACAATATACATCCTTATTGATACAAGAATTGCTAACCTTCCAATTCCTTGTATATTGAAGTGTTATTCATAGTGTATGCCAAAAATAGAGCAAAAAACTACCTTGGGTTGATAAATAAAAACCACTTTGCATAAAATATTTAGTACAAAATCTATGCCTATAGTAGGATTATAGAATCCAAAAGTGTATTTAAATTTGACCAATAACTACTCACATGTAGTTATTTTTTATCACAACTCTTTTCTTGCAAATACCAAATTATTGTAAGCCTATTCCAACCCTCTACAAACCCACGTATCCATAATTTCGCAGGATAATATTTTGCAAGTGGACCCCACATACCTTTATTAGTAAAAATACATGAGCACAAAGAGATTTCTTCAATATACTCTAATGCATGCAACATAATTTTATTTAAGAATATACAAAGAAACATATTCATAAAATCATTTGACTTTGTCTATTTGATGTGTATTCTACCATCTCAATGGTTTTAGTCCCAAAGTTAATAGATATAGTGAGGTACTTCTACACATTTGGGAACTCATGATCCATTTTTGTGAAAGGATTAGACCCTCCATAAAAATATGGTTCATCCTTGTATTTCCTTTTGCATGGGTTCTAAGATTGAGTTTTGAAATATGGGCCCATCATTGAATATTTTTTGTGGGAATATCAATGTTTTTGATTAATTAAGCAGGGTTAGGGTCCTGATCTCATATAAAAAAGGACAAAAAAATATATTGGAGCAAATAAAAACTAGTCAAGAACAACTAAGAATCACAAAAGCAACACACAGAATACATTCCCATAGATAGTTACATTTTACCCAATCCCCTTAACATAATAAGAAACAAACTATCTACATCGATAAAACACCACAATGAAATAATAACTAGCCCATTCCACTATTGTGGCCAAAAATTAACCTTACCAGGAAAACCATACACCCATTCCCCATTACAAAACAATGAAACAAACCAAACCAAAAGACCATAACTAATTATTAACAAGATAACAATATTTATCAGAGAGTGAAGAGTTAAAGTTTCAAGCTAGAAAGAGTCGATAATAAACTTAGCAACCATATGTAGAATACAATAGTTTTAAACAAAAAAATCAAAAGGAGGAACCAATGCCTGATAACCAAGTCTAGATAGACAGAAACATAAAAGAAGATTAAGATTCTTCAATGAAGCTCCAGTTCTCTTGAAGATCTCCCACCATTTCTATCATGTTGTCCTTCAGCTCCATCACCTTGTACTGACCAACTTCATTCCATTTTCCTTTTTTTCTTTGCTATTTTGAATTTTTCCTTGTCTAAAAATGGTTCCTATAACCACACTTTTCATTATATATTTCATAACCCTACTTATATTCTTGATAGCAGTTTCCATCATTTGTATCCTCTTAGAAATAGCTCCTCCATCTATCTTTCAATTAGCTCCATCCTCATAGTAAGAATTTCAATTTTATCATTCTCATTTTTATTCTCTTTCTCTTTCAAGTTCTCTTGATCATGAAAGGTATGAGTGGGGATTCCTAGAAATTTTGTGACCATAGGGCTTACATTAGTAGTCTCCTTCCCATCTTCTTTTCTAGAGTCTAACCCTTCACCCATGTCGATATCCTCTTCCCGCTCTTTGTTTTCTTCTTCCAAATCTTGGATTTCTTCTTCCCTTTCTTTAAAAATAAAAAATTCCCTCTTCCTCAAAAAATTTAGTTTCCCCTAGACTATCTAGGACATATTCTTCCTCTAAAGAATCCTTTTTCTCCACCACCACCACCTTTTTCCTTTTTGTCACCCTCCTCTAAAGAGATCATATTCTCCCTTTCAACATTTTTTATCCTTTTTACTAGCCTCTAACCCCTTAGAGGCAACAATGGTCAGGCGAGTTGAACTTTGACCACTAGGGGGCGTCAAGCCACTATTGGGGCTATTATCCTTGTCATCTGAGATAGTGATTATGGGGATTTTTGGGCTAGGTTCATTTATCACCACCTTTCTAAGTTTAATTAGGCCAAAAGAAAGGGGTGAAGAATTATGTTTCTCTAGAGTAATTCTTAAGAGATCTTCCTAAGAGGGTTCATCTATCAAGGGGGAGGGGACTTGTTCTTTTTTGAATTAGTTACTTTGTCAGGGGAGTGAGGTTTACTTTCAAGAAAATCTATGTGAACAAATATTTTAAGAGACCGAGGGTTTCTAACGAGATTAAGAGAAAGATTATTTTTTGGCATGGTAGCAAGGAAAAACTTGTAGATAGCTCTAAAAAGACCTTGATGTAGAGGGGGTTTGCACCATTTTACATGCTTTGTTGGAGGGATGAGAGGAGAAATAATAGAAGGTTATTTTTCTCCAAGTGGTAGATGTGATTTAGAATAGGAAAGTGATAGCCATGTATCAATTGAAAATGACCTTCAAGAGTAAATTATTTTATCACAAACAAACTTACATTATGGTAGGGTGTCAAGAGATTTAGTCTAGAGTGGCCATTCTAGAATCTCCTCACTTTTTATTTTACCTCAAAAAAAATTCCAAAGTATTTCTGGTAATTCCCCATACTCTTATTAGCAATCTTCTTTCCTTCATAAGGCAGGCCCGTAGCTTAACCAATTAATTTAGCATTAACAATGAATTGGAGCCCTCCCATTTTCACTTCCCCATCGCTCCAAGAATTTGTGAACTTTTATCTTAGGGATTCTTTGTATCCTTCCATAGCTTCAAAGAATGGGGTGAAATCCACTCTTTCAATGAGACCCCATAATTTCTCATTTTTTTGAGGGAATCACAATTACTAAGTTCTATCATCTTTTTAGGCCCTCCATAATATCCTCATTGATCAAACAATATTTTCATAGCAATAGGTAGTCATTCACTAAGATTATATCATCCAACATCGAAATTACATGTAATCTGGTGTTGACTTAAACCAGTTGTCATGAATGATAATAGAAATTTAGAGATTCAAGTAGGTCACAAGAGAAGATCTTGTGTGTGCCTCTCTTTCCCTTATTGGGAATGATGAATTTTAGGTCATTAAAAGGCATTGTTAAGTAACCTATATCTCACACAAATTCACAAGTTGATGCAAGAGCATCCAATAGTGTAGGGAAGTCTTGCATCACCCAAAAAAAAAAATTCCTTAATTTCTTTAGTTGTTTTGAGTTCCATGATGGCACTTGAGGGGTGTATGACAATCAAAGGAAAAAAAAAAGGTCACTTACTATTTTTAGTAAGCTGGCCTAAACGGGATCGTATGGACCTAAAAATTTACCCCAAGGAGTAGAACTAAAAAATATTCCCGGTCATGAAAGAATTGTCTCAATACCTTACACGGTTTGGGAGATATTGAAGTTTTCGTCTTAAGAAATTTCTCCAATGCAACTTCAAATTCAAATAGAAAATATTAGAGGCCCTGAAACAACTTGAAAAGTTGATGAACCGTACTCCGATGGATTCAACATTGTAGATCTCTTTGAGAGATTTCAAATGATATGTTATAATAACAAATCCAACACCTGGATCAAAAGTTATGGGCCCGCAAAGTTGGCCCACTAAAAAGTGAATTTCATTGAAATTTCTTACTAGGCAAAAAATCAATTGGCAGGACTTTTGGCGTGAAAACAAAAGGGAAAGTTGAACTTTCTAGAAAATTCTAGGGCGTTTATTGGGTAAAATAGAAGGGTTAAGTGGGGGTTGTAGATGGTGGCTCCGAATAATATATTTTTCTTTTAGAGTTGATTCTATTGTAATGAGTCAAGTCCATGAGGTTGTAGCATGTAAGTTTTGAATCTGTAATTTCATTTTCTAAAAATAATTGAAAGTGAGTTATTTTTCTATCTTACATCTTTTGTGTTGGTATCTATTATTATTTTTTTTGTGGGTTTTGAGTGGTGTAGCCCTCATCAAGTGGTATTAGAGTAGTTTTGCCTAAGTGTGTAAAAAAATTGCCGAATGTGAGGTTGTTTGTACCAAGACTTGTAGTTGTGCATTTCTACGAAAAAGTGATCAAATGCCTCCACGAAGAAACCGTGGTGGTGGAAGAAATGTTATTGTACCAGAAGAGGGTTTTAGAGCCCTATAGAGACAAGTTCAAGCATTGCAAGAGGATCTGCATTAAGGGTTTGAGCCAAAAAGAGGAGATGAAAGTGAAGATGAAGTTGAAAATGAGGAACAATTTGAAGAAGAGGGTGTTGCCACAATAGTGGTTTACACTTTTTGGGAGATCCTGATTTTTGGTGAAATCACATATTTTTAGAAAATATAATGATTTAAGCGTTGAAAAATTCCATTTAAAGGGTTGCAATTGAAGAGGGTTTGATCAAACCACCTTAGAACAAGCCCCCTTGGATAGAACCCTATTCATTTTTCACCATACCTATAACAAAGTCTCCTTTACACCTATCAAAATGCTGATAAAAAACCACATTTGATTTACCTTATGGGGGATCAAATGAGTTCATTTTAATTTTTTTTTAAAGTATGTATTCCTTATTATAAGCTTCCAAAAAAATATAATTTTAATTAAATTTAATTTGATTATTATATTTATTTTTTATTTCTTGTGAATGTAGGTTTTCCACGAAAATAAAGCTCTTTATTCTGCACATGTGGAAAAATAGTAGATTATCAAAATAAAATTTTGAGAAATATGTTCAGGCTGGGTATTGATGTCCTTGATCCATTAAAAAAAATTTGAATTTTGATACAGATAGAAAACGTTATGTTGTATATAGTCCGCCTATGTCTAAATTGTAATTGGTTTGACTTCAAAACTTGATTAAAATTTTTTTTAATAAAAGACTATGAAACCAAATGAACTAGTTAGATATCGTAGTTACAAATATAAATTAAAAAAAAAAAGAATTTTATCCTTCATACAAAAAAAAATATGTTGTATACGGTGAGCATCACTCAAAAATGTTGTTTACTAATAAAAACTAGTTTTCGAAGGAGATGAAAAAAAAGTGCAATTTGATTCCAATTTTTTTGAAAAATATATATTTATAATCTATAAAAAAAACTTCACAAATCACTAGTTTGCATCATATTCAAATGCCTCATGGTTTAGCTGCTATAGGAGCTCGAAAGTGAAGATTTAGTTAAAAAAAATCAATTCAGTGTCTAGTTTTCCCAAAAATTGTAAACCAGTATTGTGGGATCACCCAAGAGCAAGAAGCAAAAGATCCATACCAAGTCATATTATTTAAGGCCATCTCTGAGATTGGGAAAAGGCCAACGATCATTGTTTCTACATTTTTTGGAAATCTTAACTCGGAAGAGTTGATTGATTGGATCAATGATATGGAGGAATACTTTTAGTATGAGGAGGTGGAAGACCTTGAGAAGGTCAAATTTATAACGAACAAGCTAAATGGTCATGCAAATATTTAGTGGAAAGAGGTAAAAATAGAATGAATTTAAATAGGAAAAGAGAAAATAACAAAATGGGATTGTATGGTGGAGAAATTAAAAAGATAGTTCATTCCTATGGATTATGAGCTATATTTGTTGAAGAAGATACAAGGGTTGAAACAAGTGAGAAAATATGTCAAGGAGTATATAGAAGAATTCTATCGTGTCTTGATCAGAATAGGCCATTTTGAGGCCAATAAGGAGAAAGTCGCTCATTATATAAATGGGTTGAAGCCGAGTATTCAAGAAGAGTTGGGTCTGGTAATAATGTCTACCATTGAAGATGCATTTTTTTTTGCTTTAAAGGTAGAAGAAAATTTGAATAGAAGATTTGAAAGTAAGCAAAGAGGTGGGCTTCATTGTGGAAAGACTAGTAGATAGTCTTATGGAGGTCGAAATGAAGAAGGGTGAAGGATCCAGTAGCAGCCAAAAATAGAAAGTAGATAACACCTATTTTCCTTGTGATTAGAATAATGGAGACCAAAGAGGAAGAGGAAGATCTAGAAGAGGACCAGGAAGAGGAAGATCTAGACGAGGACCAAGAAGAGGAGGCTTTCATGGAACCTATTTCTAGTGTGGAGAAGAAGGACATAGATCCTATTTCTGTCCTCAACATCAAGGAAGGAAAAATAGAAGACCCGAGGGTAATGCACGAGTTGTACATGTAGATAAAGATTTTGAGTCTTCACATTCTAAGGATGTAGAAAGAAGAGATGTTCTTATTACTAGAAGAACCTTGCTGAATGAGGAGAAGGAACCAAATCAAAGGAAGAATTTATTTTAAACTAGGTGTAAGTGTGAAGGTAAAGTTTGCAATGTTATTATTGATGGAGTTAGTATTGATAACCTTGTTTCAGAAGAGATGGTTAGTAAGTTGCGGTTGGAGAGAAGAAGGCATCAAAATCCATACCGAATTTTTTAGTTGCAAAAGGAACATAAAGCTTTGGAAAATGAACAATGTTTGGTAAAGTTCAAGATTGGAAATTACCATGATGAGGTATTATGTGATATTATGGCTATGGATGTTTGTCATATGTTGTTAGGTAGACCATGGTAGTTTGATCAGTGAGTAGTACATGATGGACATGCCAACACATATTCTTTGACAAAGGATGGATTTCGTCATAAGTTGAAGCCCTTGAAAGAGGCAAAGGAAAAGGTATGTAGTAATGCAAGAATTTGTTTGGTTGATGGAAGAAAGTTCCTAGAAGGTATGAGGCATGAGTATATGTGTTTTTCATTAATCCCTATAGTTGATAAAGAATATACTAATGAGGTACTTGTAGAGGTTTCATATATTGTTTCTAATAATGTACCTAAATTTTTTCCTCTATTAAGAAATATTAGTCATCAGATGGACCTGATTCCTGGAGCCAGTTTTCCAAATAAGGCAACCCATCAAATGAATCCAATAAAGAATGAAGATTTGAAGAGACAAGTGCAAGAGTTGTTATGAAAGGGATTTATTCGAGAGAGTTTGATTCCATGTGTAGTACCTTTAGTACTAGCACCAAAGAAGGATGGAGGATGGAGGATGTGTGTAGACTCCCGAGCTAATAACAAGATTATACATCGAGTATAGATTTCGCTTGCCAAGGATGGATGATATTATGGATTGTTTGAGTGGACCTGAGTACTTCAAAAAGATAGATTTGAAGAGTGGATATCACCAGATCCAGATTAGAGAAGGACATTAATGGAAGAAAACCTTTAAAACCAAGGAGGGCTTGTACAAGTGGTTAGTCTTTCCTTTTGGGCTAACCAATACACTAAGCACATTTATGTGCCTTATGAATGAGGTATTGAAATAAATTTTTAGGAATTTTTTTTATTGTTTATTTGGATGATATTTTGATTTTTAGTAAGACATTGGAGGAGCATTTGATGCATATTTGAAGATTTTTTGAGAAGCTAATGGGGGAGAAGTTGATTAATTTGAAGAAATGTATTTTTGTGAAGAGAGAGTTGGTGTATCTGGGATTTTTTGTCTCAACAAAGGGTCTTAAAATGGATCCAAAGAATGTGAGAGATATCATTGAATGGCCTACCCTGAGGAGTGTTTCAAAGGTAAGATCATTTCATGGTCTAGCAATTTTTTATAGAAATTTTATTAATAATTTCAATAGTATTTGTGCACCTCTAACTGAAGCAATGAGAGGGGATAGAAAGGATTTTAAATGGCTTGGAGTAGCAGCAAATAGTTTTGATATGTTAAAGAATAAATTTATAGAGCAACCTAGTTTGGCACTTCTAGATTTCAATAAGGTCTTTCAAGTAGATTTTGATGCTAGTGGCACTGCCATAGGAGTTGTTTTGAGTCAAGAGGGTAAGCCTGTTGCCTATTTTAGTGAGAAGTTAAATGATTCTAAGAAGAAATATTTTTTCTACGATTAGGAGTTTTATACTATAGTTCAGGCTTTGAATAAATGGAGACACTATTTGTTTCCAAAAGAATTTGTTTTATATATTGATCACTAGGCTTTGAAGTATCTCAATAGTCAAGGAAAGATAAACCAAAGGCACTTAAAATGGGTTGAACTTTTGTAGAGTTATACTTTTTTTTTGAATCACATGAGTGGAAGGTCAAACAAACTTGAAAATTCCTTGAGTAGAAGGCAATTTTTTTTTGATAGAGATTAATATAGAGGTTGTTTGGTTCAATGAACTAAATAGTTTATATCTTGAAGATCTAGACTTTGTAGAAGCTTGGAAGGCTTGTTTGGAACCTGTTACATTAGATAGGACAAGAGGACTGGATTTCTTAATCCAATATGGGATGTTATTTAGAGGAAGCCAATTGTGCATTCCTAGGAGTTCTATGAGAGAGAATCTAATCAAGATAAAACATAGTGGAGGATTGGATGGTAATTTCGATCGAGATAAGACCATTTCTATTGTTAGTGGGAATTAATACTAGCCTCAGTTATAATAAGATGTGCAAAAGTTTGTAAAAAGTTTTAGAGTATGTTAGATGGTGAAAGGAACAAGTCATAATACTGGATTGTATCAGCCATTACCTATTCCTAAGAGGTCATGGGGGATATTAGCATGTATTTTGTTCTTGGCTTGCCAAGGACATGGAGAGGGAATGATTCCATATTTGTAGTGGTGGATAGATATTCAAAGATGGCACATTTCATTTCATGTCATAAGACCAGTGATGTTGTTCATGTTGCATAGTGTTTTTTAGAGAGGTGGTGAGACTACATGGTCTACCAAAGAGTATAGTTTCAGATAGAGACACCAAATTTGTTTGTTATTTCTAGAGGATATTATAGAATAATTTGCAGATAGATTTGAAGTTTAGTTTTGTTCACCATCCACAAACTGATAGACAAATGGAGGTGGTGAATAGGATTTTGGGTAACTTGCTAAGATATTTAGTAGGAGATAAGCCCAAGGGATGGGATTTGATTATACCATAGGTAGAATTTTCTTACAACAATTCTATCAAAAAGAGTTGGTAAATCACCATTCTAGATTGTGTATGGGAGTAGTCCAATAATTTCTTCTGAACTAAGGAAGATGGATAAGGGGGAGAAGAGTAGTGGTGAGGTTGAAGATTTTTTTGAACACCTAAAAAATATACATGAGGAGGTGAAGAAACCTATCAATAAGATGAATTCACAATATAAGGCTAAGATAGATTAGAAAAAGAGGTATAAGGAGTTCCAGGTAGGATATGAACTCATGGTTCATTTACAAAAGGAGAGGTTTCTAGTTGGTACACACAACAAGTTAAAGATGATTTAGGAAGTACATATGAAGTAGAGCTGCCTAATGGAATTCATATTTTACCTATGTTTAACATTTTAGATTCAACAAAATATCATGAAGGTGGAATTGATGAAGGAATAATAGAACCACAATGGAAGATCCCAAGGCCTACTTCAAAAAAGGAGGAGATAGAAGAAATTTTGGATAATCATGTGGGTAGAAGGACAAGAAATAGGCAATATGTATAATACTTGGTGAAGTGGAGAGGAAAGACTATTGAAGATTCATCATGGTTGTCTGAGGCTAAGGTTAACTGCCTTGGTTTCCCTCTAACTCCTGAGAAGTGATAGGCTCACTTTTCAAACTACCTTGGGTGTCTGATGTAGGAGCATCCAACGGTTTAAGGCAATCTTGCATCACCCAAAAAAATGTTTTTCCTTAATTTATTTAGTTGTTTTGATTTCCATGATGGAACTTGAGGGGTGTAAGAAAATTAGAAGTAAAAAAAGGCAAAAAATTATCACTTACTATTTTTAGTAAGCCAGCCTAAACATTTTCCCCAAGGAGAGGAATTGAAAAAAAAATTCAATCGTAAAAGAATCATCTCAATAATCTATATAGTTTAGGAGATATTGAAGTTTCTGTCTCAAGAAATTTCTAAAATGTAGCTTTAAATTCAAATAGAATTTTTTAGAGGCCCCAAAATAGCTTGAAAATTTGATGAACTCACTATTGGTGGATTCAATGTTGTAGATCTCTTCAAGAGCTTCCCAATGATATGTTTTAATAGAAAATTTGACACCTAGATCAAAATTTATGGCCCCACGAAGTTGGCCCGCTAAAAAGTGAATTTCATGAAAATTTCTTTCTAGGAAAGAAATCAATCGACAAGAATTTTTGCACCAAAACAAAAAGGAAAGTTGAACTTTCTAGAACATTCTAGGGCAGTTATTGGGTAAAATAAAAGGGTTAAGTGGGGGTTGTAGATGGTGGCTCCAATAGTATAGATTGTGGCTCCAAATAATATATTTTATTTTCAGAGTTGATTCTACTATAATGAGTCAAGCCCATGAGGCTATAGTGTGTAAGTTTTGAATTTGTAATTTCATTTTCTAAAAATAATTGAAAGTGAGTTATTTTTTTTGTCTCATATCTTCTATGTTGGTATCTATTATTGTGTTTTGTGTGGGTTTTGGATGGTGTATCCCTCATCACAAGTAGAGATGGATACAAGATGTCATTTTGGTTGGCTATAAATATATTTTTAAAAATATTTTGAGTCAATAATGTCATACTTCCAATTATTTTAAACTACCACTCTGTAGGAGCGGTTCTTGGAAAATTGATTAGATTATCTTTCAACATGTTAATCTTCATCTTCAAATAGAAATTAGTACTAATGTAATCACTAGGGTTCTTCATCCCCATACAAACCATAATTCTCTAGATCATCATTAACAAGATGATCACAAACTCTTTAACCTTTTCTTGATTATTCATCATAGAGAAAAAATAAATGACCATCCCAATAAAATCTTGCTATCATCATTACATATAGGATTATATATGGAAACAAATTTCTCCTTTTTAATTATCTTTTTGATGTGACTTGGCAGTAACAAGAATTCTTAGTAGGACCACCCATTCTGACTAAGGCCTTCATTTCCCATAGAATTTGTTTCCATGTTACCTTCTTTGTACACATGGAAAATTTTATAATGTTGAAAGGTTTTGAGAGTTCTCTTGTAGTCATCCATGATATATTTCAGTTCCCAAGGAAAATCAACAATTTCCTTTAAATTTTCAATTATTAGTTTAGAATCTCCTTTGATTATCACCTTTGCATAACCTTTATCCTTTAGTTAGTTTATACCAACCCACAAAACTCTAGCCTCAATAAGATTATTTGAAGAAATTCCCAAGCCATTGCCATAGCCTTCAATAAAATTTCCTTGATGATCTCTTATTAGTCCCCTAGAACCATCCAATGCTATATTCCCCTTGGAGCAACCATCAAAGTTACATTTAATCCAATTAGCTTCTGAAGGGGACCAAATTCTAGTTTTTCTTATTAGTTGTTTAGCCCAATTAAATTTGGTTAGGTCCTATGTTAATCCCTATAATTTATTTATTCGTATTTATTTATATGAGGGCATATTCTTAGAAGGGGAATATTTTCCTATGTTTATCTTTTATTGAATCTAATGTCTAATGGCCATGCAAATATCTTTTCTATTTCTAGAAGTATCCTTGAAGATTATGTTATTCCACTCCTTCCACAACCCCTAGGCTGTAAAAGGGTGGACTTGTTGGTAGAGATCAATAATAATGTTGTGGGAATAAGGGAAAACATTCCAACAATCCATAAACAACTTTATAGAGGGTGGGAAAACCCATTCAGTCATAAGGTTATCAAAGAGAAAATACCAAACCTCACTTGAGTAGGAACATTGAAACAACAAGTACATTATTGTTTCCTCAACTTCATTGCATAAATATCATTTACTAAAAAATCGGAAACCTCTTTTTGTTTTATTTTTTTGTGGTGAGAATATTACCATGGGTTACTACCCACAAAAAACTGTTCACTTTGGGTATCAGGTTTTTTATCCATACCATGTTCCAGTGATTGATCTTCTCGTAGATGAGTAAATCTTCTTGCATCTATCCAAATTTGACTTGAGATTGCCTAGAGAAATTTGTACATCACATATGGCATTCATTAAAGATTTTGAAAATCTTTCATCTTCCACCTATTCCATGATAGCTTCTTTGAACATTTTAGCAAT
The DNA here is from genome assembly GCA_007115665.2 of Sequoiadendron giganteum. Taxonomy (NCBI): domain Eukaryota; kingdom Viridiplantae; phylum Streptophyta; class Pinopsida; order Cupressales; family Cupressaceae; genus Sequoiadendron; species Sequoiadendron giganteum. The sequence continues at coordinate 542,936,305 of CM021105.1, forward strand.
CTCATTGACCGAGAGGAAAGTATTATCATCATTAAGAGGTTTACCCAGTAAATCCTCAATTCCATTCATCATGAAAACATTATGTCCTTCGACATCTTCTTGTACTTTTTGGATGTCCTCGATGAGATATTTGATCACTTGTATGTGGTGCATGAGAGATTCTCCTATTTCCACATACTTTTCCTTGTCGAGAATTATCCCAACTTTCATTAATTTAATCAACTCCGTCTCTTTTATTTGTGACCAAAATGAGAGACATCTTTCCATTTATTTATGCTCTTTGGAAAGTACATTTTCTTCTTTCTCAAACTCTAATTTCAACTTAGATACTTGAGAGGTCTTTTCATCTGCAACAACTATAAGTTGTGAGCCTTGTTCTATTATTTCATCAATGAAATCATAAAGCACTTTACCTTTGGAAAAAAAATTCTCCACCTTTTGTATTACTGGTTCCTTGAAGTTCACCATGGCCATCGGTTGTACATTCTTTGAGGAACCTATAATATTTCTCAAAACTGATGCATATTTCTCTGCTTTATCCTTGTACATATTTTTAGCCTGCTCCATTTTATCGAGTCTACCTGATAAAGCATTCAATACTACTTGAGCATCTTCTTTTTCACTTTCATTTGTTACCTTACCAAGCTTAACTCTTGTTAGAGTATAGTCTTCCATACTCACATCACCTGATTCCTATGGAGGTAAGCCAATGTCTACATAATTTTGACCTGACTTATCAATATGAAGTCTGGAATGGATTTTTGGCCTTTTTCTTCCCCTTGGCTTTTAGAGGAACCATCTCTTCAAGGTAAAGCTCATATGGGGAGATCATTTTATTTTTGTATTTTGACACTTGCAAGATCAGCCAAGGAGGCATAAATTTTATATTTCCTTCTTGACTTACTACCAACACCTGTGTAGTAGGCGCTTCTATAGAAATGGATGCTATTGTAACAATTGGGGTAGTATCTATCATGATAGCCCTAGTCGACTGCAAATCGAGTGGATATTGCAAAGACTCGTTCATGAATATATTGAATTCTCCCTAAGAAGTGATGTCATATGATGGAGAAGATAGGATTGGAATGGATGACAAAGAACCTGAAGAAACATCAACAATTTGCAAGGTGGAATTTACAAGAGGTGTAGAAAGAACTAATGATGTTGATGGAGGGATATAAACCTTCACTGTATATTGTGAACCCCAATTTGGTACCTGCATAAACAAATTAAACAAACATGTTATTAGATCATATGCAAGGTAAAACAAGGATTCCCCATGAAATCCATTTACAAAACTTAAAATAGGAAAAAATGAAGAATAAAATATGAAAAAGCATGTAAATCCTAATTAAGTGAGCAAACTGGAGATCCCATGGGGGAGTTGGTGCCAATGAATTGTTGCAATTGGCCCTTTCCCAACGCCTTTGTGTGATTGTTGATGATTGATCCACTTGATGATGAAGAACAATGTGAGTTCTTGAGAAAACCTGCAATAACCTAGCTAAGATCTTGCATTGAGGATAAAGTTGAGTAGAATAAGTTTACTCAAGTTGTGGATGATTGAATGAGAGGAAAAATCTCTCATTTATAGATTCTCAAATTGGAAGAATGAGGGATTTGGATGAATGTGGGATAAAAGACCAACCAATGAGAAGTGGCCACTTGTCGACATGTGATTGGAGGAGGAATGAACACATTTTGGTCAATGTGCATGATAAATGCCATTGGATTCAAATTTGAATTTTGAATGTGACATGTGAGAGGGAAAGAGAAATGGAGTTAATGTCACTTGGCTCAAGGCCAAGGACATGTAAGAGGCATTGGATGCCTTGTTGGAAGGACCAAGTCCACTTGGCCTTTTTGAATTCAAATGAGGGAATATTCTATTTTGATGCTTTGTGAGGAAAATAGAGATTTAATAAATTAAAGTAATTGATTTATTGTGCAAGTTGCATTCTCTAGAGGATTTTAGTGAGAGAGATTAACTTAATCCAGGTTTTGATTAATTTAATGAAGAATTAGGTGATGTGACAATTTAGACTTAAATAGATGAATTAATTTAAATCAGATTGAGAGGAAATGATTTGATTTATTTAACTAAGGAGGAATATGCTAGATTAAATCAAATAAGGTTTAATTTATTTTATTTAATAAGAAGACTTTAAGTATTTAATCAAATAAAATGAATTATTTAATTAAACAGAAAGGTAAGGTTAATTAAATTAAATTGATTAATTTAATCAAAGGAGGTGATAGACTTAATCAGATGAATAATGATTAAGAGACAAAATGTATGATTCAAAAAGAAATGATGTTAGTAATCAGGATCAAGTGTGTTGAAAGATATTTGTACATTTTCCATGTCTACATTTTGTTCCTCTTTGAAGCAATGTACTTGTTGCATTGATTCAAAGAAATAAACTACTATGATCAAAAGTTAAAAAAATTTCAATTTTTTCAGATGCCCCACTATTACCCCAATGAGAATAATTACACTGGTATACTACCCCCTCGAGAGATCGAGTGGAAATGTACGATTTTTCAATCGAGATCCTAATAAAATGTGAGAGGAGTGGTTCTATTGATCAGAAGATGAAAAATAATTCTTTGATGTAGACAATTCTGATAATGTGTATACAGTCATCGACCATGGGTAGCCTCATGTATATTTTCATACAACACACCGATTTTAGATAAAAATGTTAGTAAAGATAGAAGAATTGTAATGCCCTGCCAAGTAACCCTAAAGGAAGTTGTAATTAACATCTTAAGCGAACCAATTTTTATTTTATAAAGTGCATTTAACATACACATTCACTTACTAATTAACAACAACCTCTAAGGCTACAAGGTTAGGATTACTTAAACCCACACATACATATTACATATAACCATAGCATTATGAACTTTATGAAATAAACATCATACATCATAAGAATACCACATAACCTAATAAGATAATCAACCAAGATACAATCTCATAAACATTATCTTAATCCAATAGTTACATCACTCATTCTCAGAATGAGACAATAGTACAAATGTATTACAATTACATAACTCCACCTCTTACAAAAGAGGGATAAAGTATCATATACAAACTGAAATATTACAATGCAAGAAATTACAACAAGAACCGCGAGCTGTCCATCTGGATGTCTCACCACCAAGTACTGAAGATCGATGGGGACCCAACGATTTTGGTGCATGTTCCACCCAACCAATGTGGTACCCGAAGGCCCACCCCCCATGCTAGGAGATAGTAACAAAGTAACATGGACAAAGATCTACTACATCTAACCAAAAGCAGACTCATATTGACTCAAACTGACATAACCAAATAAATGAATTAACAAGTACAACTCATTCACCATACAAGTACGAATCAAGTACAATACAAGTACAACTCCAACATCACTGACATAGGTCACATTGCTTCTAGACATAAAGTAGATCAAGTATGTTCAAATAACCATACACATAAAACAATTAACAACAATTGTCCTAGATAGAGTGTCATCGCAAGGTTTGTCATGAGATCTCCTCTGGGCATTCTTCATAGGCTCTGGCACAAGCAATCCTGGTAGCCTCAACCGAATCCTGACACTCATACTCACTCATGCGGAATCAACTACCTCTCGCAAGAACAAGATAGTTGATCTTGCCATTCCAGGCCTTCTCACTCATCCCAATTCTAAACAAGCTCTTGTGTTTATGAGTGAGGATTAAATTATCTTGATTAGTGAGAAGTTAGTCCTAATCGTCTAAGTACATTATTTTATCCAATTTACCTCTTTGGGCTATGGCGCCTAACATAAGCTACTCTTCTATTTGACAACACACACCCAAACAATCCACCAAGGGAACCACAAGTGCATACCAACTAGGCATCATAATCCACTCCAACACAAGGAGGATACAAATAATAAAACTCACTCCAAACATCTTGGAAGCAACAATCACATAGTCCACTTCTTTCACAAGAGGTACAAAAGATTTCACTCCAAACATCTTGGAGGCAACAACACATAGTTCACTCCTTTCACAAGAAGCAAAAAGATGAAACCACATCACAAGGTCACTCCATACAAAGAGACACGGATCCAATAATCTACTCTTAAACCAAGGAGGTGCAAACATCCCCGTTCATGAAAATCGGGTAAAACTGAAAAGACGCCATGCACTACCCAAGGGAAAACAACTGGATGGCATAAAGATTCAACAACCCTTATCCTCTAAGTTCTTCTGGAAGACTTATAATTTAGGACTAACACTAAATCCCAAAACCAACAATGCAACTTGACGACATAGCAACAAAAGCATTCAAGTTATTAATCAAATCTAATATTTGGATTTCCTAAATCCATATTCATTCAATAGGTAGTGTTGACAAAGTCAAAGATATGATAACTAGATCATCTAAAATAATCATAACCCCTATTTCTTTTTTTCATTATTAGAAATCTAAAACAATTAAACTTACTTCGCTTTACTGATTACAGAGAATTAAATCCTTTAAGATAATCATGAAGAAGATACTACTTTTGGATATACTAAATCCATATCTCAATTCATTACGTAATTCATTATATCGATAAAACTGAATTAAGAATTCATCTTTTTAGATAGGGGAGAAATTACACTACTATTTAATTATCTAATTGCTCTTAATTAAATAAGTATTTTCAACTATAACTCAAAACATTTCGCTTTAAATTAAATAACCAATTGCCCTTGTAAATTAAATCATTAATAAAATTAATCAAATTAACATTTGGTCTCTTCCATAACTTATTGTGTTAAAATAAGATCAAAATTTGGACTATAACCCAATATCATATATATATTTTTCCAATTAAATCAAATTAATAATTGGACCTTTTACACATGAATTTAAAATTAACAATTAAATTTTAAATTATGCATTCTTTAAATCAAATATTTAACTCCTTCCATTAAACTTTAACATGTCATTTTAAAATAAACAATAATTTTCCCATACGTTTATAATTTTATTTCCACTAATCTAATATACAAATTTTATTTAAAATAATACAAATAAATATAATACTTTAATATTATAAATTATAATATAAAATATTATTAAATAATATTTTTATATTATAATAACAATACATAAAATATTAATATTTATAAATATCAATTTATTATTATTTTATGATCAGAGCAGCCATAGGAAAATAACTTAACAGCAGTCTCGTGTTTCAAGCATAACTCAAAAACTAATATCTGGGTATTTGCGATTTTTTTATAGGGATAAGAAAATTTCAAAATGCAAAAACCCTTTAAATTTCCTGACAACCCAGTTTGTGTAAATGGAGTTATAGGCGACGCGACTAGGCCATTTACCATGAAAAAAATATAACTATCCTACAGATTTTAAAATCCGTTTTTTAAAAATAAACAGATGGTTTCATTTTCTAAAAACATTCTAAATGCATTGTTCAATCTATATATTTGATTTCAATAACAACATAATCGATTTCCCCAAATAATTTAAATTCAACTAAGGTTTTCACAATTTTCACTCAAGAATTTTCACAAGCAAAGGCTGTAAATTTATTTAATTATTTTCTTCTAATATCAAATTTGTTTTATAAAACAGATTTAACAAACAAATATTTAATCACTACTATTTTTTTTAAAAACAATCAAGAACAATAAAACACAAAGAGGAAAACCTGGTACAAGAAGCTACAGGAAGAGATGAATTTCTTATGCAAACCTCCTCCAAAGATTTCCTGAATTTTCTTCAATCCTCCAATGAATCCAATCCAAAACCCAACAAATGCATACAATCTTTCCTTTAATCAATTCTACAATCAAAACTTTCTTCAAACCCTTATGCAAATTTTCCAAAATTTCTTCTCTGCTGTAAAAATGTATTTTTCTAAAAACTTTCTGCCCTAAAATTAAAATATGTATTCTTTATAAATCAAAAATAGCTAATTCAACCCTAATTCACATTACATGCAAATTAGATATTTCAATTTCAATTTCAAATTTCAATTTCAATTTTAATTTCAATTTCAATTTCAATTTCACTTTTCGAAAACCCACTTTCAATTTAAAATGTAATTTCAAATAATAAATTAATTTTCAAAGTTGCAACTAATTTCCCAAATAAACATTTAATTACAATTTCTAATTTAATTCCCACACGTTGAAATTAAATTCCAAAATTAATTTTAATTATTTTATTTCCTTTCATTCTCTTGCATCATGTTTAATTAATTAATTTAATTATTTAATAACTAAATTCAACCTCCTTTGATTAAATTTAATTAATTAAATAATTTAAATATAAACTTTTATCCACATTGCATAATTTAAATTAAATAACCATCAACATGATTTAAATGCAATTATTCTAAATATTGATTAAATAAATACGCACCTTTCAGAATCAAGTAATATTAAAATAAGGTAAACTATGACTCAACAACCACAACTGATAACACACTAAGGCTAGGGCATAGACTTGACACATGTTACCTAGCTACTAGCTCCCGTTCAACTTAACCGTTGGATCGACACGCTCAAACCTGTGAAACCAAGTGGAGTCGATGTCATGTACCTACAATCCTGCAACTAAGTAACCAACATCATACAATATATCCAGCATATAATACATACTGTGAAGAAGAAATTACGGATTCGCAGGGCGCTCGCAAGTGAGTGATGTGAATCCGTCCTCTTCACCAATACACTCATCAAAACATACACTTCTATCATAATTCCAATAATCTCATAATAACATCTCATGTTAACTCTACTAACAATATTAAACCATTAAAACATGTGAAACACTGATTAGGTCAACACATAACCTAATAATAGTTGCCGCTTAATAGTAGCGATCAAAACATCATAATAAAATGTATCCAGAAGCAAGGTAACTACAACCAAACATAGCATAAAGCAAACCAAACAAGAAGCAAAATGAAAGGGTATTACAAGAATAAGAAGAATAAGATGGATGGAAGGAGGATTCACACAAGTTCACATTATTATCGATGATGATGATTTGCATTACTAGGAGTTGGGATTTTCAAAGAGCCAATTGCTTTATGTTTGATAACATACATAGGTACGATGCATCAAGGTATGAAGGACTAGGATGGCGTTGTACCTAGTGTGATGAACTCTGACTTGACAACCGGATAGGAGTGCTCTTATTCACACTTGACATACAGAAACTTTGATAAGACGGACCCAACAAAGCAAGTATTCGCCAAGTTTTTTTACAAGAGTATCCAGCAAGCACAACAGATAAAAAAGATAATGATCATTGCCCCATTCCTTTCTCTCTAAACCTATTTTGTTTAGGCTTCATCAAAAGGTCCTTGGAATGAGTGCAAAATAAGATAAGTCAAAAAGACCAAGAGAAGTAAACAAACAAGCTAATGTTATTCATACTGTTAGCCAAGGCTAAACTACTGTGGGGTACCTGATGCTTATGTCCATCATAGGAAAGCTTCATCCTAGGACATGTAGTGATCAGGGTTTTGGTGGGACTGATTGGGTGATAAGCTATTGATATTCTGAGTTGACCAACTTGCTAACTTACTGATCTAGACTTGAGACTTCGACAATTAGGTGTTCACTTCTGAACCTGCTAAACTTGCTTCTGACTAACTCATGAAAGGGTGGGAGGCAATGATTGATTTTATTATGAGTGATGACAATCACGGGTGAAAGCGAGATGAAATGGATGCACCATTTTGGGTTTTCTGATATTTTGAGGCTATTTTTGGATTTTTTACATTTTTCAATGATTTTGGTATTGTGTCTCGGGGGCCGATCAAGGATGGCCTTGCCTATGTTTAAGCTCAGAGACAACGTAGTTCAGACTGACGATGGACTGACTTGATGATAAGATGGGCAAACGAATTGCCATTTTATTGCTTAAAGGACTGACTTAAGATGTAGACTAGATGTGCAAACGGATTGCCAATGTGACGGACACCTAAAGGACTGACCCTAACTGTCTCGGGGGATGATCAAATATCAACCTTGCCTATGTTCAAGCTCAGAGATGATGTAGTTCGACAAGGTGCAAGATTGAAAAGACTCAATGATGAATTTGTTTTGAAGATTTTCTAATATTTCGACATGTTTTTGGATTTTTGAATGATTTGGATGTTTTTGGATTTTTGCATGATTTTGACAATTTGGATACGGATATGTGATGATATCAGTGCTCTGTTTTGAGATTTTGTTGAAAACCAAGCTTAATGTTGATCAATCAGATCAATGGATTGATAGTTTGACTAAGTGTGTAAGTCAAACAAAAGTGATAATGCACTTGTAAACTCTAGGAAGCTATGTTATCCTAGAATAAACTCGTACAAAAAAGATATTTTGGCTAGGTGTGTTAAGCCAAATGAGGTGATTATGGATTTGATAATTTGGCTAAGTGTGTTAAGCTAAACAAGATGATAATGAACTTGTAAACCCAAGGAAGTTGTGTTATCTTAGAGTAAACTCGTGCACAAGATGATAGTTTGACTAAGTGTGTTAAGTCAAACAAGGTGATGATTGATTGGATTCGATTGATTTGATGTGACGTTGATGCACAAGTTAGATGTGACTGATATGAATTATTGGATTGATGTATGACAAAATTTAAAGCTTGATGAGGAACATCGTCTTGCTGTCAAAATATGCCATGGGCTAGTGATTTGGATTTTTGGATCACAAATGCTTTGACCAATTTGATTTCACGTTTGCAAATGTTCGGATCACCACATAAGTGTGAAGGATATATATCAAAATTTATTCTCGAAGCAAGATGCAAATATCTGCCCCTAATGTCTAGCAATGTATGGAATGCCACAAGTAGATGGTTGGATAGGTGTGTGGATGGATGGATATGGTAAGCATGCAAGGGATGCAAAGGATTATCTTGTGAAAAGATAAAGTGTTCAAAATAGAGGATTCTCATTTAGATAATGCTTCAAAGCTCAGATAACATTGGGTAGGATGGGATCAATGGAAATGACCCATGTCAAGATGTTTTCCATAAACAAGTGTAAAGTGTTTACCAAGACTTCACCAAGATCAAGATAAGGTAGATAGATGGTAATGGGTTGGATAAACGGTTCATGGATGAACGAATGATATGGCTAGGATGTTGGCTTTATTATGGATGTGATAAGATGCTTTCTCCTGAACTGGCACATGTAGATGCTCGATTCTACACATGACGCCTGTTTGCCAGGTTTTCATCATAGTACCTATCCAAAGCACCACCAAAGTGGTTTTCACTAGAGGACAATTTTTTTCTTTACTGTTTTCAATCCTTTTTTTTATTTTTTTGGATTTTTTTATTTTTTGATTTTTTTGATTTTTGATTTTTCTGAGAGATTTTAAGCTGATGTTGAACCACTTGGTGGTGCTGATGTTGATGCTTCTATCATAATGTGCCATCGATATCCTGCTTGAAGAAGTTGTTTTTCCAAGATACATGCACTTGAATGCAACTTTTGAGATCCCTGATTTGCTTTGCTGATACCGAAGTTAACTCTGTTCTTGTGTGCACATCACGATAGAGTGCCCTCTGAATCCTTATGATGACCGGTCACTATCAATACATCAATACATGGTCAATGTGAGAATTGGATATTGTGTGTGGAGGCATGGATGGAGTGTTTTTAGGTATTAAACATGGATTGGTTGATAGTTTGGAACCTTTGACTCTCCAAACTTGGGAAGATGAGCAGTAATGGGTGGATATGGAAGTGTGCATGGAATTAGGACCAACTGCTTGATACACTTTGTATGTTGCTTGAGAAGCATGTTTTTTATTTTGTGGATATCTTTGATGGATACTTGCCCCATTTTTATTTTTCCCCATAGTTTCTTTGACTAATGGAGTTTGATAGGGATAATCTTTCTTTCTATTTTTTGGTATCCACTTATATTTGATTTGTCCTTCATTCTTCTTAGCTTTTTTTTCTTTGATAAAATTCTTCATGCTTCAATTCAAGTCTTTCTTTTCATGTTGGTCCCAATTCGTGGATGGGATGGTGGGTGGATGAAGATTCATGATGTGGCGGGTTGTAGTATTTGCATTGGTTTCATCATAAGGATTCTTCGTGCTCCCTATGTTGAAGTTTGCTCGAGATGAAGTTGCCCCCTATTTTGTGGAGATATTACTGATATGTTTATATCCCTTGATTGTCGAATAAACAAGGCCTTGACGTTTAGGATTGCCAAAAATCTGCACTAGTTCTAGGATACCCTATTCATGTAGGCCTAATCCTCGACCTTGATAATTCATCTGTTGAAAAAAATTATTTGCCATAGGATATGATTTACCTTGGAAACAAGGTGTTGATCCTTCTCTGCTCTGTAGTGCATCTTCAAAGGTCATAGCTCTTTCATTGATAAGATGATTTTCCCTTACAAAGGTGAGTGATCCAAGTTTATAAGTGATAGGATCTTCCATATGTGGGATGAATGCCTTATTGATATCTTTGTCTTGATCTTTTGAGATATCATATTGTAGTGCTTCTTCAAGAGGTATTGATGATTCAATGTCCTTGCAAAAGTCTTCCTCATGACTTATTCTCGGTATGCCTTCACATGATGTTTCAGATTCACTTATGTAGAAACCTTCTTCATGACCCATTTCTGATATGTCTCTACATTTCTCTATATCTTGATCATGTGTACAAATGTTAAGAGTAGGAGACACTTGTTCATTGGTAATGATTTCAAGAGTATGAGACTCTTGTTTTGAATGAAGATCATTCACGTGTCCATCCAAAGAAAGCATCTCATGGGTAGATGGAGGAGTATGTCCTATGTGGATGTGGTCATCTTGTATGGATAGGAGAGTGTCCATTATATCATTGTAGTAGCTTGGAGATGCAAATTTTTTATCTTGAATGATTTCAGAATTGCTTTCGACATGCTTTGGATCAAGTTCTTGACATGGGTCAATTTCAAAGAATGGATTGCTTTCTTGGATATCTTTAGTAGGCATAGGAAATTTCTCAAATGTTATGAGGTAAAGAGATGTCCATATGTTTTGGAAAGGATCATTGCTAGACCTTGGTGAAAGATGTTCATCATGCTTTGGAGTGAATTCTTGAGATTTGTCCTCTAACTCATTAGAAGATGTAGAGACATTTTCAACATGATCATTGGTCAAAGGATTTTGATCATCAATTTTAACGATTGTGATGGGAATTTTTTGCAAGCTCCGTTGTGGGAGTAAGGCATGTGTTTGTTGCTGATTCAACAACGCTTGTTGTTGTTCATGTTGTTGTGCCAACAATGCTTGTTGTTGGGCTTGTTGTTGAGCTACTTGTTGATGGATTGCTTGCAATAATGCCCTGAATTGTGTTTGCTCATGGTGAGCCTGGTGTTGGGCTTGAGCTTGAGCCTGCTGGGCTACTTGAGCTGCTTGTTCTTGCTGAGCAGCTTGTTGGTTTTGGAGCACCTTTTTGCGGGAAGCTTCTTGAGTGGCTTGCAACATGATGGAGAATGAATTGGTCGTGTTGTGTTTTGGTGGTGGTGGTGGTGTGTTGGGGATGGTGTTGATTGTTGGGTTTACTTGGATGGCTACCACCTGCTATTGCGATACTGATGGAAAGATGGGATGATTTGGTATTATGTTGTGATTCGACATTATAGGTTGAATTTGAACATTTTTGTGGTTGAAAATCATATTGCCTTGATTTAGGTAACTTTTATTTTGCATGGTGTTACCTTCACTTGAATCAACATATGGAGTTGCCAATATATTGCTAGGATTTTGAATAACATTAGGGGGATTTACAAGCATATCTATCCCAAAATTCACCAACTATGGACTAGAAATGTTCATTTTCAAAAAACTTGTATTTGGCATGTATGGATTTAGTGGGATAATGTTGTTTGAAAAACTCATGCATTGAGTATTTGGTTGATAGATTTGCAGATTTGGACTTCGATTTAAATCTATCATTGGAAAAGGTGTTCCAAAATTTGGATTGGGCATACTCACATTCGTTGTACTTCTGAGGTTTCTATATGTATTTAATATGTGACTACAATTGTTAAATAGGTTGTTTTAAGGATACTCATAAATTCTATGTGATATATCTAGGTGGAGTTTAGGTGCTAGAAGGTGAATAGTTTTCAGGAGCTCACATAGTTGATCATAGATTATGTTTGAATGATATTTAATTTTCATATTTGATGTTTGTGAGGGTTTTAATTGTTGTATATCAGTCCATAGATGACTAAAATTCATGTGTAAATAGATTTCTTAAACTGAGCAATTTAATGTTTTCATTTGCAAACAATTTGTGGAGTTTAGTTTGCATGTTCTTATTTTTGTTTTAGCAATTGTTGTGAGGATTTTACAGGATATTTTGAGAGTGTATGAATTCCTCTCTACATCAATGGTATCAGACCTAGTGTTCCTATGTGTGCAGGCAGAAGTGTCGATTGGAGGTAGTTTTCATCAAGACCTGGGGGTGGAATGTGTGTGGTGTGTAGACTGATTGTTGAATGTGAGGTAGTCTATACCTGAAAGGTTGAAGTTTGAGAGTGTGTGGTAGGTGTTTTACGAAATGACATAAAAAATAAAATAAGAAATTCATAGTTGTGTATGTAGGTGAACATGAGGGAGAGAATAGTGTAGAAGTATGCTTTGAGGACTCTAAGAAGAAGAGTAGAGAAAATGAGTGTTGCAGTCCAAGAGAGAAGGATGATAATACAAAGATTTTTGGAGGTCCTATGTTTGATAGAGAACCTAATGAGGAAGATTCATTTCTTACAAAGGAGATCATGAAGATAGAGGAGATGTTCAGATCAAATGAGAACCTTGAGAAGAATGAAAGTGCGGATGTAGTGAAAGAAATTACTGCAAATGATGATGAGGTAGAAGTTGTAGTAGTAGAGAAAAAGAATAATGAAGACATGCTGGTAGACATGAAGCGTCAGATTGATGAAGAGGTAAATATTGATTTTTCTACATTGTGTGATGAATTAGTTGATGTGAATTTGCATAAGGAGTTAGTTCAAGAAGATAGAAAGAGAGATTATGTAGTTGCAGATTGGTGTGTGGATGTAGAATATTTATACGTAGAAGCTATAAAATATGCCACATGTGAGATTTGTTGGAGGTGGTCAGTTTGTGATGGGATAAAGCCCATGAAAGAGGAGAAGAGAGAAGGAAAGATTCTTTGGAGGAGGATGGTGAATTTTCCAACAAGATGTTGGAAGAAGAGAAAGAGGAAATTTCAAAAGGATAAGGAAGAAAAATGGATGATAAAAAAACATACAAATTTTAAATGTTCATGAGTCTCCAATTCATGGAACATTTTCTTCTTACCCGGTGTATCTAATACAAGAGCATTTGGGCTCACAAGCAATTTCGCATCACCAAAAAATAAATATTTTCTTTTCTTGCTTATTTTTTGCATTTTTGGTGTAGGTTGGAGCTTCAAGAGAATATTTTAGAGTTTGGAAGGATGAAATATTTATTTTATCAAGACTTGGATTTCATTCAAAATAAAAAGTAAAAAAGTTATTTTATGTGATTTTAAAATTATTATATTGCATAATTTAAATGTGTCAAGGGTTGAAGGGGTCCATTGGCATGTTATAAATTGAAAAATAATTAATTTTCTCAATTTGGATGCCTATATAAGTTTTAATGTGGCAAGTGGCATTTGGCATTCTATTCTTTCAATTTGTATGCCTAGAATGGAGGAAAAGGATAGTGATATTTGGAAAAAAACAATTAATGACTTCAGTTTTAAATTTAAGGTGAATGAGGATGACTTAGTTCATTATTTTCTTGATTTTTATGAGGCATTTACAGCAGCAAGTCATGGAATATGGTGCAGAAATTTTGTGTGCCATATTTGGAAGCATTTAATGATGAATTTTAAGAACAAATAGAAGAATTTCAAAAGACAATTGGAGGGAAATGAAAGAGAAGATTTGGGTGCCCCTTTTGGTGCCTTAAAAATTTTTTAATCTCTATAAAATGTATCCTTTAATGGATTGAAAAAACAGCAATCAATAGCAGCAAGTTTGGAGAAAGAACTTGCAGGTTGCTCCTGAGAGTTAAACAAAAAATAGTGCAAAAAAACAGCTTGTGAAGAGAAGAGAGATTTTTCAGGTGTTCAAGGTAGCTATGAAGGATGCATAATGAAGAGAAAAAACTGATTTTATAAGATGCATGAAGTCAATAAAATTTGAAAATATGAGGATAAGCTACAAGAGCTGTAGGTGGAGTTGCGGTTCTAGAAGGTGAATAGTTTGTTGGAGCTCACATAGTTGAGCATATATTATGTTTGAATGATATTTAATTTGCATATTTGATTTTTTTAAGGGTTTTAATTGTTGTATATCAGTTCATAGATGAATGAAATTCATGTGTAATCAGATTTCTTAAACTGGGCAATTTAATGTTTTTATTTGCAAACAATTTGTGGAGTTTAGTTTACAAGTTCTTATTTATGTTTTAGAAAATTTTGTGAGGATTTCAGAGGGGGTTTTGAGAGTATGAATTCCATATTGGCCCTATATCTTTCATTGCACCAAAATATCAACCTTTTAATGCTCGATACAACTACTAGAGTTAACGGATCCATGGGAGGCGGTTAGTCCATGTCGTGAATCTTGAGGGGAGCATTGACCATCTACCAACAAACTCCCCCTCAACATTACCCGAGGGGATTCGAACCCGACACTTTTGGCTCTGATACCAATTGTTGGCCCCATGTCTGTTGATGCACCAAAAGATCGACCCTTTAATGCTTGACACAACTGTTGGAGTTAACGGATCCATGGGAGGTGGTTAGTCCATGTCGTGAATCCCGAGGGGAGCGTTGACCATCTTCCAACATTCCTCTCTACATCATATTCTAATTATAATGACAATTTAGAACCTTGTGGAAATAGAGGTAGAAAATAATTGAAAGAAATATATAACTACTCTAAATGCTACACAAAAGTCTCCAAGCCAACTCCAAACTTTGACTAATGATCAAGTAGATAAATAGTAATAGGGCCTAAAAGTTTCCTCACAACATACAAATAAAATTATATAACTCCATAAGAGATAACATTAAAGATGAGATGAATATCCTCAATATTTTACTCTAATTCTAAAATATACGAATCACAAAAGAAAACCTAAAATATTTGTGAAGTACTCATCCCAAGAGATATATCAAGAAGACGATGAATATCTTACTACATTGAATCATTAGAAGTCATGGATTAAATCTTAGTATCATAAGAAGAAATAGTAGATGGAGGAGATGAAATTGTAGAACATGTCTCTAGAACCTTACACTATGAAAGAACACCAAGATTCAAATGACCATACTATATCTCCTCAAAAGTGTCTATAGTAGATGCGTATGTGCATATTAGTTAAGAGAATAATAGGAAAAAAATATGAGGTGTATACTCAGTATCAATGATCAATGTATACTCAATATTAATGATCAAAATAATCAACTATAATAATATATTTATTATGAAAATCTCAAATAATGACTAAATTTGGTGTGAAATCGATGTTTTTTTGTGTTTCACCATGTGTGATCTAATAGATAGAAAGGATATTGGTTTAAAATGATGGAATGAAAATAAAATAATTGAATGATCTTTCATCTATGTCAATAGATCCTTTCCCACATACACACACATGCGTGTTGTTATTCATTAGGATGTGTGGTGATGAACTCAAATCAAATAAAGAGAACATACTTTATGATAAGCTCCAAGATCAAGTATCCATTTTTTACCTTAGAATCCATAATTGTGACACATCATTTCTCATACAATTTATTTGACTTTGAATAAAAATAATATGATGAACCTCTTGACATAGTTAAAAGAAAATTGATTTGATTCTTCTTAAGAGCATGCATCAACTCTTTAATATATTTTTAATAAAATTGATGCTTATTATGCCTTAGATTTCTTTCAATATGCACACTTGGGATTATCCTTCTTAAATGATTCACCTTGAGATGAAGAGGATTCAAAATATTTGTTTCTTTTTTTTCTTTTCTTTTTTTCTTTTTAGGATTATCTTATTATTTCTATACCTTAGGCTCACTAGCCACCAATGCTTGTGATTTAAAATAATTTATGAGACCCATTTGAATTAATTTCAATTCCTATTGGATTGTAATACTTAAACATTCATAAAAATTAGGCATCCAATGGGTGTGAAATTTAGAAAAAAATATTGAATACTCAGGACTAGGCTTAGGCAACACATTTATAATCAATTATAAATTCTCTTTATTAATTATTCAATATTTTAACTATGTTTTTAGCTGCTTAATATTGGAGATGAATTCTTATTTGTGGTAAAAACCTTTAGAACAAATCATTATCAATTTTACATCCCCTAATCTTGTTAGTTTTTCCATATATATTCTTAGAAGTCTCTCAAGCCTCCTTAGGTATTTTTAATGATTGAAGATAAAACTATAAATAAAAAGGGATTAATGAACATTTTCACCCAAGTGTTTTCTCATGATTTAAATCTCATATATCATTTGTACTATATTTATTAGGTTCAATACTTGTTTCTTTTATATATCCAAGATAACCCTTTCCCATTAGATAGTTTCATATTGATTGTCTATGTGAAGCATAATTATATGGAGCTAGGAGTTCAATATGATTTTTCCCATTGCAATAACACATAAATAAGAAATTAAATAAATAAACCACCAAAATATCATCCCCAAAATTCACTTAATCAAATATCCCCTCAATAGCATATGATCTTGGAAATTTATACTTAGTGTGATTATAGGTGCCACTTTCCAAAATAGTGAAGTTGTCTTGATCTTAGTACATTATAAATGTCAATTTTAGCCATATAATTGAATGGAATTTTTTATAATAGGATGAGATCAATTTGATCATACTAATGTAAAAGTACAAGATAAATTATACACTTTTTAAAAATTAAACTAAAACATCTTATTGTATGAGCCAAAAACACTTGGAAGTTCCCAAAATGATAACTAATCAGAAACACATGTGATAATCTATGATTTATAAAAAATAAGACATCAAAATTAAAAAATATCTACATTGTTACAAAATGCATGAAATTCTACCCCAAATAAAAATTTCTCACATAAAGAATTGTTTATGAATAAGAATGGAGCCTTTGAAGTTGGAGTGTCAAATACTAGATGTTAATGGAGTGGGGGGCTAGTTTGGGGTGAAGGTATATTGATGTCATATTAACATAGTGTTGATGTTAGTATTTCCCTTTACAAAATATTCCCCCTTCTACTAGAATATTCTATATAGCTCTCAAAATGGTTGATAGAAGTCCCAAAACTACCTTTCTAAACTAAAAACTATCATTTAGAATTGGAAACAATCTTATATCTCTCAATAAGACTAACAATAAGAAATATTACAAGCACTAATACCATATAAGAGTTATTATATAATTATTTCTAACATGAAATATTTGGTAATGGATTTATCCATCCAAGATCTAGGAACTTGAATGAAAGAACATGACAGATCAAATATGAGAGTATAATGATATTACATCAAAGGATGCAAAAGAAATATAATATGATTATAATGGATTTTAAATAGATTATAATGAGAACCCCTTCGTTACATAGGCCAAGGTGAGACATATGACTACATAATATCATTATATGTGTCATAATCTTATGACTTGATTTATAAAGTGATAAATATAATGTGTAACCTAATTATAATTAACTACCATGAATAGGACCTAGATGGTGAACTAGTTAGGTAAAACAACCTATTCATGTACCAAAATCTGATCAACCAACTTATTTATTACTTGGTTTTTTGTAAAATATACTTGTTCTACTTGGTGTCTTAAGCTATAATTTATATCTTCTACTATTCTTCGGTTATACTAAAATTTCTATGACATATTTTTCATTATATGACGATATTATGATCATGGCTAGAAAATTGGTTTTCTATTTAGAACATAACTTACTAAGATTTTTGATGATACATGATAACTCAAGCAATTAGGTACTCTTGAATAAATTTATTATTGTAAATACATAAAAAATAATGAATCACTATTTTCAAGAATATATCTATATTCTATAAAATATTTATAGCCAATTCTTTGAATCTCTATTAATATTTGTAGACCATGTATCTTGAGAACTAATTGAATTCTTTAAGAGAAACATTTTTTACATGTAATAGCTCTATGTATTTAAATTATTGTAGGATTTATTTTGACATCATAAAGACCCACCTTAAAACCATCAATATCATACTACATGTATGAATCATGTGTATTTCCCCTAAAGTGGATACAAATACGAGGATATTGCATGCATCATAATTTTTATTCTTAACATTATAATTTATCTAACATTCCTTCTAGCATGTAGTGAAATCCTCTTCTCATAGAAATTTCTTGACCATAATTAGCAATGGTTTAACTAACACTATATTTTGTGCCATATTATATCTACTACTCAAATGATCTTTATCTAACTACTCAATTAATATATATAATTATACACTAGAAAATAATACAAAGTTTCTAAGCTCAAATATTACCTTATAAAATATTTGATAAACCAACATCTTGAATAATATTTCTATTATTTTTTATATGTATTCTACTTAATATCTTAAACTATACTTTACATATTTATCTATTCCTTAATTATCACTAAATATGTCTAATGTTTTTTACATTATATGATGGTGTTGAAGCCATGGCCAAAAAATGATTATTTATTTAAAATATAACTTAATATATTTTTGATAACACATGATCGCTCATGAATTTTCATAATCTTGCATAAGTTATCATTGTAAAAACAAAATAAAAACTCTAATAAACCATTCTCTTTAGAAGGAAATGTCTATATCCTATGAAATATTTATGGCTAGTTATTTGAATCTCTAGTTATATTTTTATACAATCTCTCTTGGGAACTAACTAGATTATTTAGGAGCAATAGTATTTATATGTTATAGCTTAAGAAACTTAAATTATTGTCAAAATTTATATTTACATCATCAAGATCCATATTGAAACCATCAAGAATCATCATAATTTCCTCCTAGAGTGGATAAAAATAAAAGGTTATTGGATGCATCATCATTTGCATTCTTCACATGCTAAGTTATATCACATGCTTTCTAGCATCTAGTGGAATCTTCTATTCATATATATATATATATATTTTGACCATAGTAAGAAATGGTTTAACCACCATTATAGTATTATACTATAGTGTATATGTTCCTCAAAGGATCTTAATCTAACTAATCAATCAATAGATCTAATTATACACAATAAAATAATGCAAAGTCTCTAAGCTCAAATATTACCTTAAAAATGTTCGAATAACCAAATTCTTGAATGCTAGGTCTATTGTGCTCTATTTTTTTTGTACTTAGTGTCTTAAACTATAATTTACATATTATATAATGTTTTGGCTATTACTAAAATATATCCAGAAATTTTTTTGCATTAGATTGTAGTGTTGATAACATGGCCAAATATTTCCATATAAATGTGTATAAACTAAAGCGTTTGAACATTAATATACATTTGATTGATGTTTATTCTCACTATTTTCTACCTAATTTCCTTGCTCTCCTTTTTTGGTGTAACCTCCAAACTAAAATTTGGCAAACGTATGTGATATCTTATATCAATGCTTCATATTCTACATCATCTTATTTATTGTTCCTTTTTTATATTAATATTCATTTAATGCTATGAGATAAACTTCCCTAATTTAATTCCACTTCTCCTTATGCTTCATCCACTTTATAGTAAAAGTATTAACTTTTATAATCTCATTTTTCTATCCTTGGGTCATGAACTAACTATTGGGAAAATGTGTCTCAACCTTGCAATTACATAAGGTACTATTGATAGGTAAGCCAAATTTTATGTATATTTTATTATTATAAATCTAGACCATTCATCATTAGGTCTTAGATCTGACGATCGATATTTTTTTGGGTTGAATTGCCCTAGAAGGAAACCCTATTATATGAGGTTTTTGTATTATGATTGTCCATTGTGATGTGTTTTGACATTCTAATAGCAATCATGTTTCCTCTAGATCTTTGGTAGGTGATGTAGAGTCTAAAATAGAATATTGTAAACATGGTAAAAACCACATAATTTAGAGGTAAGACTAGTTGAACAGTCCACTCAACATTATAAAGACTACATTAAATTATTGATGCAGATCACGGGTAGGCATAAATTATTAGATATCATGTTTTAAGATTAAGGGTTCTTATTCCTTCATACTTTAGATTTGCTTCAATGCCCTTAAGCCTACACAAGGCTAAAACCTTCAAATTTGGTTACCAACACTCAATACTCTTACCAAACCTTTGAGACATCCTTTAATATGTCCAAATTACATGTAAAAACCCTCCATGGCTTCCAAGAATATAAATCTAACCAAATTCTATGGTTTCCCTATCACCTAATTCTAGTAGATTTCCAAAACTGATAAAATGGAGATAACTTGCAAACAAGACTCATGTCCAAAATCTAAAACCTATTTCAAATACCCATTTGGAACTTACTCAACATATGTGGAAATAAAGGGTGGTTTTTTTGTAACACAGGGCCTTAAAATTGGCTGTCCCATTTTGAGAAGAGGCCTACTTAGGCTTGCATGAATAGGGATTTATTGGTTCTATACATTCCAGGCTTTGAAAAATGGTTTGAACTCTCAAAATATGATGTGGGGTACTTTTTTAGACTATTCCAACCCTTACCAACCCTCCTCTAATGGCTTTATTACAATTTCCAGCTCTTGTGGCTCTTTCAATGGTTAAAAACATGAAGAAACGTAGCTAGGGCATCATGTCAATCACATCAAACTCCATTCCCTAATCTTGCAACTTGGTAAAAATTGAAAACAACCTATTTACATCCATTTTATTGAGTTTGAGCATTTTTCACCAGTTGGAATGGGAGTTATTGCATTTTGTTTGCTCAAAGCCACCCTACCTAGGGTTTCTAGACTATTTGGAGGAAAATGGCCATATCTTGCTTATTTCCCAATGAAATCACATGAAACCACCACCAAATGAAATTATATTCAAAAATATAACATCCATAGTTGATTAGACACCAATATTTGTCCTTATAGGACCGTACAATTCTCAAAAACAACAAACAAATTTTTAGAATTACAAAAATAGGGCTATCTTTATTAATTTCTTGATGCCAATTTCCACCATCAACCATTTGTTCAACCATAAAATTCATTTTTTAAGTTTTCCCAACCTACCCCAATGGTTCACAACCAAGTTTTCACCTTAAAACTATTCATCTTCCATTACAAGACAAAAAATGTAAAATATGCATTGACAACTTTATGACAAACTTGGCAACTTTTACCAAAATTGAAAAATGACTCAACAAACCACCTAACCACCTATTAATGGACTCAAAAAAACCTAAAATAGTCTCAAAGACCCTATTACATGACCAAAACCCAAAGCTCAAACCAAAATAACAAAATGGCCTCATGGAGGCATGAACTCAACTAGGTGCTCTTGCATCTTACTCCCGAAGAAAGAAGAATTCAAGTCCCTCTTGAAATGAAGGTAGGAATTCTCTTTCTTTGTGTTCTATATTTTTCCTTTTGGCTTCCTTGAAACAATTCCACACTATCTTCATCTTTACCTTGGGTTTCATCTTGTAAATACAAACTTTCTTTCCTTTTATTTCCTTGATGTACTACACACTTTGCCCTAACATCTTGTTCTCCTCCCAAGATTTTCTTAATATTAAATTTTCATATATCTCTCCTTAAGTTTGTAGTAACACAACTCTTCTTACTCATGCTTGCTATATTAGATGTTTCTCTCTTCTTATTGTCTATACAATAAGCAACCTTTCCTTCATCTTTGTCGATTTGAAAAATAGGGTATGGACCCTTTGTCTTGAAATTATGCCACTCAACTTCATCTTCACCAATCTTCTTGATCAATGAAAACATAAAGTAGGCTGCACCCTCATACTCCAACTATAGATGTGGAGTGTCATCAATCACCTTGAAGTTTTTGTCTTCCCACTTTGCATGAGAACTAACTCCTTCCCTTGCACTGTCATCTATTAACACATAAAAATGCTCTTGCAACAAGTATTTAACATCTAATGGCAATTGATCAATCCTAACTATTGTTATAACAGTCATATATTTACTTCCCATTTTATTAGCTGCCTCTTCCTCTTTTCTTAGCTTTTGTTCTTCAATCAAGGACTCCTAAATGTCTAATTTTGTTGCTCCCACTTGTTTTCTTCTCTAACCAATCTTCTTGATTGGTAAATACCAATTTTACTCTTGGTTTGATAAATTTTGCATCTCAATCTTCACTGTTTCTTCCATCTTTTCTCAAATTTCCCTCATTAGTTCCAAAGCCCACCTCAACTCTTTTATCTCTTGATCCACATCTATTTGTTTTTCCTTATTTTTCTTCTTCATCTCTTCTTCCTCTCTTTACATCACTTGTTTCTTTTTTTGTAAACCCTCAATCTACAAGTATCTCTTCCACACATCCATTCTTCACACACACAACTATCCTCTACCCAATAGGATTCTAGAAGATTCTCTCTCCAAGACCTCTTCTACCCACTTCCTCTCAGTGGAAGAAATATGCACACCTTTTACCTAGCTTCATCACTATTGGAGGATATACCTGCAACAAAATTCCTCTGAAAAATATTTCTCAAGGTATTCTAGCTCTGATACCAATTTGATGTAGAGCAGGGGTAGGCATCAATGATTAGACACCATGTTTTAAGATTGAGGGTTCTTATTCCTTCAAACTTTAGATTTGCTTCAATGCCCTTAAGCCTACACAAGGCTAAAACCTTTAGATTTGGTAACCAACACTCAAGACTCTTACCAAAACTATGATACACCCTTTAATATGTCCATATGACTTGTACAAACCCTATGTGGCTTCCAAGAACAAAGATCTAACCAACTTCTATCATTTCCCTATTAAGGTCACCCAATTCTAGTAGATTTCCAAAATTGATAAAATGGTTATAACTTGTAATAGTTTTAACTCTCAAAATATGATGTGGGGGACTTTTTTAGACTATTCCAACCCTTACCAACCCTCCTCCAATGGCTTTATTATAATTTCCAACTCCTATGGCTCTTTCAATGGTCAAAAACATGAAGGAACACATCTAGGGCATCATCCAAATCACATAAAAATCCATTACCTTCTCATACAACTTGGTAGACATTGAACACAACCTAATTACAACTATTTTACCAAGTTTGAGCATTTTAAACTAGTTAGAATGGGAATTATTGCATTTTGTTTGCTCAAAGCTATGCTACCTAGGGTTTATGTACTATTTGGAGGAAAACGGCCATATCTTGCTTATTTCCCAATGAAATAACATGAAACCACCACCAAATGAGATTATATTCAAAAATATAACATCCTAAATTGATTATATTCAAATATCTATCCATACAGGAGCATACAATGCTCAAAAACAACAAACAAATGTTCAAAATTACAGAAAACAGAGCTATCTTTATTAATTTCTTGATGCCAATTTCCACCACGAACCCTTTACTTTACCATAAAATTCCTTTTGAAGGTTTTACAACCTCCCCCAATGGTTCACAACCAAATTTTCACCTTACAAATTTTCATTTCCATTACAATAGAAAAAATGTAAAATATTCATTGACAACTTTTACCAAAATTAAAAAATGACTCAACAAACCACCTAACCACCTATTAATGGACTCAAACACACCTAAAATGGTCTCATAGACCTTATTATATGATAAAAAACCAAAACGCAAACCAAAATAACAAAATGGCCTCATGGAGGCATGAACTCAACTAGGTGCTCCTACACCTATTATCAACCAAGGTTTGTAAACTTGTGATGGTGTTGCACTATATGTTCCTTCAAAGACCCGAGGTTACCTAAGTTATCTTGTTAAATTTATTCTCCTTTCTAGAAAATCATAGAATTGTATAACAATGCAAGAAGTAAACTATCACAAATGGATATAGGTGTCTATAGCTTAACCTGCAACTGAATTGATATTAACAAATAATTACTGAACTAACTCAAAACTACTCAAACTGGTAATTGCATTAATTATAACCTCTATATTACTATAAGTTAACTAAATTCATTCATGCTCATGAATATTCATTACTGATAATCAAAAAATGGGGATCTATTCTAGCTTACATGCGATTTATGAAATAATGATAAAAGGAAATAACTACTAAATAAAAATAAACAACTACAAATATAGTGAAGAAAAATTACCTTGAGTGGCCTACTCAAGTAGTTGTCTTCACTTAACTAAACCAAATATAAACCCTCATATACTACACATTCATATGAATTTGAACTTAATTAATTATGTATCAAAAAAGATTATACAAAATCTTCCTCACAAATTGTATTCAAGGAAATCACTTATAAATAATCAACTTGTATGTAGATGATAACTAAAAACTGAAAAGTAACTGATAAAAAAATACAAAAATCAACTAACTTACTAAGGACTCAAACACAGGCTATATACAAGCATGAGGGAGTTTATTCTAAACATAAAATTCTAACTGAAATCATTAACTACAACTCCTAGATATCATAGTATATAGTTAAGATTGAGTTGTTCAAACTATAACTGAAAAGAAATAAGAGTTCTAATAGAATTGGAACTCTACAAAATAGATCTACATGTGAATCACACAAACAATCATCCATGATCCTATCAAAAAAAATTTCTTCTTCTCAGTACCTTATTAATTGTCATAATGATTCACAACAAAATCCATCAGGTGCCTCCACATGGTAGTTCTCACACTCAGCTTGATCTGGCATTTCCCTCATTTTTCTATCCAAGTCTTCCTTTTGTTGTGGGTTGCAAGTTCCAATTTCTATGGGATACAATTTCTTCTTGGGCTACAAGAGGTTAATCCACAAAATACATATACAAAGCTAACTACCATGATTATATTGAACAAGGAAATTGAGAGGGGGGTTGAATCAATTATAACACATTTTAACCTTTAAGAAATTCCACCAGAGATTAGACCAATTATCATTCACAAATCCTTTACTCTAATAATGTGATTAATCATTAAGTTCACAAGTAGAAACTAGAAGACATCACACACACAATAACACCAGATTTATGTGGAAAAAACAATAAGGGAAAAACTATGGTGAGTATTAGCTCACAATATAGAGAATATCAAAACTGAATACAAAGGCTCACTATCAGAGAAGGCTCACCACCAAAACATGATTTACTATCTAGATCAGGATTCACTGTCCAATAAGGGTTAACCACTTAGAGGGCTCACTGCAACATAATTACAAAGAAGATAGAAGATATTTGTTATAGAGAGAAAAAAATCTCAATGTAATAGATATTTCCACCATAATTCACTCACACTTGCATATATGCTTGAATGATAGAGTACACCTTTAGCTCACTACTTTCAAAAACTCATAATTATATTTTGCACTGATCTTCTTAAACTAGCATCACATACACATTGTTTAGCATCTATCTCACATCTATCTTCCTTGCATTTCCTCTTTCGAAAACATATCGACATGTAATTATACCATCTTTAACTTGGAATCTCATCCAAAGTCAAGCAGACACCATTTGCATTTACAAATTCAAATTAGTTTGGCACCAAAAAATTATACGATAGAATTAGAATGAGGGAAACCCAAACACACATCTAATGAGGACCTAAATAACTCCCAAGAAACTTCAACATGATTCCATAAAATTCATAAGTAGTGTTAAGCAAAAGGTTAGACAAACTAGTGTAAATCACATAAATCAATTGAGAACAGACAAACTTAGCATGATCCAATCTTTCCAAATAAAAAAATTAACTTGAAAACGACCTCAAAAACTTATCCTAAGAATCACAAGTTATAAGACTCGAATAGGAAGAAATCTGGAGTAACAATGTTTCTCTCAAACCTTAGCCAAATACATAGAAAAGCATAGTTCACAACTGGTGAACATAAATCACATTGTACAATGATCCAAAAACCCAAAATATAGATATAAAAACTTCCAACAACCATGAACAATACCTCAGATCCTTACTATCATAGCGAAAAATTCCAAATAAAATCTAAGAGAAAACACTAGACACCTGCAACCTTTCTTTATTATAATTTTCTCAATATCCTCTACATATATAGTCAATAACCATCATTCATGATATCAATGACAACAACAACCAGTTGGAAACCAATACATATACAGTCAATAACCATCATTCATGACATCAATGACAACAAAAACTAGTTAACCAGTTGACATCAATGACAACACCTTCATACTTACAACAAACTCCCCCTTTTTCATTGATGGCAACACGTGATGCGAAAAACCATCAAAGACAACAAAACAGCTCTAAACACATTTTCCATTATTTTCCTTTCTCCCCCTTAGTAGATAAATTTTTTCACTTGATACTTTTTCCCCCTTTGACACCAATGGCAGAGGAAAAAGATGTTTTACATTGATTTTCCCTTTGAAATTAAGAATAAAATACTCTTTCAATGACAACACATGACACCACCTACTCCCTCTGAGAGTTAGCCACCAAACATCAGTCCAAAAGAAAGATAGATCCATAGACCCATCAAACTGATGCACCTCCATATGCATATAGTTCAAGAAAGGAGGGGAAATAACTCCTAAATTCTCCTACAGATACTCAAAAGTATCTTTAGGAAGAGCCTTATTAAATGTGTTAGCAATCTGATCCTTCATAGGTACATAATCAAGAATTACTTCATTTTCCACAACCTTTTCTCCCCAAAAGTGATACCTTATTGATATATTCTTTGTCCTTTAGTGTATCAATGGATTCTTTGAAATGTTAATTTCACTTGTATTATCAGAAAAAGATAGAAATGTGATCATCATACATTACTTTGATATCTTTCAATGTCTGTCTCATCCATAAAACTTGTGTACAGAAAGATGCCACAACAATATACTCAGCCTATGTAATGGATAAGGAAACTAAATCTCACTTTTTACTCAACCATGACACCAATCGACAACCAAGAAATAATGCACCACCACTTGTACTTCTTTTTGTCATCAACACAACTTTCCCAATCTGCATTTGTATAAGCACTTAGTGTAAAATTAGTATCCCTAAGATACCACAATCCATAATCTGGAGTGCCATTCAAATATTTGAATATCCTCTTAACAACAACAACACGTGTTTCTCTAGGATCCTCTTGAAATATAGCCACAAGACAAATTGCATGCATGATATCCTATCTAGTAGCAATTAAATACAACAATCCTCTAATCATAGATTTGTATTTTCTCTGATCAACCTTTGGTGAATCATCATCTTTACTCAATTTGTAGCCAATCGCCATAGGAGTGCATACTGTTTTGAAACCATCCATGCCAAACTTCTTCAAATTTTATCTTACATACTTTGACTGTGAGATAAAAATCCCTTTCTTTGTTTGATTGATTTGTAACCCAAGAAAGAAATTCATCCCACCAAACATAGAAATCTCAAAAAAAATTACATATCTTCAACAAACATCTTGCACATTGTTTCATTTCCTCCAAAGATAATGTCATAAACATATACAACCACTATCAAGATATTATCATTTTGAATTTTGAAGTACAAATTACTACCTATCATACCTTTATTGAAACCTTGTTGAATCAAATATTTATCTAACCTTGCATACCAAGCTCTAGGAGCTTGCTTCAATCCGTATAAATCCTTCTTTAATCTCCAAACCATATCTAGTTGATCTCACAACTAAAATCCTTTTGGTTGTTCCATGTAGACTTCTTCCTCTAACTCACCATTCTGAAATGAAGACTTTGTTGGAAAAATGAAGAAGATCGTATCCCTTGTTAACAGTTTTGTTGCCATTGATGTCACCATGATATATGAGTTACAACTGCAATATTCTAAGTCACATCAATCTAATATTCTGAACCGGTAATACAAAACTATCCTTCATTATTTTTCTCTAGAATCTTGTCTAGTAAATAGCTGATACTTCAATTTTTGAGAAATGGTCTGTGACTAAGAAATACATACATGAACAAGAACTCATAAGCATAATTGTTCATGGTCATCTCTAGTATCATTTTTTTTGTATTCAATTTTTCTATTAGGTCTACTGTTGGCCGACCTATCATATAGTAGAAGATGTAACGGATTAAATTTTGTTTGTATAATCCATTCTGACAACTATAGCATGCCACACGTTTGAAATGTTTATCAAGCTGACCTGATTGTTATCCTTGACAATCAAATATATATATACAAGATGTTTTTGTAGATTTAAAAATAGAGATGTGTGTTTGATTGATCGAATATTAGTAGACTATAGATGGGAGCAAAAAAGGAAAAGTGTAATCTGCTGGCATGTGAATTCATCTGAATTTCAAAAGAATTGAATCTGCACTTGAGGTGTACTTCTATTAGTTTAGTTCTGGCAGTTAGCCATTTTTGTAGGCAGTGAGCCTCCCACTTTGGAAAGTGAGTCCTAGAAGTGAGCCACCCTTTTTGTAATATCTTATAATCAGTTATACTATATTGTGAGTTAATCCTCACCGTGTTTTTTCCCACTCTCGGTTTTTCATGTAAAAATTCTAGTGTCTCTTATGTTATGTGTTTCATGTTATGTTGATGATTATTCTTATCTTAATTATCATATGCTTTGGATTGATTGCATGGTTTTTGTTCAATAAGTTTAAGAATATACTAATTCACCCCCCCTCTTAGTATATTGGATATTTAACAATTGGTATCAAATCTTGGTTCCTATGAAGAAGTCTAACAACTTGAGGGAGATCTTGAAGATTGAATAAATAGAGGATAATGCAGAACTCCAAACTACTCTTGATGATCTTGACAAAGCTGAAAATGATAATACAGATGTAAAAGAGAATCTTGATGATGCAAATGAATGTGTCCATAAATTGGACGAACAATTGAAGAAATTCAAAGAGAGACATAGATAAGTTAGTGACCAATTGAAAGAAGAAAATGAAGACAATACTGGACTGAAGCTACAAAAGAATTGAAGAGTGTTTGAATAAAAGATAAAGAAAAAATCTGATGAATGTTCCAGGCTTGAACAAGAAGTAGTGAATCTGAGAGCAGAACTGGAAAAGGAAAAAGTATGTGAGGATAGTTTCAAAACAAGCTCCACCAGGCTTGATGAATTGATTGTTGGATAGAAACCATCTAAAGACAAAGGAGGATTGGGATTAGAAATAGGTGAAACTCTAAAGTAGTAAAAGATCAAAAGACTCAAGATAAAGGAAAGTAGAAAAGGAATCCAGGAAGAAAATGACCTGTTAGAAAACCAAATGCACAAAGGTACCCATCTTTCAATGGAACTTTTTTTTCTTGTAACAAGTTTGGGCATAAGGCAACTGAATATAGAAGCAGGATGAATCAATTTTTCGGTTCTTTCCCCAAACAATGCTATGTTTGTAATAAGTTTGGACATAGGGAAAGTGAATGTAGAGCTCAGATAATGAACTGGTTTAATGGAGGAAGGATGAATCAATCCTTTGTTGTATATTTCTATACATGCAATAAATATGGGCATAAGGCAAATTAGTCTAGAACAAGGTTTAGTGGAAGTCAATCAATTCAAAGACATGTTGTTTGTTATAATTGCAAGAAACTAGAAAATATTTGAAAGGTATGCAAAAGAAAAAAGGGAAAACAATTTTTTCTGGAAAAGAAGAATGAACCTAAGAAGAAGCTTGACAAAGAAGAAGTCAAGGAGGAAATGAGTAAAGTATGGAAAAAGAAAGATGAGTTAGAGACTACTGATGCATTTGTACCCTCATCTAGTGCAGATCATTCCTCTGGTAACTAACCCAACATGGTCTTAGGGGGAGCTTTAGTAGAAAATCCTTAAAACCCCCTGATTGAGAGCATGTTAGATCAATGACACGAATTAAAGTTGTAAATAATCAGTATGCAGAGGTTTTGGAAAAGAAACTAGAAGAAAAGACGCTTGTATGCTCGTTTGCAGAGCACATTAGGGTTTTCTAGCCTAACTAAGAAAATTTGGTAGCTTTTTGAATTCCAAGTGCATTAAATGTGAATTAGGGCATCACATTAATCTATAAAATGAAATTATGAAGACATTTCGATCATTTGAGCATTCAAAAGAAGCAGAGACCAAATTGGAGTGAATTGAGGTGCGACTGGTGCAAACCCTAGTTTTGGCTATCTACAAAGAAAAAGGTATTTTCGATTATTTGCTTCTATGAGCTTGTGGAAATTATTTATTGAATCTTTTTAGTTGTTCAGAATATAGAAAATGGAAACTCTTGTATTTGTACAAACAACAAAAAGACCTAGGCCCTCCTACAAAAAATATTTGTTGAAGGTCTTGGAAGATGACCCATTGGGCACCTTCTATTCGATTCCTCACGGCGTCATGCGGAAAAAGGATACAAGGATGTAAATTAGAGTTAATTTAGAATAATTCAATCATATCAAAATAATTGATATATGGATGAATGAACTCACTGATGATAAATTCTATGTAAAAACTGAATACTCAAATCTTCTGACGATGAAGTTGGACTATTGGAACAATTTTCCAAACTTCAATTCTTTAGAGGATGACTTGTATGTAAAGTCGGTTCTTAGTAGAATGCATGATAAGTTCTTATGGAATAATGAACTTCACTTGATAAAAAAGGAAGCAATTAAAGCCATTATTGGACTCTGCGACACCAGATCAATACATGTGTTGAATGCAGGGAAAAATGAAATAGTATCAAATCTCACCAGTGCTACGTATGACAAAAGGGCTCTAGCAACAAATCCTATTAAAAATCCAGTTGTGAGGTATGCATCTATAATGATTGGCCACAAAATCTACTTCACGAACAAAGAGAACTTTGTGTCTTCAACAACTATCTATACTAGTTATGATATATTTGTAAATGGTACAAGTTATGATCTATGTGAGCTTCTCAGGAAATAACTTATTGAGAACTTGAGGCTATCAAAGGAAAGGAAGTACCCATTTAAGTTTGCTTCTCTAATTGTATGTCTTTTATTCTACTTTCTGAGAATACTTCCAGGAAAATCTGGAACTGTGTGTTGGGATCCATCCTGACTTGTTGCCCATCAGATATTTGAGCACATGAGTAATTTGGGTGATATGAAGAATGTAGAAAATTCCATGACAACATTATTTTCTGTGTTCAAGAAGAATATGAATTAGAGAGATAGAATTCCAAGGAAGATTGTTGAGAAATAAAAAGATGAAATAATATTTCATTTATCTTCTGATGCGTGTATGATAGAAGCGGTTGAACCCCAGTCCATCTAGATTCAACCTATGGGTTATGAAGTCTTAGAAGATGATGTTGAAGGATATGTGTAACTCTTGTTGAAAATTCCTAAGGATTTGAATGAACCCCGGATTGGAACTTATGCAAAAAAATCCAGGGAAGTTTGCTTGGAGCAAAACAAAGCTTAGAGTAAGAAAAATGTGGAGAAAATTCTCAAGCAATGCTTTACACCTAAACAACTAGCTCGAGGAAGAGTTATTCAAGGAAATTGTTTTGCAAAACTACCCAATGTAAGGAGATCCAGTAGGACCCCTCCTTCCATACCAAATTTCAGACTAGCTACAATGAAGTCAGTACCCAACACTGTTGATAAAGGCAAAGGCATGACTCCTTTCAGACCTACTACTAGATCTGGAAAAAGAAGGTGTTCCTCCAATATCCCCTATCAAATGAGGAAAAGAAAAGGCTACTAGAGAAAATATTATGAGTATTATAGATGACCATGAGGAAGAGGAAGAGGACCCTGCTATAAGATTGACAAGAAAAATAAGGGTGAGTGTCTCCTCTAGTGAAGATGCATCACGGGAAACTAGCAAAGTTTAATATGTGTCATCTTCAGAGATGTTGATGAAATGATTGATCATGAAGCAAAGAAGTCCAAAATTAAAGAGGAAGTTCAATTTGACCAGAAAGAGCAAAACACCTCTCTGGTAAGACCTGGTTCCCCTCTTAAACTTGATGTTTTGGTAAATAATTTGGTGAACCAAAATGATATGGTGAAGTCCACTATGGAAGTGTATAATTTAGTAGGATAAGACGACAAAGAAATGATAATTATGGCCATCATCAAATATTTTATTATTTTGGAAGCCAAATGGGACAAAATTATGTGTGATGTTCCTAAAAATTTGTGGGAAATACTAAGGAAAATAATAGTAGAGGCAGTTGAGCTAAAGGAGAAAATAAGAAACAAAGCATATAAATAAATTGCACCCTCTCTAACTTTGGATAACTTAGAATATTTGAAAAGGATTTGTTCTAAAATTTTCAAGGAGAAAAGAAGAGTCAATACCCTGATGACAAAAGATAAGAAAGAAATCAGAGAAATAAGGAAGGAAACAATAAGCATTATCAGAGACACTACAAAAAGGTATGGCATGATTGGTGCATCTAGTTCATACTATGAACCTAGAAAAGAAAATTCTATATAAGTTGTGGAAGAACCTCCTTTTGGTGTTTCTCATGATAATGAACCTGTAGAAGTGAATTACAATAATGTCCCTCCGAAAATAGGTAGTAGATATATTCTACCAAAAATCAATGTTGCTAATGAAAATCCAAAAAATGAAAAACTTGTTGAAGAAAATGTTGAAGCAAAAGTTCATATTGCTACCCCTCTAGTACACCCCAGTCAAGAAGAAGAGAAAAGAGAAGAAGAAAAATAAGAAGAGAAAATTGAAGAAGATAAGGCAGAAGAAGAAAAATCAAAAGAAAAAGAAATGGAAGAGAAGAATGCAAAATATGAAAATACATAAAAAGAGAACGTTGAGGAAGAAAAAGCAGAGGAGCAAGTAGAAAACAAAAAAATGGAATATGTTGATATCACTGGAAAGAATGAAGAGGTATCCCAAAAAGTGGTAGGATTATAGAAGTCTACTAGAGAATCCTCCTCCAGTCATGATGTTTTGAAGGGACTGTTGCCAAAGTAGATTAGATTCCAACCGGTAATTCCTCTGGAACTCCCACAACTTCCAATGAATCAAGGTTATGTAGACCTAAACAAGATTTCTTAGTTACATAAATTTGTGTTAGGTGATGTATTTGATGTATCCGGTAGGAGAGAAATCTTAGAAATGCATCAGAAAGGGACTAAGCTAATTGAATATTCCATTAAGGCCTTGCAGGAAGCTACTCTAGATAAATCTATTGATACATCCCTCTCTCTAGTCAAGAACTTGAATCTTCTATTAGACTCCTTCAAGGAGCATGCTACATGACTTATTGAGAAAACAAAACAGGATGTAGAGGAGAAGTTGAATAAGAAAATTTTGTTGATACTTCATGATAAATGTGCCTTGGCACATGCCAATGTAGAGAAGAGCATTGAATCTGTGAAGACTTGTGAAGCTGAAGCTAACTTTGTGTTTACATACTATATAAGGTGTCTTGATGCCACTCAAAGCATAAAAGATCTGGACTCCATTGAGTCCCAGTTGACCACTATCTCTGGCACCTATAATGCATCAATGGAAAAAGATATATTAACTTAGAATGCTATTTTTGTGCACAGAGAAAAGTTCTTTATGTTACAGAAGTAGAAGGAAGAGATAATCAAAAAAATCATCTTGCTTGTTGATAACATGAGAATGGAGTATGCTTCAGTAGCCAATGCTTTGGCTAATGCTGAAAATTTGGACAAGACCAATTTAACTTCAAATACTTTGGATGAAGCTGAAGAAAATTTAATTGCTTTATAATCTTTGCAATTTGTTGGTATCTGCTAAAAAGAGTTGGGAGGATGGAAAAACGGACTAGCAAGGAATTCTACAAGAACTACAAAATGCTCCCACCTCCAGGTAATGTTAGGGTTAGAAGTAAGATATATAACAAATTAAATGCAGATTTCATCAATAAAACAAACAAATAAAACACATAGGAAATTATAGCAGAAACAAGACAACACAAAGAATTTAACGTGGTTCACCCAATCTGGGCTACATCTACAAAAACACAACCATCCAATGATTTTATTATCTAGTACAAAAACATATTACAATATCACAAATAATTCCATGCTACAAATCTCCATCACAAATACTTATAACAAGCTTTTAGAAGCTTCCAGAAATTAGGGTTTTCAAAGTCGGTTTATTTCCTTTTCAGTGACGAAATGAAAAAAAAAGTGATTTTTTTATTTTATCATGGGTTGCCGCCCCCAAATCCCTACTTTTTGAGGATTGCCACCCCCGAACCCCGACAAGGATAGATGAAGAGTGTACAATATAGCATGATCAATCACCACATTCCAACAGGTAAAATGTTTTTCTTGCATGAGATAACTCCTCAAGGAGAGTTCATATTTTTGATTCCATGTGTTTGAACATTTTGGACCATGTGTACATATCTTTCATGTTTTTCTATTATTAGACCTTTTTCCTTGATGTCAAAGGGGGAGAAGAGGAATGAGAAGTAGAGCATAGTCTATATAGGTTTTTATATTCTTTTTGGCACATGTTTCCAACAATGACAAAGGGGGAGATTGTTGTAAGAATGAAGAACATCATATCCCTTGTTAATAGTTTTGTTGTCATTAAAGTCACCATGATATATGAGTTTCAAATTCATGAATCTAAGTCACATCAATCTGGTATCCTTAATCGGTAATATAGAACTAGCCTCTGGTATTTTTCTCCAGAATCCTCTCCGATAAATAGCTGCTACTTCAGTTTTTGAGAAATGGTCTATGACTGAGAAATTCATACATGAACATGAACTTGTAAGCACAGTTGTTCATGGTCATCTCTACTATCATTTTTATTGTATACATTTTTTCTATTAGGTCTACTACTGGATGACTTATCATTTAGTAGAAGATGTAATGGAAATTTTGTTTGTATAATCCATGCCGACAACTATACTGTGCCACATGTTTGAAATGTTTATCAAGCCAGCCTAATTTTTATCCTTGATAATTGGATATATACATACACGATGTTTTTGTAGAGTTAAAAATAGAGATTTTTATTGGATTGAGTGAATATTAGTAGACTACAAATGGGAGCGAAAAAGGTGAAGTGTAATCTTCTTGCATGTGAATTCATCTAAATTACAAAGGAATTGAATCTACACTTGAGGTTTACTTCTATCAGTTCAATTCTACCAGCTAGCCATTTTTTCTACTTCATTTTTGTAGGTAGTGAGCCTCCCACTTTGGACAATGAGTCCTGGCAGTGAGCCACCCTTTTTGTAATATCTTATAACCAGTTATACTATATTGTGAGTTAATCCTCACCATGGTTTTTCCCACTCTAGGTTTTCCACGTAAAAATTATGGTCTCTCTTGTGTTATGTGTTTCATGTTTTGTTGATGATGCTACTTATCTTAATTATCATATTCTTTGGATTGATTGGATGGTATTTTTTCAATAAGTTTAAGAATATACTGATTCTCCCCCCTCTGAGTATATTGGCTATTTAATAGACTTAACATCCATCTAATAAACTTTAAAATCTTTATGAGCAGTAAATGCTAAAAAAAAATTGATAGCTTCCATCCTTGCCACTAGAGCAAAGGTTAATTGAAAATATATACCTTCTACCTATGAGTAACACTTACACACTAGGATTGCTTTATTTCTAACCACTTCTCCATTCTCGGTCAACTTGTTTATGAATACCCATTTTGATCCAATTATGTTTTTATCTACTAGTCTAGGTACCAATTCCCAAGTTTGATTCTTCTCAATTTGCATAAGTTCTTCTTCCATAGCTTTAATCCAATTCTCATCATTACATTCTTCACTCACTATCCTTGGTTCAAATTCAAAAACTAATCATAGATTTATTTCACCAACAACAACAACTCTATTTCTTGTTAATACTCCTTTCCTCTTGTCTCAAATGATTTGACTTTTTGAATGATTTTTATACACATATTTATGTGTCTTTTGGGACACCACTATAGCTTCTTCTTCATTCCACTTATTATATTCTTACACAACTTCTTATAATCTTATGCAATCATGTTCATCAAATTTATATCCATCAACTTCAAATGAATTTTTTAATGCTTCATCAACCTTGGCATTTGTGCTCTCTACAATATTTCTCAGCCTTTTGTTGAAGCATCTGTAAGATTTTATCTTAGTAGAGTATCCAAGGAAATTACCTTCATCACATCTATCATCAAACTTCCATAGATTTTCTTCATCATGTATAATATAAAATTTGCTTCCAAATACCTTGAAATACTTGACATTAGGAATTTTTCCACACCATAGCACATAGGGGGTCTTAGTATTGTTAGCTTTTACTTGAAATCAATTGATCACATAAAAAAAAGTGTGAATATCTTCTCTCCAATAAACTTATGATAGGAGTACCGCTATAATCATTGATCTAACAACTTCTTGAATCATTCTATTCTTTCTCTCAACAACTCGTTTATGCTAAGGAGTTATAAGAGTAGATAACTATATTTTAATTCCATGATCTTCAAAAAAAATATTAAACTCATTGGAGATAAATTCACCAACTCTTTCAGACCTCAAACATTTTATTCTCAAATTTAGTTCATTCTCTACCATAGCCTTAAATTCCTTGAATCTATCTAATGCATCATAATTCTCTCTATGAAAAGTAACCCATGTATATCTAGAGTAATCATCAATCAAAAGCATAAAGTACATGTCACCTTGTAGAATTATCACTCTTGTAAGACCACAAATATCTGTATGAATCAAATCGAGTAGTCCCGTAGTAGATTGTTCCTTTGACCTAAAGTAGTTTCTAGCTTGCTTTCCAAACTAACAATTCTTGCAAATAGAATCAACAAGCTTTGTAATCCTTGATAAATCTCTCATAGCTTGTACTATACTGATTCTTGCCATATTATTAAAATTCATGTGACACATTCTTCGGTGCCATAACCAAGTGTCATTAATCTGAATCATAAAGCAATGTCCAATAGAACCCTTAAGTTGATAAATATTTCCTTCAAACTTCTTAACACCAGTAATAACTATTCCAAATCCTTTCCAAATTTCACATCTCTCATCCTCAAATACAAGATTATATCCTTTACTACACATTTATCCATCTATTAAAAGATTATTCCATAAACCCTTAACATAGTTGACATCATCAATATTATGCTTGCCATCAATACTTATTGAACCTATCCCATAAATCTTAGCACCAGTATCATCTCCAAATTTAACTAAGCCTCCATCATATTCTCCAAGTTTAGAAAACTTACTCTTATCACTAGTCATGTGATGTGAACATCCACTATAAAAAATCTAGTAGTTATTTCCTTGTTTAGCATGTAGGGAAGAGATCATAATATCTTCATCTTTCTTTGAAGGACTTCCTTCACCTATCTTTCAGTATTAGCAAGAGTAGATTCATCTTTTATAGACAAGAACAAGCATTCATTATCATCAAAATCTCCATAATCAAACTCTTCATCAGAAATACCAGCATCTTCATTCACATAATATGCTCTCCTAATCATTTTCCCTTTGTCTTCTTTACTTAATCTATGTTTATTCTTTGTATCTCTTTCCAGACACCTAGAAACATAATGACCAATTCCTCCACAACTAAGGAATTTAAAAGGTAACTTACCTTCATACTTATCGAAGCCCTTTTCATTCTTCTTACAAAGTTAGCTTCTACATCATCAAATTTATCTTTATCTCTTGTAGCCCTAAAAACATTTTTTTCTTCAATCCATATCTCAAGCTAGGATTTCTCATTTCATAAGATGTCAGAGTATCCAACAACTTATCTTTAGTATATCTCTTATAATATATATATTCCTCAATAGAAAATACCTTTTCACTATACACATCAAGGAGAGTTTGGAAATCTTCTTTACAATGTTAGATTCATCCATTGTAGCACCAAGTCCTTGCATTCCACCTATTAGCTCATCCACTCTCTATACATAGGATTTAATTTTCTCATCTTCAAAAATCTACTGGAGCTCAACTTGGGACTCCAAATTCTACTTTGCTTCTTTGACCCTTTCATCTCCTTCATGCATCTTTTCCAAATTTTCATAGACCTCTTTATCAGTCTTCATATTTGCAACTTTAATTAACTTGAGATGTGAAAGAATTTTCTTCATAATAAACTTCACCTTATGGTTCACTTCATATGCCTTGATCTCATCAACTATTGTCAGACCATTTCTAGGAGGAGTGTAAGTAGTCTTGCAAGCATTCTCAACATCATATCCATAATATTCCATATATCCTTTCGTATTTATCTTCCAGAGGGCATAGTTAGTCCCATTGAACCTAGGACACTCAATAGTGATCTTGCTCAACATCTCAGACCTTCCTTAAGCAATTAAGTTCTCCTCCAAGGAACCAAGGTCTGATACCAAATATTGAACAAGACAACTAAGATGGGGGGGTTGAATCAATTGTAACAGATTTTAACCTTTAAGAACTTCCACCAAAGATTAGATCAATTATCATTCAAAAATCCTTTACTCTACTAATGTGATTAATCATTAAGTGCAAAATTAGAAAATAAAAGCACAATAACAACATATTTACATGGAAAAATCAATAAGGGAAAATCCACAATGAGGATTAGCTCACAATATAGAGAATATCAAAACTGAATACAAAGGCTCACTACCAAAGAAGGATCATTGCCAAAATAGGACTTACTAGCTGGATCTTGAGACTCATTGTCCAACAAGGGTTAACCACCTGAAGGGATCACTACCACAAAATTACAAAGAAGATAGAAGAGATTTGTTATAGATATTTCCACCATAATTCACTGACACACTTGTAGACATGCTTGAATGATAGAGTACACCTTCAACTCACTGCTTCCAAAAAATCACAATTATATTTTATATTGATCTGCCCAAGCTCACATCACATACACACTATTTCACATCTATTTTTATTTCATTTCCTCTTTCACAAACATCTCAACTTGTATTTATACAATCTTCAACTTTGATACTCATTTGAAGTCGGCTACACACCATTTGCATTTACAAATTCAAATTATGTTGGCACAAAAACATTTTACAGTGTAATTAGAATGAGGGTGACCCAAAAACACATCTAATGAGGACCTAAATAATTCCCAACACGCTTCCATAAAATTTGTAAGTAGTGCTAAACACAAGGTCAGCCAAATTGGTGAAAATACATAAATCAATTAAGCACATGCAACCTTAGCACAATCCAAGATTTCCAAATAACAAAGTTAACTTAAAACATGACCTCAACAAATTATCTTGATAACCACAATTCATAAGACTCGAACAAGAAATCCAAAGAAACAACATTTCTCTTGGACCTCATCTAGATACACAGAAAAGAACAATTCACAGCTGGTGAACATAACCCGCATTGTAAAATGATCCAAAAACCTAAAATATGGATATGACAACTTCTAGAAACCATGAAAAATACCTCAGATCCTTCCTAGCATAGCAATAAATCCTTGAGAAAAACTCAGAGAAAACATTGAGCACCTACAACCTTTATTTATTATAATTTTCTCAATATACTCTAAACATATAGTCAATAACCATCTTTCATGACATCAATGACAATAGAAACTATTTGGAAACCATTACATATATAGTTAATACCCATCATTCATGACATCAATGACAATAGCAACCAATTGGAAACCAGATAACTAGTTGACATTAATGACAACACCTTCATACTTACAATAGATTAAGCACAAATTTCCATCCACATTTCATACATACTCACATATAAACCATGCAATGCTACTATATCATTATTAAATTTACATTACTATAATTTAGGTCCAAGGTTGTATAATAAACATGAAAATATAACACATCATAGGATTATTATCTGAAAGGATTGTCTAATAATGTATGAAAAATAATAGAAAATAGGCTAATAAGTGAACCCATCATTCCCCTCAACTATACTTGTCCTCAAGAAAGAAACTAGGGGTATATATTATATCGCATGGTGATCTCCTTGAGGTCCATGACAACATCAACTCCCTTGATTTTCTTTAAGTATAAACATTTGTGAGTTGCAAGTTGTCTCATTCTGATGATCCTAGATTTCTCAAACTCCTCATCCTTTTCCCCAGTCCAATGTGGAATTGGAAAGACTAGCATAGTTGGGTGAAATGTAAGTGGTACCTAATGAATTCCTATAAAAGGACCAATTTTCATGTATTTGTGTATTCTCTCAATCATGATGGTAAAATTGTATACTGAATGAGGTTCTTTTCTTTGCAATTACGAGGTCAAGCTATTCCATATATTCTACATATAACTATAAAATTGATGACCTAATACCACAACTAATGTTTGCATTATTTTGTAATTCTCTATCTTTAGATTCATAAATTCCTTCCTACACCTTTATAATCTAGGAGTTTCAACCATTCATCTATAAGTGCATTAGGGTATTTAGACTCTTTCCTTATTGGCAGAGCAACTGATTTCTCCCTCTCCTCATATTCTTCTATTATTTATTTCCTGAATTGCTCATTCCTATAATAATACCCTACAAACATCAGAAGATTCCACTTTATTTCATCTGAAACAACATAGTTGTGCAAATAATATTCACATAGTTGATCCTACTCTTTTGGTGTAGAATCAACAAAAAATTAAGAAACACAAATTTTCTTCTCATCCCAACTAATTGGTTACTAATTAGCCTAATAAACTGAAAACTCAAAAATTATTCTTGCAAAAATAGTGCATAATTTCTTGTTGGAGGTTTGTATCATATTATTTAAGCATATTTATCTACCACTTCTTCCAATCTAAATGTTGATTTCCTCAACTCAATATCTTTTCCTTCCAACATTGTAGAATGTTCTTCAATAAAATTTTCTTTTTATTTCTTTCACTTTTCCTTTTCTTGTGCAAACTCATCAGTTTCCTTCCATAGTTGATAACCAAGAGACAAGTTTGTATGGTGAATGTGAGTTTTTTATGGGATGAGGTCTCTAATTTGGTACTACAAGTTCACCATCCCCTATTTTGGTAATTTCCAATTGTGCCTATTTTGGTATTTTGGTATTTTTGTCCCCCTTTCCTTGTCTTGCTTTTCATAGCTTTGCACTAATTCTTCTAAATGTTTAATTATGTCCAAATATTCCTAAATCTCTTTCCTAACATTTATATCTTCTATCAATATTTCATCAATTTCTAAAAAATGCTCATTACCACCCTTTGTACAATCATAGGCTTCATAAGTATGACTATCTGGGTTTTTCTTTTATGTTTTCTTGGCAAAAAACACATCTTATGAATCTGAATTAGAAGTGGTAGACCATATCTCTTCCTCTTCACAAGTATAT
Source organism: Sequoiadendron giganteum (assembly GCA_007115665.2). Classification (NCBI taxonomy): domain Eukaryota; kingdom Viridiplantae; phylum Streptophyta; class Pinopsida; order Cupressales; family Cupressaceae; genus Sequoiadendron; species Sequoiadendron giganteum. The sequence continues at coordinate 542,977,779 of CM021105.1, forward strand.
ACACATTTCAAGGGATATTTCCCTTTCTTTCAGAGTTTTTCAAAACCAACATCACATATTCCTCCTACAGTTCTTGGCCCTTTTCCTCTTCTTCAGGTTTTTCCAAACTTCCTCTCATAACACCTTGATTTTTCAATCAACCTGAAAACCTAGGTGTAGGTTTCTCCTTCTCAACATCCTTCTTTTTCTTTTGAGAGTCCTTATTTTTCTTCTCTATTTTAGGTGTAGATGTTGTGGATGTACTTCCTCTTATGTTCTTGGGTTTTGGTGGTTTTGAAGAAGATGGAATTTATTCCACTACCGATGACCTAGATTTTGGCACATTGTGGTCTTCAAGCTCACATTGGCTATGGGAAGGTGAAGTTGTAGCTGAGATAGAAGAACTTTCTCTTGTAGGTTCAACTTGTGGCTCTAAAGTTTCAGGTACTACAAGTACCTCAAGTAAACTATTAATATCTTCACATTTCATAAAATCTTCCCAGGCTACCTACGGGTACTGAATTCTCAAGTTTCTTTTTACTAAGAGGGAAATCAAATAGTGATGTGATAAGGTTGTGTCACTTTTTTTCCTCTGATACTTTGATGGCATTCTTTTTAACATACTATAAAGAAAATTTAGCACATTTACTAGCCTATTATGGTGAAAGTGACTAAGTAATTTGAAATGTACAATATATAGAATATTTTTTCTACCATCATAAGTAAGGTACCTAATGACATAGGAATCACAGTTGGCCCAAAACCATGGAAGATAAAGTCTCTTTGTACCTCGTGACGATAAATCCAAATTTTCTACTCACTCATAAATTTATTCTCTTGTATCCACTACATTTGCTCAAACTAGAAACTTTGCTCCAATCCTAGGCAACATAGATACCTTTACTATGGAAAATTTATATGCATCTACTAAAAAATTTTTTACCATTGCTTCATCATGCTCCAATGTGGCTGAAAATATTCTTGCTATAGCATTTTAAAATTGTATCTTTAGGAAATAATCAAGCCAACCCACTCTTGTGAAGATAGGCAATACCATTGTGTCTTCTAATATCTGCTTGTGAGCTTATGACTCTCTCATAATAGCATCACCTCCCATTATGAACCTCTTTTACCTATGCTCAATTTGTTAACCTTGAAAATTCAGGTCAATTTCACTTCACCACCCTCAAACTCTTCTCTTACTATAATAATTCCTGATGCATTTTCACTACCATATTGTAACTACAACTCCCCTTCCTCTTTGTATCAACTCAAGTTCACAGGATTAGGGAATTGGAAATTGAAACTAATAGCAAAAAGTACGTTCAATTTTTAGGAAGAAAAGGTTTTGCATGTCATATCTATTGTTTGCATTTGGTTTTAGGTGGCAAAAGAAAAATTGACTGAATTGTAGCCTCCCCCAACTTAATATTTGAAGTGAACTTGATTCAAATCATGATAGGAAAAGGTATGACTAGAAATTATGAAAATTAAATTTATGAATTTATCACATGCTTAATTCAATGAGACATAATGGAAGTGTTAATAAATCTATGATAATTATGGTAGTACACCTTGCATACCTATCAAAGGTGACTAACTGAATTTCATGTGTGTGAGATGAATAACATGTATGCGTAATATGATTTAATGTGATTGAAATAAATTTCAATTGAATGTATGATGAGGTGGTAGATGTAATGTAATCAAATGGATTAGATAGATAGTAGTGTTAGGAATAAGGTGTCTCAACCTTGGATAATTCCTATTCTTATTATTTGTTTTGTAAAATGTATTTCTTGCAAATAATGTAATTAAGTGTGAGTGTACATGTCTAGTTTGCATGTTGATGTGTCACTCCACTTAATGTGTCGAAATCTTGAATTGTGTGTAAGGAGATCATGGCTGAAACGGTTATGACGGATTCCTATGACACGTAAGAGCTATGTTTGGAAGATTCAATGATAGGTGAAGACATGTGGCAACTGATAAAGTTGAGTACTGTACACTCTTCCACGATATAAGCGTTTTTTAGGGTTGCGAAGATTTGTGATGTGAGTGTATTGTTGGAACGTTTTTCATGCTGCCGCATTTTGTCTTCAAGAGTAGGAAATCTCTTGAAAGAACTTGCATTGCAAGTGTGTTGTAACCGTTGTGTTGAAGATAATACATTGTGCAGGTTTTGGAGTGCTGGGGTTTTTTACCGAAAGGTTTTCCCCAGGGTAAATCATTGTGTCATTCTTCATTTTCTGTATGTATGGTATATTGCTGCAATATCTTTGTTAAGTAGATTAACGAATCTGAAATTGTAAGGGTTTAAAACGAATTTGCACCATACTTTCCTTAAGAGATTAGTGTAGGAAGCTGTTTCTGCACCTGAGTTTCCTTACAAGTAGTTGGTGATGTGACAGTTCAAATGTTAAAAATTTGAATTAGCAGTAGGAAATAAGATAGGCATACTTGTAATTAGGGAAAATCAGATATAAAACTAAAACAACAAGATACCAAAACCCTAACTAGCACAATAGAGTACAAACAAGCATGAAAATCAAAATAACAAGCAAATGCAAACCAATCTCCAAGCTTGAATTAATTTATCTCCATTGCTCTTCTCCACCCACATGAGAATGCAAGATTTTGAAGGATTGAATGATTTGATATGTTGATTGCTCATTTTTGCAGCATAACGATAAGATGAAGATAATAGAAGAAAGATAGATAGATAGATAAGAAGATTAAGAGAAATTTTGGCAGAATAAGGATGTTGAAAGAGGATCCCCCAAATGACCTGTGAAAGGCTTGATTTATAAGAGAAGGTTGATTCGATTCAATGGCCAAGATTAAAAGTCAAATTTTTGATATGTGTGGCTAGGATTAAAAGTTTATTTTAGTCTCTATGACGCACATTAAGTGGATTATGACATGAGGCTAAAATTAAGATGTGAGGAAATAAGTGGGATTCTATTATTTATTTGGAAGAAAAGATGCTTATGATGCACAATGAATGGGGGTAAAAATAAGATGTGAGTGAGAATCTCATAATTTAAATAATAAAATTATTTAAATTATGTGTGCATGTGAAGAGTTGTAGTTAAGTGACACGTGTTGCAATGTGACAATAAGTGAGGGATTAATTCAAATATTTAATTTGAATTATTTTGAGACATGTGAAGAGGGAATTTATTTAATTAATTAGGAAGGTGATTAAGTGGAATAAATGGGATAAGTGGGATAATGTAATGACCTAGGGTAAAATATTACAAGATGTTTTACAAGGTCATGTATCAACTAGGTAATGTTATGACATGGACAATTTTGGGTGTCTACATTTTTCCCCTCTTTGAGATGATGTTCGAGATGGTGAAATTTATGTCAAGTAACATCATTTCAAAGAAGCTAAGGTATGGATAGATGAAAAAAAGATGATGCCCCAACCACTTGAAGAAGTGAGGAGTATGATGAATGAAGGAAAGGGATGATAGAAGAATATGATGATGCAAAATATATGAAGAAATGGGATGACGATATAGGATATGATAATGATGATGATGCCCCCTCGAGAGGAAAGGTGGGTTACATAATCACAAATATTCTCTCGAAATGAATGAGATGATAAAGGAGGGATAAGATGAATTATACAAGATAAGAAGTAGATGAAAAAGAAAAATGAAACGCTATGCTGCAATAAAGTGAGCAATCATATGTTTGATATAGCACTAGACATTATGCACCAAGGTATAAGGACCAAGGTGACGATGTGTCTCATGCCCCAGCATAATACAACCTTGTCTAGATACAAGATATGAATATTAGCTAGGAGTGATTCAGATTTGATGCAAATGCAAATTGAAATGATAACACACACAAGCAAGCAAGCATGCACACAAATGATACAAAAACAAACAAGGTATTGCCCCTGTCAAGCTGTAAACCAATGATTAATTGATTGACTGATGATGATGATAGTGTTGTCATTGTGGGGAACGATATATCCCTAGATCAACATGAGGATGATTGATTGATTGATTGATGATGATGATGATAGTGTTGTCATTGCGGGAAATGATATATCCCTAGATCAACACAAGGATGATTGACTAATTGATTGGGTTTACAACAAGATTAGGATCAAGACCAAAGGATGTGATTGGATAATTTGGCAAGATTGATTAGCTTCATTGGTATGGATTAAGGATTGAATTGCATTTGGATTATTGCTTGGAATGGATTGATTGAGATGCTTGATTTTTTGGATTTTTGAAATATTTTGATTTTTGAAATGTTTTGATTTTATTTTTTTTGGATTTTTTTTTTTTTTTTTTTTGGATTTTTTGAGATGTTTTGAGATGTCAATGGATGACAATTTGGGTAGCCTTTTTGCTAGATACCAATGACAAGGGAAAACCAAGTCTAGGTGCAAGGAGATAGATGGATTGATGGATGAAAGGGTGGGTGATAGGATAAGGGACAAAAGGCTCATGATATATGGATGGATAAAAAATGATAGGATGTGATGCATCATAAGAGGGCAGGGATGTGATCTCCAAAGACTATGTCGCATAGGAATAACATGCCCCATTCTAGGTACAATACTTAGGATTATTCATGACAAAGCTTATGACACTAGGATAATGATAGGCTTGTTTGGAAGGATGAGGTATATCAAAAGATATCCAAAGCATGTTTCAACATTTTGCCCCATATTTTTATCAAGATCAAAAAGAGGAAGAGAGGATGAATGGACTCAATATGATAAGTATATGGGTATGATGGCTAAGGATGATAGGATAGGAGATGGTAAGATACGATATGATAGGATAAAAAATGATATGTTAGGATGAGACAACATGCCCCCAAGTGTAAGTGACATAGAAGATCAACCTACACATGATGCCTATTTGCCAGGTTTTCATCATGGTACTTATCCAGGGCGCCTTTTTACCAGGTTTTCACCGTTGGATGAAGGGATTTCTCTTTACTTTCTTTTTTTTTTTTTGACTTTTTTTTTACTTTTTGATTTTTGGATAAGAGAAGGGGAATATGGATAGGAGGGACTCAAGTTTCTAGTTCCATGAAAGATGATAGTCCCACTAGAGATGGATGTCATCGCATGGACCATGTCAAATGTCATTATGCTCATAGATGTTGGTAAGGGATGACATGAAAGGGAGATGGAGTAGGTAGATGATGGATTATGATGTGGATTATGGAGGGATTGGTGGATTATGATGTGGATTATCTAGGGAAGATGGATGGGAGGCTTAGCCAAAAGCATGGACCATAGGAAGGTGATGAGGGAGGTATGTAGGATAATGAGTGAAGGGTGAGGAGATGGAGGTATGTGGAATTGTTGTGAAATGGAAGGGAACCATGACCAATGGTTGCACACATTGTGATAAATGTTGAATCTTTTGATGTGGAGGAGGTGTAGGAAGCAATGAAGATGTTTTCTTAGGAGATGGGTGATGAAGTGCTTTAGGTACCCACATAGACTTAGTATTTTTATGACTTTTATTTTTCTTGTGGGATGGAATATGAGATTCTTGAATAGAGTGGAATGTGAGGTGGAAGTGGATTGGGATTTTTGAGATGTAGATGCCTCGTTTGACTTGTTTTCCTTTTTCTTAGGGACCCAAACCATTTTAGTTTTGGCATTTTCTTTTGGAGGTATGGGCTTATATTGATTTTTGGATGGATTTTTCTTTGATTCTTTTATTTTGTGTCCTAGGGCATGAGGACCCTTCAGATTTTTTTCTTTATAGCTAGAGGCATCAATTTTTTTGCTTTTGAATCCCATGGGTATGGTGGAATGAGTGGAAGCTTCATGTTTAGACAATGTGTGCATTGATTGGTCATGATTAGGATATTTAGAGGATTTATGGATAGGTGGATAAGGGGATTGGATAATGGGGATATTAGGTGTTGGGAGTAGTGGAGGTAGATTTGATGGAGGGATATTAGGAGTTGGAAGCAATGGTGGAAAAGTTGATGGTGGAAGATGTACGGTCACATGTTTTTGACATTTGTAAGATGATGGAGGAGGGATGGCAACATATTTTTTAGGCATATGATAGGATTTATGGTGGAAAGAGGACTTAACATGGATGGAGGAAGTACCAAAATCTTTAGATTGGTGTCCTTGGGGTGTATATCCAAGGCAATACGAGCGTGGAGGGACCTTGACATGGATTGGCTCCAAAATACCTTGTTCATGAAGGCCTAAACCTTTACCTTGGTAGTTCATGTTTTGAAGCATGTGATGGACAATGGGACTAGGTGTGTTTTGGACACTAGACTTGAGTTCATTATTAGATGAAGAAGGTGAAGTGGATAAAGGTTGTTTTTGTTCTAAGGAGGAACATTCATGAATAAAGATGGTTTGACCAATAGGACATGTTGGTGGATTTGAAATGGGGTTTATAGTGGATGTGGAAGGATCATTAGGATCTTGATTATGTTCATTTAGATCCACACTATTCGTTTGATATTCTACATTTACTTGGGAGACATGTGTCTCATCATGACAAGTGGATAATGTGGGATCATGGATAGGACTAGGTAGGGGGTCTATAGGAGAAATGGAGGTTTCTTGCTCATGGATAGGTGAAGTGATAGACTCTTGACCATGGAATGCATAGAGTTGGCTAAGGGGATCATCATGGCCTTCTTGATCATAGGTAGGATCTGGATCATAGAGGGAAGCTTCATCATGAATAGGACCAATCATGTTATGAGTGGGATCATGAGAAGGGCCTAGATCTTGATTAGAATGAGAGTTTAATGTTTCTTTATGCTTAGGATAATACTTTTGACATAGCTCTTGGGTTTGAGTGGAAATGGAAGTGGAAGGCTCTAGAAGAGGCTTGGTATGACTTTTATGATCAATAGGTTATGGACCACATGATGGAGTTGCAAGAATAGGCATGACATTCAAAAGTTCGTTGGTAAGCTCATTATTGGGTGCTTGACATGGAGATGGTCTATTTCATGCTAGTAGTCTTTGGAGAAAATCATTAAAGGATTCTTTGGTTGATGGATTATTGCTTGAGAAGCTGGATGGTGGTGTTGGTGTAGGACTAGTATGCTTTGAAATAGGCATTTTATTAAATGGTGACGGAGGACTAGTAGATGGAATGGTGTATGATTCCAAACTTAAGTTGGTATTTCCTTTGTCAAAAGTATTATTAAGGTGACCTAAGATTTCTACAAAGTTTTCATCATCACTAAGATCTACAAAATTCTCATCATCACTAGGAGCAAAGTTTGACCCACCTTGGAGGATATATGGTTTTGTATTATCTTCATGAATAGGTGAAGGGGCTCCTTGAAGTATGACCTTGGGCTTGTGACTAGAATTGTTAAGGATTAGGACCATTTTAGCAAGTGTTTGACTAGGATTAGGGTGATGATGATGATGAAATGATTAGATTGAATGACTTGGATTGATTAGGATGAAATTGATTTGAATGTGATTAGAAAAAAGGATGATTAGGATGATTAGAATGATATGTTTATGTGTAGGTGTTTATAGCTTGATATGGCAATTTTCAAACAAATGATTACACATGTACACACATGAATCACACATGCAAGACACATAATCAAGTTTGAATTTGAAATAATGAATGTGATGATTAAGCACACACTTGAAGAAGACACATCAACAAGTCCTAGAACTAGTCAAGTGGGTATGGCCAATTAGGTCTTAAGCTAGGATGCACGAGGTTGACTAAGGATAATTTGAAAGAAAAATCCTGCCACACAGCCGGGAGAAAGGGGTAACCCACCCTTCACCTTCACTTCCCAAAGGTATAAAGTTCTTTGGGGCTTAGCCAAGAGTGATAAGATTTTAACTCTCAAAGAAGCGTGTCTTTCGATTCACACTTTGATTGAGGTTGTCCCTATGAGTGATGAAATCCCCTAGTAGGCCTCCTATGAAGGGTTTGACAAAAGTGAACCAAGTGAGGTGTTTTTTATCACACACACATTTGATTCACACTAGCAATTGTTAATTTTTCTTTAGAAAATTGAAATGTGTGTAAAACAATTCAAGCACTTGTTTTTTTTAAGCCCAAAGCCAAAATTTGTGATTACAGACAATGATTCTTTTTAAGCCCAATTTCAAAGTGTGATTGCAAACAAGATGTTCATTTTAAAGCTCCAAATTCAAGTGTTTTGCATATAGAATTGATTGATTAAATGAGAGATAAAGATAATAAAATGAGTGCACCCAAAAATTTTGGTTTTCCAGTCTAATGTGTATGAATGATATTGTGGCTACTACAGCTCCTTATGATCACCTACAAAATAAAAAAAAATGACATTAGAATGTAGCCAAAACAAAAAGTTGATCAAGAAATTTCAATTTCAAATACACGTTTTTAACATAACCAAATTAGATTTGATTATTTGAAGATGTTATTGATCTGAAAAATAAAAACTCAAAGAAGGAACCCCTATTAATTTTTTGAGAGCTTTCTAGAAATGTAAAGAAGTTAGAAAAATTCCTTGTTTTACACTCAGAAACGTGGGTTTGTGAAAAACATATAGAAAACAAAGATCAGATTATTTCGCATTGCATTTGAGCTATAAATTAAATCTGTAAAACAAAGACTCCTATTAAAATTGCAAGAGATTTCCGGAAATGTAAACAATTTGGAAATTTTCGCTGATTTGCATTCAAAAAGTAAATTTTATGAAAAAACATAAAATAGTGATAACGCCTACAAAACTAGTGATAAACTCACAATATTTTTACTGTGGCCCATTGAGATGACTTTTAAGCTTCTGTAAAAATATTGTAGAGAAATACATAGCCATTTGAAAGATATGATAGAATTTGTAAAACCCCGGGTTTCATCCAAAAACTAGTAAATCTGCAACAAAAAGAAACAATAAAACCTGCCAAAAGCAAGCTAGATCAAATGATTCACATCGGGTTCACCAAATGTAGCTAGGGAAAAATCAGATATAAAACTAAAACAACAAGATACCAAAACCCTAACTAGCACAATAGAGTACAAACAAGCATGAAAATCAAAATAACAAGCAAATGCAAACCAATCTCCAAGCTTGAATTGATTTATCTCCATTGCTCTTCTCCACCCACATGAGAATGCAAGATTTTGAAGGATTGAATGATTTGATATGTTGATTGCTCATTTTTGCAGCATAACGATAAGATGAAGATAATAGAAGAAAGATAGATAGATAGATAAGAAGATTAAGAGAAATTTTGGCAGAATAAGGATGTTGAAAGAGGATCCCCCAAATGACCTGTGAAAGGCTTGATTTATAAGAGAAGGTTGATTTGATTCAATGGCCAAGATTAAAAGTCAAATTTTTGATATGTGTGGCTAGGAGTAAAAGTTTATTTTAGTGTCTATGACGCACATTAAGTGGATTATGACATGAGGCTAAAATTAAGATGTGAGGAAATAAGTGGGATTCTATTATTTATTTTGGAAGAAAAGATGCTTATGATGCACAATGAATGGGGGTAAAAATAAGATGTGAGTGAGAATCTCATAATTTAAATAATAAAATTATTTAAATTATGTGTGCATGTGAAGAGTTGTAGTTAAGTGACACGTGTTGCAATGTGACAATAAGTGAGGGATTAATTCAAATATTTAATTTGAATTATTTTGAGACATGTGAAGAGGGAATTTATTTAATTAATTAGGAAGGTGGTTAAGTAGAATAAATGGGATAAATGGGATAATGTAATGACCTAGGGTAAAATATTACAAGATGTTTTACAAAGTCATGTATCGACTAGGTAATGTTATGACATGGACAATTTTGGGTGTCTAATGTATGATGAGGTGGTAGATGTAATGTAATCAAATGGATTAGATAGATAGTAGTTGGTGATGTGACAGTTCAAATGTTAAAAATTTGAATTAGCAGTAGGAAATAAGATAGGCATGCTATGGGTACTTATTATGATGAGATGGGTACTAAATGTGAGAATTGGATGTGAAAAAACATGAATTGAAATTAATGTGGCACCAATTGATTTGAAATTTTTTTCCTAGATGGCTCTAAGGGTACCTTCAACATCAGGTCCCTTCTTCGATTGTGATAGTTGTTGTTTTATAGGTATTGTTACCAATTTTTCACCTACAAATCAATTTCGTAGAGCTGAAATAGTTTGTAGTTTTCAGGAGCATTCAAGAGCAAAAGATTTAATGCATCATTTGAATCTTTCAGCTTCATTGTTTTGCTAACTTGTTTGTTCACTATGGAGGTACAGGTTCATTTATTATTACATAATTCATCCTGTTTGATATCACTACATGTGGGGAAAAGGGGCTCCCACAAGGGTTGAGCCTAGCATGCTGCCCTCTCAGATTCAAAGGATGCAACAAAAGTTTTTGTGAGTGGAGTTTTCAAATAATGTTGAGTTCCATTTGAGAAAATAGACTATTAATGGTGATAGCATTCAAAAGAAATATTTTATGGACAATAATTTGAGAAAAAGAGTAACCATTTGAAGGCCCTACACCACAAAATAAGTGGTCATGTGTTTCAATCATATCTAAAAAAATATAATTTGGGTTTTCATCTTTTTTTGGAAAAAAATGAGGCAAAAAAAACCCTTTAAATTTCTCACCGATCTAGTTTGTATTTTTTGAGAACTTTACACTAGTCCTAGGTTGACCTTCTTTTTATTTTGTAAAAGTAAAAATTGCAAACATTGTAAAACAATATTAAGGCAATGTTTCTATAAATTTCTTTAGTACTTGTTATTTAAAATGTAGTGAAACAAAGAAAGTGTTGAGTGGAAGCTTTCCCTTTCTAGTTTGAGTTTCGTTTGAGAAAAATAGAAAAAAATGAGTGAACTTAGCCTTCCATTCCTAATTTCAGTCAGTTTTGGTGATTTTTAGAGTCTTTTATGGGTCAACATTCTTGGGATAGAAAGTTTCCACATTTGTCATTTAGTTCTGAGGCTATTTGGGTTCTATTTTGGAGGGTTTTTTTCTTGCTCGAAAATGGCACAAAATTTTCTATTCTAGAGAGCAGTTCACTTAGATTTTCCCATTCTCACTCTTGAAGGCACATTGGAGAGATATATTGGAGAAAAACTTAGTTTTTTCTAAGTTCAATTTTTCTTCTTACTTTCTTGCTCACTTGCAAAAAGTTTTGTAAGCTTGATATTTGTACTCGGATTTTCATTTTGCAAACTCCTTCAATTCAATAAAAAATAGTAGAGCATTCCTATCCCATACGTTGTCTCATATTTGCAGTAGAAATTTGATGTTCATTGTGTTTCTAATTACTGAATCCTTTTTATGTCTTATTATTGTGAATTTCTGTGCAAGAGTTTCATTTGATTTAGGTTGTGTGTTGTGTTCAATTTTTGAGCCTCCATGCAAATTACTATTGAGTTGTGTGTTTTAGATGAGATTGTGAGAGTTAATATTTTTATAAGAAACTGATTATGAGTGAAGTCATTAAAAATATTTTAAAGTTTTGGTGCATCACCTTTAGGTGTTAGGATTTCATTTTTAGTTTATCCTTCTCCCTTTTCCTCAAAAAAACTCTTTAGATTAGGTGATCTTCCAAGTGAATTAGCCCTATCTAGAGATTCATTCTCGTCATAGGTCACCCACAATCTGAGAGTGTTTCTATGTTTCAACAAGACAGTTGAGTTAATCTTAGCTAGGGTGTAATCCTGATTGACAACATTTTTTTGCATACCTTGTGGGACTCTGAAATTTTGTTTCAAAGAAAGATTTCAAAGTTTTAAGTTGTTGTTCTGGTATAAGTAGCAGTGATTCTACTTTTTGAGGTTATAATATTATACCTAGTGACTCCATTCTCTAATTTTAAATGAATATCTAGTGTTGGTATGTTATGAAATCATCTATTCACTCCATTTTCCATCTTTTTTTATGAGTAAAAATATCAATTTTTCATAGTCAATATGAATATCCACTACCGTACTATGAAAACACTCTCCATAGGGCTCTTTATTAGCCATACCCAAGTAGCTATAATGCTGGTTTTAGTTTAAATACTCAAGATTCTTACCACACACCCACCCCTGCTCAACCTCCATACCAACCTTCATATGTTCAAAACTAGCTCCAAAAGGAGGAGATTGCAAACATAAAGGGTGTGTTTCTTGACTTCACAAACCGGATAGAAGAGATCGAGAGGTAGCATGAGTATATTAAATAATAGGAAGAGATGGCTTGTCAAGCCTATCTCTATGAGCAAGAGTTAGAGACACAAAGGATACAATTTGAGGAGAACCTTGAAAGAGAGACAAATGCAAAAGAGGAGAAGATGAATCTTGTTTTTTCTCAAACACAAAGGCATGAGGTCCAAATAGCTCCTGTATTTCTAGATCAACCTACTCAAGATGAGGTTCGTAAGTATAAGTTTCCAAGTTTTAGAAAAGGTGAGTCTCTTAGATTTTACCAAGCTGAAAATCAAAGTTTTAGGAGCTCTCCTTCATTTCAAGAGATTGTTGTTGAGCAAGAAGCTAGCCCAACTTTGAGTTTTTTAAACCCATTTTTTGGAAAAGACATCCCTAGGCTCAACACATTATGCTTCATATAGGATGAACCTATTCCTAAGTAGGTTCAACCTACAGTACCTCAAGAATAGCCTTTTCCCAAGCTTATGCAGTCGAGCTAGAGCCTCAAGAAAATTAGCTTCCTAATCCAATTATTATAATTCCATCCATAGATGAGCCCAATGATGTTTTTTTCCTCAATAAAATCAGATTGTTGATCAAGAGGGGGATGGAGATCAATGTGAACAATATAGTATTGACAACTATTTTGAGGTATCCAACTGGTATAGTGATGAGGAAGATCTAGAAAATCAAGAAAAACTAGTTGTAGAGATGGAGAAAAATATTGAGGTGCATGTTTCAACTAATTTGTTTGAAGAGTTCTCTTTATTTGTTATTATTGATGAAGAGAATATATGTGATCTAACAAAATTGACAAGTTGTTATAAGAAAGAGCATGAAAATCACATTGACATAAAGTTGATTTGTGAATAAATGAGGGAGGACAACATGGCTATGGAGGTTCAAGAGTGTCATATGCATGATAACATGCCCAAAATGGAGCATAATCGGGAGATTGAAGGAATGGTTCAGAAAGAGAAAAAGAGGTGATGGTTGAAAATTCAATTGACAAAGGATAAGCTAACATAGATACATTGGAGGAAACTTCCCTTGAAGAACCATTAAATAAATTGATTGAAGAAAATCATTCTTTTCAAAATAATTCAATTCTTGATTGTCAAGATCCTAGCTATTCCACTTGTAGAGAGATTGCCTCTCTATTGAATTCTTGTGAGGATCACGTGAATGATGAGGATGTTGAGAAACAATACCTCAATTGCCAACTTGAACCTCTGTGAGAAAAGACTTGGCATGAAAAATGCTTTGTTCTACCTTTATCACCATACTGCAACGGTCTCCTTTTATTTTTTTGGCGGTACCATGGTGAAGGGTTTAGCGTTTACCGCCTTACCGCTCACGGTCTCCTTCCTCACCGTAGTGGCCACGGTATCGGTCTCAACGACTTATTTTGGCTCTGGCGGTGGTGGTCTGGTGGTTACCGCCATACCACAGGTGGTGGGTCCACTCACCACGGTAACGTGGTGAGATCGCCTATGACTGGGTTTGGTGGTTACCGCCCTACCATGGCCAGTCAAGAGACTGACCATGGTGGCTGTGGTATGACCGCTAGCGGTCTGGCTGATGGTTACTGCCCTATTATGGAGTGGCCTATCAGCCCCTGCAGCAGTGCAATAAGATCGTCAGTAGTCCCACTGAGCGGTCACCACCACACTGTGGTCATGTCCAATGACTGCAATAGTAGCAAGGTGGTGTCTTTGGTGATGAGGTGGATGAGCTCAGAGGGTTTTCCAATGAGCTCAGATGAGCTCACCGCTATACCGCAGGGTGACTTGGGTACTGCAGTGGTAGCACGGGTATGGTCGGTGTCAGCTCAGACGAGCTCACCACCTTACCGTGAGTTGGTTGATCGAGCATGGTAGTAGAGTGGTAAGAGCTCAAATGAGCTCAGTTGAATTACTGCCATACCACAAGCTGGTCAGATGAGCTCGGTGGTAGCACAGTAAAGACTGTGGGGAGCTCGGATGAGATCATTGACTTTTTTGACCAAGTTGGACTCAGAGTTAGAAATGGTTAGCAAATGGAATGTGGACACATGGCTCAGTGTCAAAGTGATAATTGGCTAGAGGTCGAAGTCATAGCAGCATTAATTGTAGGCCAGCTCAGGGTGGCGAACAAGACCCGATTTGGGTATAGAAGTTATGGGTTGGGTGGCTTGATGCAAGAAGATTGGTATGGGTAGATTTGTGGTGCGATTGAATCAAACATGAATGTACCTTGTGATCGGTGGTTGACTGAAAAAATTGAATGCAACATGTGACTTAAGGAAGTCGATGACATATTGCATGGGATGATGGAGTTCGAACTGTATGTAAGAGATAACATTGTAACAGTGAGTGATTTTTTTTAGGGGTGACTGTTGTGAGATGATCAGAGAAGACTATAAGTTTGTATGTAACTATTTTTTTACTGTAATACAAATTGTTTGGACTTTGTGTGGTGGGATTTTTACCTAAAAAGGTTTTCCCACATATATCTTGTGTCAATCTGTGATTGCTAATTTATGTTATCTATTTTACTTGCATGCATTCATCTCAAGTAGTTTTAGAATTCTATTCAAATTGGTTTATGCTCTTCTCCTCTATTGTATTAGTGTTAATGGAAAGTAGCACTATTGGGTCTCTAGATCCATGCCTGTTTTCCCTTCAGAGGAATACAAGGAAGGTATGCAATTGAAGCCTTTGAAATAAGATGCCAAATTTCAAGAAACTTTTCATGAAGCTGATTTGCATGATTTTAGCTAGTTGGAGGAGTTTCCTATTTGTTGTATAGAGGAGCTCAAGGCTGATGTTTTAGTTAAAGGTGAAGGTGATGCTATTATTTCTGATCACTCGATCTTTTTTCTCTCTAGCCCAAATCTTTCAAGGGGATGTCATATTAGGCATCTAGCTTGGGTGGAAGCCAATAAGAAAGAGCAGCCCTATGGTAACACTAATCTAGAGCATCAAAGGAGGTGTCAAGTTAAGCATGACTAGTCCACATGTTCACTTGATCACCATTGGTTCCCTAATCAAGATAGGTGGGTAAGTGATTACATTTTCCTTCTCAAAAATATGTTGTAGTAGTTTTTTGAATATTTGATCTTTCTCCATCTTTTTTGGTTGATCCACAAGCTTATAGAGCATTTTAGATTGCAAAGAAGGGGCAACTACTTTCTTGAACCAGTTAATGGTTTTGTTTAGGTAGTCCTTTCCTCAGTTAGTAGGTTAGGTTAGTGTTTTCTTCTAATAAGTGCTCAAAGAACATTTCTTTCAGTTGTTTTCTTTCCCTAAGTGTTGTTGCACATGTTTGTTGGCCACTAGGGCCTTGTTAGTTCGCTTTCAATTTGGCTTTTTGTTATTGTTTGGAGTGTTTATAGTTGAGTTACAATATTTTTTTGAGTTTGAGAAGGGAAGAATTTGACTCCATTCCCAGTGAATTGTTTAAGGTAACTGGTCTATATTCTTAGCAAGTAAGCATTCAATAGAAATCACCAAAAATGTTACCAAATTTTCACCTACAACTCAATTTAGTAAATCTGAAATAGTTTGTATTTTTTAGGAGCATTCAGGAGCATTCAGGAGCAAAAGAATCAATGCATAATTCGAAGCTTTCACCTTCATTGTTTTTCTGACTTGTTTTTTCATCGTGTAGCTACAAGTTCATTTATTATTATATAATTCATCTTGTTTGATATTACTGCATGTGGGGAAAATGGGCTCCCACAAGGGTTGAGCCCACCATGCTACCCTCTCATATTCAAAGGATGCAACAAAAAATTTTGTGAGTGGATTTTCAAAATAATGCTGAGTTCCATATGAGAAAATGGACTATTAATGGTGATAGCATTCAAAAGAAAGATTTTATGGACAAGAATTTGAGCAAAAAAGTAACCATTTGAAGGCCCTGCACAACAAGAATAGCAATCGCATGTTTTAATCATATCTCAAAAACTATGATCTAGGTTTTTGTGATGTTTAGATGGAAATTAGAAAATAATGAGGCAAAGAAACCCTTTAAATTTCTCATTGACCTAGTTTGTAGTTTTCAAGAAATTTTTACCAATCCTAGGTCAACCTTCTTTCTATTTTGCAAAACTAAAAACTACAAATTTTTTAAAACAATATTAACACAATGTTTCTATAAATTGCTTTAGTACTTATTTAAAGTGTAGTGAAACAAAGCTAGTTTTGATTGGAAGCTTTCTTTTTTGAATTTGAGTTTCATTTGAGAAAAATAGAAAAAAATGAGTGAATTTGGCCTTCCATTCATGATTTCGGTCAATTCTAGTAATTTTTAGAGTCTTTTCTAGGTCAACCTTTTTGGGATAAAAAGTTTACACATTTGTCATTCAGTTCTGAGGTAGTTTGGGCTCTATTTTGGAATGTTTTTCTTCTTGCTCGAAAATGGCACTGAAGTTGCTATTCCAGAGAGTAGTTCACTCATATTTTTTCATTCTCACTCTTGGAGGCACATTGGAGAGATATATTGGAGAAAAACTGAGATATATTGGAGAAAAAATTACATTTTTCTAAGTACAATTTTTTTTCTTACTTTCTTTCTCACTTCAAAAAAGTTTTGTAAGCTTGATATTTGTATTTAGATTTTCATTTTGCAGACTCCTTCAGTTCAATAAAAAACAACAAAGCATTCCTATATCATACTTTGTCTCATATTTGTAGTAGCAATTTGATGTTTATTGTGATTCTAATTACGAAATACTTTTTATGTCTTGTTGTTTTGAATATGTGTGCAAGAGTTTTATATGATTCAGATTGTGTGTTGTGTTCAGTCTTCGAGCCTTCATGCAAATTACTATTGAGTTGTGTGTTTTAGATGAGATTGTGAGAGTTAATTTTTTTTCTGAGAAACTATTGTGAGTGAAATAATTAAAATAAGTTAAAGTTCTGGTGCATCACCTTTATGTGTTAGGGTTTCATTTTCAATTTATCCTTCTCCCTTTTCCCCCAAAAAATTTTTTAGATTAGGTGATCTACTAGGGGAACCAGCCCTATCTGGAGATTCATTCTTGCCGTAGGTCACCCACAACCTGAGAGTGTTTCCATGTTTCAATAGGATAGTTGAGTTAGTCTTAGCTAGGTTGTAATCCTGATTGACAACAGGTACCTAGTTCAATAGGGCCCTTTCTAAATGTTGATAGTTGTATATATGAAACAAGTCCCTCTAGAAAAACTATGTACATCATTATAACCATGTTATGTGTGCTTATGAGGTAGAATAAGATGTTAATCCTAAGTGATCTCAGGGATTGAAGTGTGTAGCTGATGAGGGAACACACCGCTCAAAACCCACACAAATCACAACAATAGATACCGACATAGAAGATGTAAGACAAAAAATAACTTTCAATTTATTTTCAGAAAATGAAATTACAAATTCAAAACTTACATGCTATAGCCTCATGGGCTTGATTCATTACAACAAAATCAACTTTGAAAAAAAAAAAAAATTCATAGCCACAATTTGCACTAATGGAGACACATTCTACAACCCCCCACTTAGCCTTTTTATTTTACCCCAATAACTACCCTAGAATGTTCTAGAAATTTCAACTTTCCCTTTTGTTTTGGTGCCAAAATTCTCTTCGTTTCATTTTTGGCCTAGGAAGAAATTTGAATGAAATTCACTTTTTGGAGGACCAACTTTGCAAGGCCATTACTTTTGATTCAGGTGTCTGATTTGCTATTATTTCATATCATTGTAAATCTCTCAAAGAGATCTACAACATGTGAACCCATTGTGGGTCGGTTCATCAACTTTTCAAGCTATTTAGAGGCCTCTAAACTCTTCATATTTGAATTTGAAGCTGCATTGGAGAAATTTCCCAAGACGAAAAAACTTTAATATCTCCCGAATTGTGCATGGTATTGAGATGATTCTTTCATGACCAAATTTTTTTTAGTTTTTCTCTTCGAGGTAAATTTTTAGGTCCATACAAGCCCTTTTAGGCCAAATTACTAAAAATAGTTAGTGATCATTTTTTGTTAGTTTTTACTTCTGACTATCTTATGCCCCTTAAGTGCTATCATCGGACTAAAAAAAATAACAAACATAAAGAAATTATTTTTTTGGGTGATGTAAGATTGCCCCTATACCACTAGGTGCTCCTGGATGAAACATCTAGGGTAATTTAAAAAGTGACCCTGTCACTTCTCAGGAGTTAGAGGGAAACCAAGATAGTTAACCTTAGTCTTAGACAACCATGATGAATCTTCAATAGGACTTCCTTTCCATTTAACTAGATATTCTTCATACTACCTATTCCTTGTACTTCTACCCACATCACTATCCAAAATTTCTTCTATCTCTTCCTTCTCTAAAGTAGGTGCTAGAATTTTCCACTGTTATTTTATCAGCCCATCCTTTATATCACCTTCATGATACTCTATCAAATCATCAATGTTGAATAGAGGTGAAATTTCTATTCCACTAGGAAAGTCTACCTCATAAGCATTTCATGAATCATGCTTCTTCAAGATCTTGCATGGTCCAAACATCTTTATCTTTAACTTGTTGTATGTACCAACTGGAAACCTTTCTTTTCTCAAATGAGCCATGACTTCATCTTCTACTAGGAACTCCTTATACCTCCTTTTTTTTATCTACATTAGTCTTATATTATAATTTAATCTTATTGATATGCTTCTTCACCTCTTCATGCAAATTCTTCAAGTGCTCAAAAAAATCTTTAGTATCAACACTACTCTTCTCCCCCTTGTCCATCTTTCTCAGTTCAAAAAAAGTTCTTAGACTACTCCCATACACAATCTGGAATGGTGATTTACCAATGCTCCTATTAATGCAATTGTAAGAAATTTTTTCCCTTTGTATAATCAAATCCCATCCCTTGGGCTTGTCTCCTACTAAGCATCTTAGCAAGCTACCCAAACTCATATTCACCACCTCTGTTTGTCCAACATTTTTTGGATGGTGTGCAGAACTAAACTTCAAATCTATCTTCAACTTCTTCCATAATGTCCTCTAGAAATAGCCAACAAGTTTGGTATCTCTATCTAAAACTATACTCTTTGGTAGACCATGTAGTCTCACCACCTCTCTGGAAAAAAACTCTACAATATGAACAACATCACTAGTCTTATGACACAGAATGAAATGTGTCATCTTTGAAAATCTATCCACAAATATGGATTCATGCCCTCTTTGAGTTCTTGGCAAGCCAAGGACAAAATCCATACTAATGTCCTCCCATGGCCTCTCAGGTACAGGTAATGGTTGATACAATCTAGTATTCTAACTTGTTCCCTTTGTCATTTGACATACTCTATAAATTTGTACAAACTTATTCACATCTTGTTGTAACTATGGCTAGTAATAATTCTCACCAAGAAGATCAATGGTCTTATCTTGACTGAAATGTCCAACCAATCCTCCACTATGATTTTCCTTGATTAAATTATATGTCATAGAACTCCCTAGAATGCACTAGATTCCTTTAAACAACATCCCATCTTGGATTAACAAATCCAACTATCTTGTCTTATCCAATGTAATAGGTTCCAAACAAGCCCTCCAAGCTTCTGCAAAGTATGGATCTTCAGGATACTAACTTTTAATTTCATTGAACCCAAAAAACTCTATATTCATTTCTATCAACAATTTTTTCCTTCTACTTAAGGCATCTACAATTTTGTTTGACCTTCCACTCCTATGCTTCAAACACTTGTACAAAAAAAACAATATATGACTAAAAAACCTACTAAAAATTGCTTATAAATGACTAAACCTGGTCACATGACTACTAGTAGTTTATGCCAATCATTTATAATGCGACCAAATTTATGACTAAATTAATTTTAGATATTTATTGGTTTTTTTGATTGATTGATTTGGTAGTATATTTAGTCATAAATTAGTCATTTATTTAGTCCTATATTTAGTCATATTATTCATTGAGCTTGGTCATGTGACCATTAGTAGTTTATTGCGAGTCATTTATTTAGTCATTTGATCAATTTTGTCATATATTTAGTCATATTTATTCATTGATTTTTGTATTCATTGATTTTTGTCAACTAGTAGTATATTTAGTCATTTGATCAATTTGGTCATATATTTAGTCATATTTATTCACCAATTTATGTTAATTGGTAGTATATTTAGTCATATTTATTCATTGATTTCTATCAATTGGTAGTATATTTAGTCATATTTGTGGATTTAAACATAAAACACATAAATACACATCATGAATCATCAATTGCACACAATAATACAACCATTGAGAAGGTGAAATAGGTGAACTTTATTAATAAAAGAAAGGTGTTCTAGTTATAGCTTAGAAATAGAGTATTAAAAATTTTATTTTTAGTCACAAGACTAAAAATTTGAGTTACAATGCACATAATGAAATGAGTTTCACTTCATAAGTAGCCATTCTCAATTAAAAAAATTCTTGAACTCCCATTTCCTATATGAGTATTTGCTGAAAGACATAGTATTCTTGTGGCTTTTGGACTTATCATAAGGTTTCAATAGTTCTTTTGGCAACCCATGCCCAATATGAAATTTCTTGAATCTTTAAGAAAAATTCTCTACTATAAAGTATACATATGGATTTTCCCTATTGTACCAATACTGTTCTTGATCCTTTTGAGAGGTAACCTATAGTTTCATACAAATAGATTTATATAACTGGTATGATGTCAAAATCATGAAAATAGCATGCACATGGGTATATATTTACCTCCTGGAGAAAATTTGTAGTGTTCTTACACTACAATGTAACAACACAAGTATTGTATATAAAATAAAGTGACCATAATGGTGTTTAAAAGTATGAACATCATAAATTTGAATTTCCTTGTACTCAATGAAATAGTCTCTCATCTCTTTTCTCCAAATATTCTTCAACCTATCATCCATGATGGAAAATATGGTGCGCACTAGTTTAATTTCCCAAAATCGGCATATGTAGGCAAAACATTAGTAAAGAAAAATAGAGCCTTTTTGTGGGATAAATGGAGCATTAATCACATCTTAACAATTAATACAAATACTATAACCAGAAGCTACATCAGTATTATAAATGATCAATAATATCTAGGAAAGAGATTTGCATACCTATCTGTAGAGAGGGAACTATTTGGCTCAACCCTTACCTAGACTTTATTCCTAACCTCAAAGGATTGTGAAACCTATAAGAGAAAAATACCTAAATATTTATAAAACCTATAAGAGAAACTTGAATATTTATAGAAAATTAAGAGAAAATTTATGCAAATTAATATGTAATAGGGAAAGAAACCTACTCCATCTTGTTTTCCTTTTAGAGAAAATTTATGTATATTAATATGTAATAGGGAAAGAAAACTGAATATATCTAAAACCTATAAAAAATAATTGCACAAACAAACAAATTTAGAGAATTGTGATTTATGAAGACAAAAAGAATAAAATCATAGAGTAATGCCTACTCTAGAAACTGGATTGTGGAGTGCCCTGCTAGGCATACATGAAAATGTGGAAGCATAGACAAGGCAATCAAACTGTTTCAAAAAATGCCTCAAAGAAATGTGAAAAAGGAGGTAATTCAAATAAACGAATTATATTCGTTCATCCTAATAATCCCTTAAATTAATTATTGGTCACATTATCTGAGGACTTGACCTTGTCTAGCTACTTATGCCATTATAGTTATATATTTTATGTTTCTCTATGTGGTCCTTTTTATATAGACGATTTTTTGAAACACTCTGAATCATATCCCATTTCCAATATTTCAAATTCTATATATTTACATTATTTTATACTACTTCAAATTCAAAAAATTTATTGAGGTTCCTCTATCTGCTTATCTTACTCTTAAAAGATTCAAGGAAAATTATTACATTCTAACAATATTCAACTTATTCTTCACTCTAATTTCAAGTCCAAATTGTAACATTCTGAATTGTTCAATTTCTTAAAGAACTAAGATACATTAAGACTCAAAAACATAATGCAATTTCATCGAAACAATTGTAGATATTGGTTCTTTCCAAATAGGATATGATTTTGAGCTTCGAGTTCAAATATCCAAAAAAATATTGTGTGATGAAATTGGATAGTGTATTGCCACTCTGGGTGCAACATACTATTGTGCCTATAGAACACATGCCCCATCGGAATAGGGACCCTCTCTCTTTGCCTTCGTTGGGTCACTTTTTTCCCTCGCCTCATTTTGTGTGCCCCTATTTTTGAGCATCAAAATGGTCAAGGACCCTAAAAGTACTCATCTTTAGTTGAGTAGGTTCACCCCACTAAAATTCCCAATTCTTTGGCCTTCATGAGTTTCGCTTGGCATATTTAATTTGTCTTTTCAGGCTGGCATTCTTTGCCTTATGCGAGTCCGCACTTATGGGCCACTCTTTGTGGGTGTCTACCTTATTTTTGTTCTTTTTCTAGAAGCCGACTCAAGTTGTCTATCCACATTGCAGAACTCGCATCCTCCATCGCCACCTCCAGTGTTGACCTTTGAATGATGCTCCCCTAGCTTCCATCTGCTTTGCGAACCCCACCTTTCCCACTATCACTATGTTGAAACTCACGCCCACCAATTTCAACTTCCATAATACCTATAATTAATGTGGGTCATTAATGCTTAATTTCCTATAATTAGGCCACTTTGACTTGTCATTTTTACTGACCAAGACTTAGAATTTTTCAGAGCTCTAGTCTGTCATCGTCGCCCTCACACGCGCATGTTCTCCAGGAAGGTTCAAGGCTTAACCTTCATCATTTGTCGCTGAATTTCTAGGTATGCCTACCACCACCCAAATTGAAAATGTTCTTTGAGTTGAGTTTTTTAAATAATAAATCCTAAGGAAAACTTTAAGAATCTCTTTAAAATGGTTAAATGATCTCAACATTTCGTGCAAACCCACATGAACAAAAAACTTTGAAAATTTGTTAAATTTAGCCTCTAGGGCCTTACAGAACCTTACCTCTATGTGGCCCTTCTTAACTAGGGTTGTGAGACCTTTGTGTTCCATGCCCTCGTCATTGCCGTGAAAATAATGAAAACTATGTAGCACCTTGGCAAAAATCACATAATCAACCAACCCTTACGGGTTCGTATTTGTGGATCACCGTGTGTGGGAGGCCTTTACCTCATTTCAATTCAAAGAATGGCCTTCTTGTGCCTCCTCCCTGCATTACAGGTGCCATCAAGACCTTTACCGCTGAAATAAACTAACACAAACTTAAGTCCTCTTGTGAGCTATTCCTAGTGGAATTTCGCACCCTCTTTGCCACCGTTGTCCATGACCATCCTAAGGAGTGAAGCCTTCACTTCTTCCAATGTTATGGATCCCTCCTGCCTCCTTGTCGTCCAAAGTTGCAACCAAAAATGTGAAGTGTAAACCCTTGCAGGCCAAGATTTTTAGGTCATTCTCTATGAATAGCCTTGTTATTGCCATCATTCCTAAAATGGCTAAGGAGATCTATCCTTTCACACTATGGGTCCTAACCTTGTTGTCTCCCTCAAAATTTGATACAAGAAAATGATTAATTCCTATTGTGTGTGGGCCTACCCTTGCGGGTTGTTGCCTATGACCCACCATCTTGTGATTGTCATTCATGAATGGTTGTACCTCATCATCCTTCCGCACAATGAAGCTCGAGTCTTTCTCTATTGTCTGACATGAAACCTTCAAATGTTGAACCCTCTAGACATACTTGGTGGTACAGACTACCATGTGCAAGTTGCCATCCTATGACCATCATCCCCAAAATGTTTGTCTCCTAGAAACCTCCCACAGCTCCCCAATCATAGGGTTCCAGATAGTTGAACCTTAAATAAACAACCTGAAGAGCCTTAGTCATCTACGAGCCCTGCATGGCAGAACTACATCTGTGGGTTTCCACCTCTTGGTCATTGTTTTTCAATGGAGGAGATGAAAATGGCCTTGATGTTTTGTGCCTTTGTATATCTTCAACTCGCATGAACCAAGCAACTAATTGAATATCTTCGAAGGGTTCCAAATTGATTTATGCACGTTCTAAATGCCTTCAGGCATCGACTGATGTCCAAACCTCAAATGTGGAATTATGAGTGCGGGTGGTCATTTGCGGGTCATCATGCCCCTAGTGCAGTCATGTTTCTATACACCCCAAATGACCTTCAGTCTAGGGAAACTCGCATCCTTAATCTTGCATGGTTATAATTGACCAAAGCAAGCCTCAAACATGGAATGTTAATGGATTTTATGATATTTTCATGATACATTGATGGATCTAACCCCTATTTTGAAGGATTTAGCTAACACTTTCTAATTCTATGAATGTGCTTACTATAGTATTTTGTGCAAGATTTATGGAATCAGTTGTGGGGACCATCGATAGTGTCTTCAAAAAAAGAGAAAGGAAAGAAACATGCTAAATCACTAAGGGTAAAAGAAAATAAAGACCAGATGAAGTACCCATTTCATGGGGTGGAGGTCACTTCCAAGGTCGCCTCAAAATGGGGCACCATATCAGATACTAACCTTGGGCATGTGAACATGGAGGATTTCAAATAGAGGGTGACAGTCAGCCCAAGAACTGGAAATGCCTTGGAAATTAAAAAAATAACCTCACCAAGATGGTTGGCTTCCCTTCCATGATCGTTGCTCTAGATTTGGTGATAGTGTGCAGGGAATGCTATTGCAATAACAAGAAAATCATAGACTGTGATGGTAGACTGTTGGTAGATTTATTTGCTAGGTCTATTGGCCAGGCCTTCCACATCTTGACATTTGAAAAAATGGAAGAAACAGAGAAGGAATTTTCTAAAAGAATGTGGAAATTAGACCCCCTGGCATGCGAAATCTAATCAACTAGCACTAGTTGAAAGATAAGAGGGGAAATACAGCCAAAGTGCCACAAGACATTTTCAAAAGTGACTTTCACAAGGAGTACCATGACTTGGTTACTCTCCTAAATAGGGTAATGGGCCTCCCTACTATTTCCTACTTACAAGAATGGATGTTCTATTTCATAGAGGAGATCATCCGAGGAAAAACCAAGTTTCACTGGGCAAAGATTATCAGTGACAACATTCATAGCTAGTTGATGGCTATGAAAAACACCTCCCAGTTCTATATGAAATCCTACCTGGTGTACATGTTTTCTGAGAACTTCCCATACAAAGGCCTCATTATCACGCACAATCTAGATCCCAAAATATATCTAAAGGTATATGATAGATACCCTCAACTGCAATACAAAAAAAGCAAGAAGGATTATTAGAGGGTAAATGATGCCTTTATTGGGCACATTATCAAACTTCTTGGGGGAGACTTTGAAAGGAGAGTCTCACATAGTGCCAAGGCATTCATCCAGAGGTTTAGGTACCTATCCATCCAACTCTAGAAATTTACATACATCAAAGCAAAGGGCTTCTCTAATAATCCTTACAAGCTATCGTGTTACCCCAACAACTAGATGATTCCGCTGGAAGTCACCAGACAACTACAAATCACTCATGCCTTGTTGAGCAATAAACATAGTGGAAATTCCATGTCCCCTCTCTTTTAGACAAGGAATTTATTCTTGTCCCACTACCCAATGTGCGGACTACTCAGAGAAGGAGATAGTGGTGTATAATCTGGAGCTCCACATAGCTAGGCCAAGAATTAATCCCTATCATAAGCTGAAGAAACAAGAGGGAAAGCAATACGCCCATCGACCGCATCTAGATGAATTTTGGGTGAATTTTTAGGATGAAAAAGAGGTGAGAATGAGATGCTATATGTGAATGATTTCCCAATTTGTGAAGTCAATGAATCTATTTCCTATACCTGACTAGGTTGTGGAAGAAGATGACACAATTCTTGATCTGAGATTCGATGTCTTGGCCAACTTGCCACTACCTCTAATAGATTGGAATGAGGGAGAGATCAATAATATTGATATAATATCACAACTAGTTGTAGAAAAAACCAAGCAATGGGTAGATGCCCAAGCTGTACAACTTAAGGTGCAGGGTACGGCATTAACCTATGGTGAGCTCGAGGATGAGCTCAAAATTGAAACTAGCAATGAAGCTACTGCAACCTCCATAGAAGAAGCACCAAAATCCCCTCTAGCCATAAGATCAAGGAAAAGGAAGGATGTGCCTGAGCACCATCCTAAGCACAAGGTATATTCACATAAGGCCAGAGAGGGAGAACCCTCCATTAAAGCAAAGTAGATGGGGGAATTTGTAACCAAAATTCCAACCATTGAGGAATACCCTCAACATGAGGGAGAAGAATAAGAAATTTTTTAAAATCTATGCATCGTCAGTCACCTCTACTCCTACCACTACCATTTTCATTATTTCCACTCCACCACCTCCCACTTCACAAGTATTGCATGTTTCATCTCCACCCATTGTGGAAATTTCGGTCCACTTCTCTTCTAGCCTGCCAATGGATCCCGTGGTAGTGCTTGATTCTTCCTCTGCCATGACTTCCCCACCATTGACTTCCTAGCTACCTCCTCCACTTCTCATCCTCTCTACTCCAATACCTACAGCTAATATTACTATGCCCCAACTCATCTTGTTAGAATCCTTTACAAAATCTATGCAAGTTGTACCTTTTGATATTTTATGGATGATCATGAACCCCACCATTCAAGCCCTAATGGCTCAAATTTTTGTCGGGTTTCCTGCTCCTCCACCACCCACAGAGCCACCAAAGATGGAGTCCACCATGAGAATATCATAGAAGCACCAAAAATAATTTGTAAAGAGCATATTGGATGACCTCAAAGACCCTTACTTTGAACATCCAGAGGGCAAGCTAACTATCAATTTGGACAAATTCATGAATAATGAAGTAGAGTCACAATATTTAGAGGAGGATGTTGAAGCTCTTAGTGTGAAATATATAATTGAGACCTCAAATCAAGAACTAGAAGAGGGGTTGTCCCTTCAATTTGAAGATATAGGTGAAGATGTTGAACTGGAGAGGCCTCCCTCCAAAGTAAAGGAAGATACTGAAGTGAATGTGGAGATACTCAAAGAGACTCCATAGATTGGCCAAGATGAGGGCCGCACTCAATAAGAAAAGCTTCCTTCTGAAGAGAAAGAAGAAGAGAAACAAATACAGAAATAAGTTGAAAAGTCAAAAGATGCACCAACAAAGAGCCTTGACCGTAAGAACCATGAGCTTGAACAAGAAGAAGAAAGAATCCCTTAGGAAGAAGATGTTGCTAAAGAAAAAAAATCCACTTTTTAGACAGATAAAGAAAAGGCTATTCAAATTAAGGATTCTAACGAAGAAGAAAAGAGCGAGCAATAAATCCTAAGTCATGAGGAGAAGTAACTCCAACTTGAACAAAGGGTGGAGGGTGATCAAGAATCATCAAGAGAGGAGCCTCAAATGTCTGATTGGTTATAGAAGTAGTTACAGAAGAAATCCCCTATCCTCGTTGACCCAAAGGCTATACTTGAGGCTATCTTGGCAAGAGCTCAAATGAAGAAAAAGAAAGAGAAGAAACCAAGGGTCTAGTCTCACATAATAGTTGATGCTTCTAGGTTGAGGACCGTGCAAATTGCCACCCCAGTGACAGATCAAGGAGAGGGGTTCAATTACAACATTTCCACCATTAACATGGGCCCAACAACTAGGGAACAAAAAATTGAGGGACTCCAAGGGTCGGTAGCCATGATAATATAATAGATGGATAAGGATAATTCCATGAAGGAAGAACTAAAGGCACAAGTGTTGAATCCCATCGCCTATATTCACCAATGGACATCCTTAGAAGAAGAGGCCCCAACAACATCCTCTACACCCCTGTTCCTTTCTTAAGAAGAGCTCACCTAGATGGAAAAGATAAAAAAAAATAGACTAAGGCTACAACAGATTGGTTCCAACGAGTCCTATATAATGGCAATATGGGTATCTACCATGCTGCTAGAGTGATAAAAAAAATTAGATATTCCAAGAAGCAGTTAGAGGGCACAAAAAAGATATGC
This sequence comes from Sequoiadendron giganteum, assembly GCA_007115665.2. NCBI lineage: Eukaryota > Viridiplantae > Streptophyta > Pinopsida > Cupressales > Cupressaceae > Sequoiadendron > Sequoiadendron giganteum. Next base: position 543,005,873 of record CM021105.1, read on the forward strand.
CAATGGTTTACTAAGATGTATAGGATTACCTATCCTAAGCTCAAGTTCATTCTTAAGATGCCTAAAAGCACATGGGGAAAAAATTAGCACTGCCCAAAGATGATTGTTGGCTCATGGAAACATGGAAGATGATCTTGGATCATTAAAAGGATGTATTGGAAAGAGTGTTGCATGAGGTAAAGCTCAACCTCGAATAGGTGGATGAGCATAGGGCAGATGTCGAGGACTACCTTAAATTAATGACATGTTATAAAATGTCCGCCCTTGAGCTTGATTCCAAAAATATCAAGCCTCTTTTCTATAAGAAGATGCAACAAGGAGCAACTGATGTGCTCATGCTAGATTTCATGGATTTCATTGCAAGAGTGTTCACCCAATCAAAAAAAATAGTCAAGGCTACACCCAAATGCAACAAAAATTGGGAGCAGATCAAGAGTAGATCCAAGAATTTGTCCTTCTAGGTGCTCCAATTTGATGTTATGGAATGGGGCAAGCTTCAAGAATTGCTTGGGAAATTTGTGGAGTACGCCACCTAGTAAAAAAATTAAGGAAAGCCTATAATTGATAATCAGTTCCTAACTTTACAGTTGCAGCCAAGAGGCAGGTCACTACAAGATAAGATTGCTATAATGTCAAGGCACTACAAGACAAAATATGGAAAAAGACAAAAGTGTCTTTTATATTAGTAATTTTTGGGGGTAGGTGAAACTCTAATGTAAATGAATCTTGGCCACAAAATGAAATTAAAACCTAGCCATTCATTTCACTTTTTGAAAACTATAAATGGGAAGGTCCCCTCTCATTTTGAACATGAGATTTGAGTTGTTGTAAAGACATGCTACAAAAAATTTAATAGAATGTCATTTATTTTGGTGGATTATTGTGTTTTTGTCATGTTGAATGATTCTTCTTCTCACATTTGATAGATTCAACTTATTGTTCTAAGTGTTTTCAAGTAGTTTAGTAGTTTAGTTAATGTTGTTCATTGATTTTGAAGAATGCTATTGTGTTTATCCTTTCCATGTTCATATTTTTTTCTAGTTATTGATGGTAAACAACTGTGTAAAGCTATTATGAACAAAAATTCATTATTACACTTAATTTTCATCTTTTATGCATGATTTGTGGTGAATGAATAGCTGAAAATCTGCAGACCTCAGAAGATAACACTAGTTTCTTGATACTATGTATTTTGGTTAAGTGGAACTAAGTTATAGGAAGGTTTTCCATTTTAGCATCCATCATTATCACTATTCATTGATAGTTGTAGGCCTAGGAACACTTATCCTCCTTTTCCCTTTTGACTTTTCTTTTGAAAAGTAGTTTAGGAAAAGTTCCAACATCATTGTAAAGCCAAATCTAATGTTCCAAATGGAGTTTTAAACTATTGTTTTGAGCTTGCAGCAATTGCACATCATTCCTAAGAACATCATAAAATCAATTTGAAGATCCAATCTCCATACAACCTAGCAATTTTCCATGCCCCTTTATGATTACCAACAAATCACATCAATCCATTGAGTTTTTTTTGCAATTCATGACCTAATACCCGAGAGGCCTTGGGATAGTTTTTTACAACTTGCTTTAGAAAGTTGTCTTTCAAGAGAGGTAACACACTTATGTGTTGACTCTGTTGAGAAAGTGCAAAAAAAATCATCAATAGAACTAGCGCTAGAATGAGGGCATTCCCTTTGCTAAGCTAGATAGAATTAATTCCTTCTCCCCTAAGAGGTTCCACAAAGTATTAAAATCTACACCAAATAAAGGGGAGTTCCAAGAGCTACTACCCCCTACCAAGGCTAGGAGAGCTAAAAGAGGGGAAGCAACAACCTCTATCACATCCAATCAGCCCACTTCACCTCCATCCTCACCTTCTCCCTCCATCCATTCACCCTCACAATCTCCTTCACCTTCAAAAGCTCCTTCCTCTTCCCAACCACTCAAAACTGCTTTCCATTCCTCCATCTCCCATAGCAAAGGTGATACCCCTTTCCCAACACCTCCCTCCCAAGGAACTATCCCAACAACTGCTACTCCTTGATAGCCTCCTATCATTCTGGCACACCCTCCTATGCCTCTGCCTCCCCTGGAGTGGCTAGGTAACAACCCATCTCCTTTGTCCTTCAATGTCTATCATGACATCTTGAAGAATTCAAAGAGCTTTTGCACTAAATTCCATCCCCAAGATCTGCAAAGGATAGTAGAAGAGGACATCAAGATCTTTCAAACAACCTTGAAGGATATGCAAATTTAACATGAAGACATGGCCTATCAGCTCTTCCCTTATTCATTGGGGGATAAGGCCTTCTATTGGTACATTCACTTGTTGACAAGAACCATAACCACTTGGGACCTATTAAAGAATGCTTTATTCTACAAATTCAAGATCCCAGTCAGCCCCTCTGAGTTGTATCAAAAGTTTGTGGCCATTCAAAGAGAAGCCAATGAGCCAATTAGCTCCTTCAATGATAGATTCCATCAAGAATATATGAGGTTGTATATGTCCTATGTGGTTGATGATCCTTTTGCCTACCTAGTATATTATGCATCCTTGGACAACCTCACTTCTGCATTGGTGACAAGGATGTGTCTGTCGCTGGCTAGGTTGGTTGATGCCTATGCAAAAGCGGTCATGGAAAGCATCGATTAGGGACAACACATTGTTGGTTTGTTGCCATCTTTAGGTCCAATTGCAAATCCGAATCAAATTCAACGCCTCCCTCATGCATTGGCACATTAGATTTCCTTAATGATTCAAGTTTCATAGCTCCCTATAGTTCCTCACCTGGGGCAACCATTGAACCAGGCACCTCCCATACCTCAATACCTACAACCACAACATTAGAAAGCTTACACATAGTAGCCCCAAGTTCCTACATACCTCCAAAGCTCTGAGTTCCCACCCGTTCACCAAAATCAACTAGTGGTACAACTGATTTTTCCTCAATGTTTGACTTCATAGCCAAGCAATATGAAAAGAGATCACATCGACGAGCTGACAGAATTGGTCAAGATGATGTCGATGAAGATGAAACACTTGAGAAATTAGAATAATCAGTTGTAGGAATCTCAAAGAAGCATTCAAGCTAACCTCAACCATGAAAACTATGGCAATCACGATGCGAGTGCTTCTTTCAGATAGAACTATGAGAGAGGGAAAAATTCGGGACAAAAATTTGAAAGAAGGCCATCACAAAGACAAAACTAAACATGGAATACAAGGCCAAAAAATGGTGGCATCCCCACAACTCTTTACCAACCAAGTAGTAGTGATAAAGTGACAAGCGAGGTATACTTGGAAGAGGTTGCCTTATCCAATTGGTGTCGCATTCAAAAAATGAGTAGGCATTCTAAGTTGGACTATCCAGAGTTCCAAACATTCGTCAAGATCTTTGAAGTGGAAGTCCAAAATTATGTCGATGGTTCAGGGTGACGGGACCTAGTTCCTTCTGAGCCATATGATTCCTCAGTGTTGGTGGTCAATCAAAATCCTTTTCCAAAGGGTGAAAGCAATGTACCTATGAAGGAGACCGACGCCCCAAAAGATGAAGAAGCAAAAGAGGTAAGTAATGAAAGCCCTTTCCCCCAACTTTTTGATTTAGTAGATAATGGTCCAATACACAAAGATTAGTTGTGTGAGGATGAGGCCCAAATGTTTCATCAAAGGGATACTCCATATAACCTAAGGAATAGATGATTAGGTGGCCCTTTTACAACCTCTACTCCACCAAACAACTTTAGTACTCCTCACAATCCAAATACCAACAATAACCCAGATTACCCTCATGTGCCCACCCAATATTTCAATAAAAATAGGCAGCAACGTCAGGTCCAAAGCCAACCCACTAGCTCTTCTCAGGGTAACTCTTTTGAGGCAAAAATAAAACAAATGGGGGAGTTTGTAGAAAAAGAATTCAAGAAGGTCAAGTTGAGCTTGTCTTCCTTTGAGTTGTTTGGAGTCTTAACAGTTAGGAATGCTTTCTTTAGAATGCTCAATGGGACTCCTTCATCTAAGTCATCCCTGGAGGTGCCCATCAAGAGGGTTTCCTTTGACGAGTCACAAAATAAACCTATTATCCAACAAATCTTCATAAATAAAATAGATCAACCTTCAAATCAGAAAGTAAACAAAAAATCTGCTAAAGAATAGGATCAAGCACACACCCAAAATTTAAAAAAAATGATAAAGACAAGGGTCGGGTAGCCCAAGTTGACATTTCAAGGGGGTTGTTTCAAGGTAAGTTGGAGATCCCTCCCTTTCTAACTACAATAATAATTTTTGGGAAAAACTTGCATAATAGCTTGCTTCAATCAGGAGCCTCCACCAACATCATGCCTTTGGTGGTGTGCAAAGCTTTGGGGATATTTCTGACCCCCTTCCAATGGAAGGTATCCCAACTTGACAAAATTAAGGTTAGCATAGGAGAAATCAATAGAATAACTATGCAAATTGTTATTGATCTGAGGGTGCAACAGATGATTGATATTCAATTTGCTGATATTCCTGACACCTACGACATCATGCTAGGTAGGGATTTCACTTGGGAACTAAATGGATATGCTACCACAGACTATTCCCACCTTTGGCTTCCATGGAAAGGTTTGCCAAACCAAATCCGCATTGATCGGGAGCCCCACATGAAATTTATGATCACAAAATACAATACCACAAATGAGGTACTATTTGCCAAAATAGAATCAGGAAATTACTATCCTTTGGCATACCTAGATGGGCAAGAATATGATGAAGAATTCATACTTATGCAATGCATTCCACCTTCCAACTTGACCAGCGTGCCTAAAAGTATAGAAGCATTAGTTGAATCAAATGATGAAAAATCCTACGAGGATGGTAACCTTGGGTTGGTAGATGGCTTCCAAGATTTCATGGAGAAATGTGTCAAAGATCAACTTAACCTAGGCACTAGGATGGACATTCAAGATCTCTTGTTACCCAATTGGTGCAGGGTGCATAATGTTTCCCACTCTAAATTTGAGTGCTTCTTGTGCTAAACAATTGAGCATATCAAAGGATAGTTCACCCCAAAAGGGGGATTTCAAGAGGTACAACCAAATTGAGACCGTATTGAATTCATTCAGTCATCTAAATTTACTAAGGCAAACACACCATTGAGGGGAAAAGTGAACTCTATGGGTTCCAGGATTAAGGATTCACCTAGGTTTTGGATGTTGTGCTTTGATGGGTCCAGGTCCAAGCAAGGAGTCAGCGCTGGATTTAATATTATCATTCCTATAGGTAAGACACACTTTTTTTCCAATAGGATTCAATTTTATTGCACCAATAATGTGGCAGAATATGAAGCATTATTTCTTGGTCTCTTAATGGCATTAAGAAAGAAAGTTAAAATTCTTCAATTCTTTGGTGATTCATAGTTGGTAGTACAAAAAGTTAGAAAATTATACTCTTTCCATGATAGAAGGATAAAAAATTATAGACATACGGTATGGAACCTTATAGAAGGCTTAGATGCATTCAACATCCAATTGATTCCTCACTCCAAAAATCATACTCATGATGCCTTAGCCCAAGCGGCTATTACTTTGTAGCCACTCTCCCTCACTGAATTAAAGAAGTTCACTATTGAACTTACTTCCACACCGTCCATGTTGGATAATGTAACCAGTTTCTAGGTGTTCAACAATCACAAGCATATCCTAGATTTCATCACAAGCTCAGATGTGTTTTCCATGCAAATCATTCATGAGACAAAGCTCAAAGAGGATGAGTTAGACATAAAGGGAGTCATCAATCTCAAAACAAACACGATATCCCTATGTATGGTCTAGCTAGAAAGGATATTTTATTTAGATCAAATAAGGGATAAGGATAAGCGAACAAAGAAGGATCTAATTAATAATCAGTGTGATGCTAACAACCTAGGGACGACTAAAGAAGTCAAGAATGTTTTCATTGGTAAAGTATGCAAACCAAAAGAAAGGAAAGGGATCATTGATGTGTTGCACACGTATCATGACATGATTTCCTAGATTTATGAAGACTTGAAAATTTATGACACCTCGATTATCACTCATACCATTCCTCTCAGGCCGGATGTTAGACCCTTTAGGAAACGTCAACACCCAATCAATGCATTGCTAGAGCCCATCATTTACAAAGAAGTAAAAGCTACAGTCTGGAAGGATCATTTTCCTAGTCATACACTCCACTTGGGCAAAAAATTTGGTTCCAATCAGGAATAAGAATGGAGAAATCAATTTGTGTGTGGATTTCTACAACTTGAACAAATCCTCATCAAACAAAGATAATTATCTGGTGCCCTCACTATATGAAGTGTTGTAGATTGTTAATGTATCATAGATGATGTCCTTTTTGGATGGGTACTTGGGATATCACCAAGTGACGGTGAAGTACAAAGACATGCACAAAACAAAATTCACCACAAAATTGGGAATGTTTGCATATAGAAGAATTTCATTTGGGTTAATTAATGTTGGCACTACCTTCCAATGTGCAATGGACATCTCTTTCAAGGACATAATTGACAAATGCATAATTATTTATATCAATGATCTTACGATGTTCTCGAAGAATAGAGTAGATCATGTCTCTGATCTATGTAAGGTCTTCCAAAGGTGCAGTGAGTTCAAAATTTCTTTGAATCCAAAAAAGTGCATCTTTAGAATTACCAAAGGAAAGCTGCTAGGACATATCCTTTCAGAAAAGGGAATCTCAATAGACCCTGAGCATTTCTAGACTATTCTGAAAATTAGCTTCTAGGTAGCCAGAAGGAACTAAAATCCTTCTTTGGGAAAATAAAATTCGTGCAAAAATTTATCATTGGCTTCATCAAGATTGATGCACCAATGCTAGTAAGCTTAGACTATCTAAATTCATTTTACATCTATTCATTCGCTTCAGACCATTCTTGTGCCAACACATTGACTTAGAAAGATGATGATGGAAATGAGCATTTGATTGTCTTCATGAGTGCTCCATTGAAATATGTTGAGGTAAGATACCACAATATTGAGAAGCAAGTGTACTCCATGGTTAGAGGAGTTAAAAAAAATGGCACTACATCTTGCAGAATAAGGTGTTTGCAATTGTACCCGATCCAACAGTTAAAAAATTTCTAATGAAAAATGAGCTACGAGAAAGGAGAGCCAAATGGGTAATATTTCTACAAGAGTATGACATGGAGATTCAACCCATGAAGCTAGTCTAAGGGTAAGCCCTCACTTGAATGATAGCTAAAACAATAATTGAAGTTGGACTCGAGCTCACCATGTAGTAGTATCAATTGGAGGATGTTTCTCCTAGAGAATGATACAATGATATCATCTACTATTTGTTGAATCAAAAGTGCACGTCCTAGATGCAAGGGGCATAAAGACATCCTCTAAGGATGAAGAGAAACAACTAAATGTTGCAAGGATCTATTATGTACAAGATAAATCATGAATGAATCTATCTTAGATGCCTTAGCAAAGAAGAATCAATGTGGGTAATGAATGAGTTTCATGATAAATTTGGTACTGGTCATAGTTCTAGCCCTTCAACCGCTCATCAAATATTGTAGACTAGGTACCATTGGCCAACAGTGTTCAAAGATGTGCACAACCATGTCAGAGCTTGTCATGTTTTCCAGAATGTCGCTACTAGAGAAAGAAATGCTACTCTCCTACTCCTTTCGGTCCTGGAGGTAAGACCATTTACTCAATGGGGCCTTGAATTCATTGGTCTAGTAAGCCCTCCATTCTCTATGGGCCACAATTACATTCATATCACCTCTTATTATTGTACTAAATGGACTCAAGCAATAGCATGTAGACAATCACTACTGAGGTGGTAACTATTTTTTTAGAAAGTTTTATTTTAAATCGATTCAGTTGCCCATATGCTCTTGTGTGTGATAACAACCCTGCCTTCTCCTCACTTAGGTTTTCTAGTTGGGCCTTCGATTACGAAATTGGACTTAAATTCTCATCCAATTATTACACTCAAGGAAATGACCTAGTTGGTTGAATAAACAAAAATCTGATAATTGTGATAAAAAAACTACTTGACAAGAACCCCAAAGATTAGCACACCCAGTTGCATTTTTTCCTCTTGGTAGATCGCACTCACAACAACGCTAACCTATAGAATTCCCCATTTTGTCTTGTCTATGGCCTAGAGCCTATTTTCCCTATTCACCTCAAAATCCCCACGCTTTAGTTTCTCAACATTTACTATGACAAGGGAGAGCCCCAAGAGGCTCATCTCATTGAACTACTACATTTAGAAGAAGTCCATGATAGAGCACTTGAATTTTTTTCCAAACACTAGGGCATAGTCAAAATATAGTTCGATTGTCAAGCCAAAGTAAAGGCCTTTAGAATTGTTGATTTGGTCCTTCATTAGGACAAGGCCCATGAAAAGAAAGGGGAACATGAAAAATTCAACAAGCTCTGGTTTGGGCCTTTTCAGATTTTAGAAATTTTAGGAGATAATTCCTTTCACCTTAAGACGCTCATCAAAGAGGATGTCTTGTTTCTTGTCAATAGGTAGCATCTCAAAAATTATTTCTTTACTTGAGCTTCCAAAGCTCGCCTCAGTACATAGTTGTATATAGGTTAGTTTAGTTTTCCTCTGCTTCATTGTTGCACTTTTTCTTTTTCTTTTGCTTGTTTCTTAGCTATTTTTGTCTTCATGGGGGTGTCTTTCATTCTTGATGTGGTGGTCTTGCTTTGTTTAATGAATGGTTCAATTTTCTACCCACTCTCGCTCGTTCTTTGGATAAATTGTCACTCTTGATTATTGGTCTCCGACCACCTCTATGGAGTTGGTTTCCTTATTTGAAATCTGGCTTGACATAGGATGGAACCCTTGTTTGAGTCTTTTTACACTTATCTTAGATCTTGCACGAAACACACTTTAAAAGTGTTTCTAAAGAGTTTTACACTAGTTGTTAGGAGGGTTGGGCAAGTGAAGAATCTCAAAACTACTCCAGTGACCACTGTGATTCCAAACCCATCGTAAGCTTTGGTTCTTATGTAGTTGAGAAAAAGCGAAAAGGTTTTCAAATAAAATATCATAAAATGAAAAATAAAAAGAAAATCAAGAAAGGTTAAAATAGGAAACTTTATGGGTGTGCAAATATCTCTATCGGGGCTATGGACACCCAACTAGCAATAGAGCGATGTTCGTGGGAGTCACAGTGACAACTTTGTCATGGCTATGGACGTCTAGCTAGCAATAGAGAAATGTCAAGGTTGATTTTGGGGTTAGACAACTTATGTAGCTTATCTTGCTTGATCAATAATTTCTTGTATAGTCTCTGAGGAAAGGGAATGAATTCACCATGAACACACTTTTGAGATATTTTTGTGACTTCATTCAATTGAGGATCTCATCCTCCTTTGTATTCCTGTTTCACTTAAGAAAATTGGCTTTTGGTTTGCAAAACTAGAAATTTTAGGTTCAAAATGAATCTTTATCCTTAGAATGTGTAGGAGTGTTTTCCTAGAAAATTCACCATTTATTGTGCCTATAGAACACATGCCCCCTTCAAAATGGGGACCCTCTTTCTTTGCCTTTATCGGATCACTTTTTTCCCTTGCCTCATTTTGTGTGCCCCTATTTTTGAGAATCAAAATGGTCAAGGACCCTAAAAGTCCTCATCTTCAGTTGACTAGGTTCACCACCCCAAAAATTCCTAAGTCTTTGGCCTTCATAGGTTTCCCTTGGTAAATTTCCTTTGTCTTTTCAAGCTAGCATCCTTTGCCTTATGCGGGTCCATAGTTGTGGGCCGCTCTTTGCGGGTTTCTGCATTATTTTTGTCATTTTGTTAGTGGCCGACTTGGGCTATCTACTCGCATTATAGACCCCACATCCTTCGTTGTTGCCTCTAGTGTTGACCTTCAAATGATTCTCCCTTGGATTTCATCCATTTTATAGACCCCACCTTTCCTACCGCCGCTATGTTGAAATTGTCATACCTATAATTAATGTGGTTCATTAATGCTTAATTTCCTATAAATAGGCTAGTTTGACCTATTATTTTCACTGACCAAGATTTATAATTTGTTAGAGCTCCAGCCTACCGTTGTCACCCTCACGCCCACATGTTCTCTAGGAAGCTTCAAGGCTTAACCTTCATCATTTTCCATTGAATTTCTAGGTAATTTTTTCACCACCCAACTCAAAATATTATTTGAGTTGAGTTTTCAAAATAATAAATCCTAAGGAAAATTGTATGAATCTCTTTAAAATGGCTTAATGATCTCAACATTCCGTGCAAACCCACATGAACAAAAACCCTAAAAAAAAATTAAATTCAACCTCTAGGGCCTTGCAGAACCTTACCTCCTCATGGTCATTCCTAACTAGGGCCTTGAGACCTTTGCGGTCTGTGCTCTCATCATTGTCATGAAAACAATGAAAATTCCAAAACACTCTGGCATAAAACACATGATCAACCAACCCCTATGGATTCACATCTATGGGTTGCCACATGCAAGAAGCCTTTACCTCATCGTCATTCAAAGAATGGCCATCTTGTGCCTACTCTCTGCATTGCGGGTGCCACCAAAATAAATGAACACAAACTTAAGTCCTCTTACAGGATATTCCTAGGGGACTTCCATACCCTCTTCATTGTCGTTGTCAATGACAATCCTAAGTAGAGAATCCTTCACTTCCACCCACGTTGTAGAGCCCGCTTGCCTCCTTTTTGTCCAAAGTTGCAACAAAAAATGTAGAGTGTAAACCCTTGCAGGTTGAGCTTTGCGGGCCACCATCTATGGACTACCCTATTTTCACCACCATTCTTAAAATGGCCAAGGAGGTCTATCCTTCTCCACTGTGGATTTCGACCTCATCGTCTCCCTCAAACTTTGATATAATAAAATGACTAAATCCTAATGTGTGTGGGCCTACCCTTGCGACCCACCATCCTGTGATTGTCGTTCATGAACGACCATGCCTCACCGTCATTCTGCATGATGGATCTCGAGCCTTCCTTTGTCATTTAACATGAAACATTCAAATTTTGAACCCTCCAAATGAACTTGGTTGCGCGGACTGCCTTGTGTGAGTCATCATCCTATGACTACCATCCCCAAAAAAATTGTTTCCTAGCAGCCTCCCGTAGCTCCCCGCCCACAATCCTCTAGATGGCCAAACCTTGAAGAAATAACCCGAACTTCCAAAGCCATTTGTAGGCCCCACATGGTGGAATTTTGTATCTGTGTTTTCACCTCCTAGCCACCGTTTTTCAAAGGCGGAGCTCAAAATGTCCTTGATTTTTTCTGCATGCACATATCTTTCATGCTCATGAACCAAGTGTTGAAAGTATGGATGCATTTGGTGGTGTTGTCATTAATGTTTTCATTCATGTCAACACTATACAGGTTGAGTAAGCTGGATTTTTCCAAGTGCTTTTGAGAAAATTTAAAATATAATGAAAGTTGTGTTGAAGTATGTTTTGAGCGTGCTTTGGTATTATGGTATGTGTTTCTCCTATGTTGAAAAAATGCCTATTCATCTTTATAGGTGTGTTCATAAGCTTAAATGGATTGTATATTTTGAGTTTCAACTTCTAGTTTGATGGAGAGAAAAAGTTATGTTCACCGGTGTGTGAACTAGTTTTTCAGAGTTATCTAGTTGTTGATTGGGTGAAATGTTTTATGGTTTATGTATTCTAATAAAGTTTCTTGTAGTTTGGTAGTCTGTAAAACCTGCTCCAGAGTCTTTGTGTTATGCTGGTTGTCCCGACTGAACTAGTGAAGTTTTTTCTGCAAAAGAAGTTTGTTGAAGTTGTTGTGGATGTATCTAAGTTGTTCTCAGGCATGGTAAATTTACAGGTGAATCATGTTGAGCAATTGGCATGTGTTTATCTTGTTGATGATGCGTGTACTTCAAATTTCATTGGTGTTTTCATTAAGTTTGGTCAACCTGGTGTTTACACAGTACATTATGTTTTTGCATCAAGTTGGGGAAGCGTGTGTGTGATCCAAGATATTGTTTCAATCCTAATTTAATATGTATTTGGTCCCCTCACATTCTTATCCACTGCGGGAATGTTGAGTAGCCAACCTAGTTTGAATTTGCAATGTGAATTCGAATAGCCGACCTTGGTGAATGTTTCTAAGGTTGAAGATGGTATAAAAGCAAGTTATGTTGTAGTGATTTTCATATCCATCCATCATTCGATTCGAGCAAGAGAAGAGTATGTGAACAAGTGCAAAAAGAAGAGTGTGGAAGAGGAAATTAAGGAAACGGTACTTCATTGTATTCATAATATTTTGATCAAGTTGCTAAGCTTTTGTAATTCCTAGTGGTGGATCATTATCTATTTCTTTGTATTTTATGAAGGTAGTGAGCCTCTCTTTTTGGACAGTGAGTCCTAAGGAAATAAGCCCTTGATCTAGGTAGTGAGCCTTTGTATCTAGGCAGTGAGCCCTCTAGCAGTGAGCCTATGTATCCGATATTGCTTTATGACTATATTGTGAGTTAATCCTCACTGTGGTTTTTCCCTCATTAGGGTTTTCCACGTAAATCTGGTGTCTCTGGTATTTTGTTTTTGTTATCTATATTTCATGTTTATACTTAATAATAGACTAAGGTTAAAGTGGAATTGATTAAGTTAATAAATAAATAATTTGAGACAACCGATTCACCCCCCTCTCAATTGTCTTGTGCAATTCAACAATTAGTATTAGAGCTTTAGTTCCTTAGTGAAAAGCTTAACCACTTGAGGTAGATCAAATGGTGCACAAGTTGCAGCTTCATATGTTTGATTGGGCTGATTATAGTGACTAGAAAGAATAGATGAGAAGTTATTTGATTTCAATCAGTTTCAATACCTGGAAAGTTGTGGAGACAAATTATGTGCTTCCAGCAACCGAACCTTCTACTACTGATGAAGTTGCAACCTTTGAAAAAAATAAAAAAGCAAGGTTTGATATCTTTAGTGCATTATATAAAACTAAAAGATCAAAAGTTATTTCTTTAGCTACAACTAATGAAATGTGGACAAAATTGAAAAATATTTATGAAGGGAATGAGAGAGTAAATTTATCAAGGAAACTAACTACTAAGCAAAAATTTGAGAATCTGATAATGGAAGATGGAGAAGACATTGTAAGCTATTATCAAAGAGTTGAAACTATAGCAATTGAAATCAAGAATCAAGGTGGTACCATGAAGGATGAAGATATAATTGAGAAGATCTTGATGACCTTACTAGACAATTATAGTGACAAAGTATCTGCTCTAGAAGAATAGTATGATCCAAAGACATTTACTATGGAACATCTATTTGGTGTCTTGACTGCATTTGACTTGATAAAGTTTGTAAGAGATAAGGAGAAGAACAAAACAACCTTTAAATCCATGAAGATAGATGATCATGATCATGATCATGATGATGCAAAATATTTGGAAGAAAATTTCAAAAGAAGATTGAAGAAAGGTACTAGTAAATATAAAAGGTAAGTTGCATTTTAAGTGTTTCAATTGTGGAAATATTGATCATTATGCATCAAGATGTCTGAATAGAGCTACACAAAATAAGAATAAGGATAATAAGAGTAATTTCAAGGATAAGAAGGATAGGAAGTTAAAGAAGTTGTATTATGTTAAGGAACATGTAGCAATTCCTAATGATGAATCAGATCTTGAGGAAGATAAAGATGAATTTTTGTTTCTAGCCTTGGAAAAGAAATGTGCAAAATAACCTAGTCCAGAGTGTAAGAAGAATGAATTGAAAGGTACTCTAGTAATTTGTTTTCATGCCAAATAGGATGAAGACTTTTGGGTAATTGACAGTGGATGTTCAAATCATATGACTGGAGATAAGAGTAATTTTACTAAACTTGAGAAGTATGAGGGAGGTATAGTCATGTTTGGAGGTGATTCTGATGCTAAGATTATTGGTAAAGGAACAATTAGCTTTGATGGAAACAATAACACTGATGATTTCTATTATGTAAAGGGTTCAAGGCATAATATTTTAAGTGTTGGAAAAATGTGCAATGAAGGTTTTAAGCTTGTGTTTCAGGGTAACACTTGTGAGATTAGAAAAGGATCTATAATTGTGGTTGCAGCTGGAAGAAGAACTCATGGAAACATCTATCAACTCAAAGGTGGTGATGGTCAATGTTTTGTTTCTCAAATCAGTAAGATTTGGCTCTAGCACCGAAGGATGGGACATGTGAATTTTGACAATCTAGTTAGGATCAATTCTAGATAATTTGTAAGAGATTTTCCTAGAATCACAAAACCTTCAAATTCAATCTGAAGAAGTTGTCAGATGGCAAAATAGACAAGGAAAATTTTTAAAACAAAGGATCAATCATCTACAAGAATTCTTGAATTATTCCATAGAGACCTCTATGGTCCTACAAGAATAGGAAGCCTAAATGGTGACACTTAATTTATGCTTTTAATTGATGATTACTCTAGGATGACATGGGTTACATTTCTTAGAGAAAAGTATCAAGCTCTTGACAGATTCAAAAAATTTAAGGAAAGAGTATAAAATGAAGTAAACTTGAGAATTAAATGCTTAAGATCTAATAGAGGTGGAGAGTTTACATTTAGGGAGTTCAATTCATTAAGTGAAGAGCATGGCATAAAAAGACATTTTCTTGTTCTTAGAACCCTGCATCAGAATGGATTTGTAGAAAGAAAGAATCAAACTATGCAAGAGGCAACTAGGACTATGCTGAAAGAAGAAAATTTTCCTGATGTGTATTGGAAAGAATCCATTCACATTGTTGTTTACATTCTTAATAGAGTTCAAGTCAGAGGTAACAACACTAAGACTCCTTATGAGTTATGGATTGGTAAGACTCCTACTGTGAAATAATTTAAGGTATTTGGTAGTAGATGTTACATTAGAAGAGATGACAAAAATCTTGGAAAGTTTGATGCTAGATGTGATAAATTAATTTTCCTTGGATATTCAAATAAAATTAAGGCTTACAGATGTTTTAATAAGATTGAGAAAAATCATTGAAAGTACTAATGTGGAAGTTGATGAAGCTATGTATAGACCAATGGAGATAACTGAAGTTGAACCTGATGAGCCTATCTATGTGAAAATACAAGAAAAAGAAAAGAAGAGAAATTATAAAGTGGAGAAGAAGAAGAAAATATAGAACCTACACCTAAGACTTCTAAATATGTTTAGAAAAAACATCTATAGGAGCAAATAATTGGAGACAAAAGTGAAGGAGTGAAGACAAGAAGCAAAGTGGTTGAGGTAAAATTATGTTTACTTTCTAAAATAGAACCTAAGATTGTGAATGAAGCATGTAATGATGAAAGTTGGGTTAGAGCAATGAAACAGGAAATACAACAAATAGAGAAGAATGAGACATGGGAACCAGTCCCTAGACCTGTAAACAAGAATGTAATTGTTCAAAATGGGTATTTAGAAAAAAATTGAATGAAGATGGAGAAGTGGTAAGAAATAAAGCAAGACTTGTATGTAAAGGATATTCACAGGTTGAAGGAATATATTTTCAAGAAAATTTTGCACTTGTAGCAAGAATGGAAGCCATTCAAATGTTCATGTAATTTTCACCTCATAAAGACTTGAAAGTATATCAGATGGATGTCAAATCTGCATTTTGAATGGGGAACTAGAAGAAGAAGTATATATGGAGCAACCAAAAGGTTTTTCATTGTCAGACAAATTGGACATGGTTTGTAAGTTAAAGAAAGCATTATATGGACTAAAGCAAGCTCCCAAATCTTCATAAGCTATATTGGATACATACTTGACAAAACAGGGATTTAGCAAAGGGTCTATAGACAACAATCTTTACTTCAAAGTTGAGAAAGACAAAATAGTGATAGTTTTTGTCTATGTTGATGACATCATTTTTGGTGGTAATGAAGGTATGTGTAAGAAGTTTGCTGAAGATATGCAAAAATAATTTGAAATTTCTATGATTGGTGAACTAAATTTCTTCCTTGGGCTTCAAGTTAATCAAATTGACAAAGGGATATTCATTTCACAATCTAAGTATGTTAAGGAATTTTTAAAGAATTTTGGAATGGATGATTCTAAACTGGTATGTACGCCTATGGTAATTTTATGCAAGCTAAGTAAGGATGACGGATCTGCTAAAGTTGATCAGAGCATGTATAGATCCATGATTGGAGGATTCTTGTATCTTACTGCTACTAGACCAGACATTATGCATGCATTATTCTTAGTTGCAAGATTTCAAGAAGAACCGAAGGAATCACATGTTAAAGCTATGAAGAGGATATAAAAATATCTTAAAGGAACTCTAGACTTTGGACTATGATATCCGAAGGATAATGATTTCACTTTGAATGCCTACACTAATGTTGATTGGGATAGATGTCTAGATGACAAGAAGAGTACAAGTGGAGGAGCATCCTTTCTTGGAGAAAGACTAGTCTCTTGGTTGAACAAGAAGCAATATTCAATTTATTTATCCATTACTGAAGTAGAGTATATTGCAGTAGCATCTTGTTGTACATAGGTTCTTTGGATGAAGAAAAATTTGATGGAAATAGGTGAGGAGAGTGATGAACCTACTTCTATATTTTGTGACAATACAAGTGCTAAATATTTCAAAGAATCCAGTGATACATTCTAGAACAAAGCATACCTCTATCAAGTATCACTTCCAGAGGGAGAAAGTATTGAGGAATGAAGTAAGACTTGAATATGCACCTACCAAAGAACAAGTTGCAGACATATTCACTAAGGCCCTTCCAAAGGATACTTTTGAGTATCTGAGAGGGAATCTAGGGATTTTTTCCCCTCCCTCCTTGAACTAAGTGCACATGGAGGTGTATCGGTCTAGTGGATTCATTGAATCTTTTGTTCTGGATTGATGATTGGGGTCTACTCCTTAGGGGGAGTAGAGAAGTGCATTGTTGCAATATGTGATGTGGATGTACTCCTTAGGGGGAGTGAAAAGATATTTATATGGTAATAATTTCCTTTACCATTGATTTCAAAGGGGGAGAGAGAATCATGTAAAAATTGTATGCTTGGTAGGTTGTCACTTCTGAAAATCATGTAGGATATGGGAGAGAGAATCATGCAAAAGTCTTATGCTTGGTAGGTTCTTGCTTGTAAGAATCTTGTATGTTGTCTTTGATGGTTTTTCACATAATGTGTCACCATAAATGAAAAAGGGGGAGATTTTTGCATGTATGGATGTGTTTGGTGGTGTTTTCATTGATTTCAACATTGTACAGGTTGCGTAAGTTAGATTTTTCCAAGTGATTTTGAGAAAATTTTAAATATAATGAAAGTTGTGTTGAATTATGTTTTGAGCGTGCTCTGGTATTGTGGTGTATGTTTCTCCTATATTGAAAAAATTCCTATGAAGATTTATAGGTGTGTTCATAAGCTTAAACAGATTGTATATTCTGAGTTTCAGCCTCTAGTTTGATGGTGAGAAAAATTAATATTCACCGGTGTGTGAATTGGTTTGTCAGAGTTATCTGGTTGTTCACTAGGAGATTTTTTTTGGCTCCACAGACCTCTAGTATTTTGTTTCATATCTTGTGAATTTGGCATAATATTCCTTTTCATGGTTTCTATGTTCTAACAAAGTTTCTTATGGTTTGGTGCTCTGGAAGACCTATTTTGTAGTCTCTGTGTTTTGTTGGTTGTCCCGGCTGAACTGGTGAAGTGTTTTTTGCAAATAAAGTTTGTTGAAGTTATTACAAATGTATCTAAGTTATTCTTAGACATGGTAAATTGACTGGTGAAGTGTGTTGAGCAATCCACATGTGTTTATCTTGTTGATGATGCATGTACTTCAAAGTTCATTGGTTTTTTCATTAGTTTTGGCCGACCTTGTATTTACATGATACATTATGTTTTTGCATCAACTTGGGGAGCGTGTGCATGATCCAAGATGTTGTTTGGATCCTAATTTAATATGTATTTGGTCCCCTCACATTCTTATCCAACACGAGAATTTTGAGTAGCCGACCTAGTTTGAATTTGTAATTTCAATTTGAATAGCCGACCTTGGTGAATTTTCTAAGGTTGAAGATGGTATAAAAGAAAGTTGAGTTCTAGAAAATTTCATATACATCCATCATTATATTTGAGCAAGAGAAGAGTGTGGGAACAAGTGCAAAAATAAGAGTGTGGAAGATAAAATTATGGCAACATTACTTCATTGTATTCATAATCTTTTGATCAAGTTGTGAAGTGTGTGTAACTCCTAGTGGTGGATCATTATCTATTTCTTTGTATTTTCTATAGGTAGTGAGTCTCTCTTTCTAGACAGTGAGTCCTAAGGCAGCGAGCCCTTGATCTGGGTAGTGAGCCTTTGTAACTGGGTAGTGATCCCTCTAGTAGTGAAATTGTGTATCCGATATTGCATTACTACTATATTGTGAGTTAATCCTCACCGTGGTTTTCCCCTCATTAGGGTTTTCCACGTGAATTTGGTGTCTTATGTTATCTACATTTCATGTTTATAATTAATAACAAACTGAGTTTAAAGTGGAATTGATTAAGTTAAGAAGTAAATAATTAGGGACAACTAATTCACCTTCCCCTCTCAGTTGTCTTGTGCAATTTAACACCAAGTAGCTAACTAAATATATCCAAAGGGTTCCAAATTGATGTATGCACATGCTAAATGCCTTCAGGCATCCAAAAAATGGCAAAACCTCAAACACAGAATTCTAAGTGCAGGTGGTTGTGTACGAGTCATCGTGCCCCTAGTGTCGTCCTATTTTTATGCACCCCAAACAAACTTCAACCTAGGGAAACCTGTATCCCTAGGCTTGCATGGCAATAATTGACCCAAGCAAGCCACAAACATGGAATTTTAATGGACTTTATGATATTTAAATGATATATTGATGAATATAACCCATATTTTGAAGGATTTAGCTAACGTTTCCTGATTCTATGAATGTTCTTACTATAGTCTTTTCTGTAGGATTTATGGAATTAGCTACAGAACCATCAAGAGCATCTGTAGAAAAAGATAGAGGAAAAAAACCTACTAGAGTACCAAGGGGAAAAGAAAATAAAGACCAAATGAAGTATCAGTTTCATGGGGTGGAGGTCACTTCCAAGTCACCTTAGACTTGGGCACCATATCAGATACTAACCTTGCGCATGTGAACATGGAGGAGTTCAAACAAAGGGTGACAGTCAACCCAAGAACTGAAAATGCCTTGAAAATTAGAAAAAATAACCTTTCCAAGGTGGTTGGCTTCCCTCCTACTCTTTTTGCTCTAGAGTTGGTCATAACATGTAAGGAATTATATCATAATAATAGGAAAATCATAGAACATGATGTTAGAGTGCTGGAAGATTTATACGTTAGGTCTATTGGCCAGGTCTTCCACATCTTGACATTTCACAAAATGGAAGAAACAAAGAAGGAAGTTGTTGAAAGCATGTGGAAATTAGACCCCCTAGCATGCAAAAATTTGATCAACTAGCATTGGTTGAAAGATAAGAGGGGTAGTGCAACCAAAGTGTCGCAAGAGATTTTTAGAAGCGACTTTCATGAGGAGTACCATGACTTGGTTACTCTACTCAATAGGGTAATGAGCCTCCCTACTACTACATACTTCTAGGAATGGATGTTCATTTTTTTATAGAGATCATCTAGGGAAAAACCAAGTTTCACTGGATAAATATTATCAGCAACAACATTCATAGCCAATTGATGACTATGAAAAAGACCTCCCAGTTCTACATGACATCTTACCTAGTGTACATGCTTGCTGAGACCTTCCAATACAAAGACCTCACTATCGTGCACAATTGAGATCCCAAAAGAGATCTCAAGGTATATGATAGATACACTCAACTACAAAATATAAATTTCAAGAAGGATTATCAAAGGGTAAATGATACCTTTATTGGACACATTATAAGACTTCTTAGGGGAGACTTTGAAAGGAGAGTCTCACATAGCACCAGGGAATTCATCTAGAGATTTAGGTACCTATTCATCCAATTCTCAACATTTACGTACATCAAAGTAGAGGGATTCTCTGATAAGCCTTACAAGCTATCATGCTACCCCAATGACCAGATGATTCTATTGAAAGTCACTAGATGACTACACAGCACAATTTCCTTGTTGAGTGATAAACATACAGCAACAATTCCATATCCCCTCACTTTCGAACAATGAATGTATTCTTGTCCCATCACCCAATGCATGGACTACTCAGAGAAGGAGATAATGGAGTATAATCTAGAGCTCCACATAGCTAGGCCAATAATTAACCCCTAAGATAAGCTAAACAAACAAGTGGGAAAGCAATATGCCCATCGGCCACATCTGGAGGACTTCTATGCCAATTTTTGGGATGACAAAGAGGTGAGAATGAGATGCTATATGCGAATGACTACCCAATTCATCAAGTTAATCAATTTGTTTCTTGTACCTGACCAAGTTGTGGAAGAAGATGACATAATTCTTGATCAAAGATTCGATGTTGTGGCCAACTTTCCACTATCACTGATAGATTAGAATGAGAGAGAATTCAATGACCTCAATATAATATTGCAACTAGCTTTAGATAGAACCAAGCAATGGGTAGAGTCCCAGGTCACATAGATTAAGGTGTAGGGTGCAACATTAACCTATGGAAATCTTGAGGATGAGATAGAAAGTGAAACTGACACTGACACTAGAGCTACTACCACCTCCATAGAAGAAGCACCAAAATCCCCTCCAACCACAAGATCAAGGAAAAGGAAGGATGTGCCTAAGCACCATCCTAAGCACAAGGTATAATCACGTAAGTCCACAAACGAAGAACCCTCCAAAAAAGAAAAGAAGATGGGGTAATTTGCAACCAAAATACCAACCATTGAGGAAGACCCTCAACATGAGGGAGAAGAAGAAGAAAAAGTTGAAAAGCCATGCTCACCGTTGGTCACCTCTTCTCCTATTTCTACCATTGTCATTGTTGTCACTCTACCACCTCCAGCTTCACAGGCATCGCCTGTTTTATCTCCACCCATTGTGGAAATTTGGTCCACCTCTCTTCCACCCCACCAATGGCTCCCATGGTAGTTCTTGTTTCTTTCTCTAACATGAATTCCCCACCATTGACTTCCTCACTGGCTCCTCCACTTCCCATCCTTTTTGCTCCTATGTTTGCAGCTATTGTTACTATGCCCCAACTCACCTTGTTGAAAGCCTTTGCAAAATACATGAAAGGTGTACCTTCCAAGATTTTGAGGATTATCATGAACCCCATTGTTCAATCCCTAGTGGCTCAGATTGCTGCCAGTTTGTCTACTCCTCCACCACCCACAAATCCACCAAAGATGGAGGCCACCATGATAATATCAGATGAAATGGAGAAGCTCCAGAAAGAAGCTGGAGAGAGCATAATGGATGATCCTAAAGGACCTTACTTTTAACATCTAGAGGGTGGGATAACTATCGGTTTGGGAAAATTAGTGACTAATGAAGAAGAGTTACAATCTTCAGAGGAGGATAATGAAGCTTTGAATGCAAAATATATAATTGAGACCTTAGATCAAGAACTAGAAGAGGGGTTGTCCCATCAGTTTAAATATATAGGTGAAGAGATTGAACTAGAGAGGCCTCCCTCCAAAGAAAAGGAAGATACCAAAGTAAATGAGGAGATACTCAAAGAGCCTCTATAGATTGGACAAGATGAGAGTCTACTCAAGAGGTAGATGTGCCTTCTAAAGAGAAAGAAGAAGAGAAACAAATAGATAAAGAAGGAGACAAGTCAAAATATGTGCCAAATAAGAGCCTTGATCCTAAGCACCATGAGATTGAACAAGAAGAAGAAAGAATCCCTCGGGAAGAAGATGTTGCTAAAGAAAACATAGTTGTCACAAAGACAGGTAAAGAAAAGGCTATTCAAATTAAGGATTCTGGCAAAGAAGAAAATACCAAGCAAGAAACCCTAACTCACAAGGAGAAGCATCTCTAACTTGAACAAAGAGTGGAGGGTGATCACGAATCACCAAGAGAGGAGCCTCAAATGCCCAAATGGCTATAGAAGCAGTTATAGAAGAATGCCCCTGTCCTCATTGACCCAAAGGCTAGACTAGAGGCTATCTTGGCAAGAGATCAAAAAAAGATAAAGAAAGTTAAGAAGACAAGGGTTCGTTCCCACATAATAGTTGATGCTTTTGGGTCGAGGACTATACAAATTGCCACCCTAGTGACAAAATAAGGAGAGGGGATCAGTTACAACATTTCAACCACTAAATTGGGCCCAACAACTAGGGAACAAAAAATTGAGGGACTCTAAGGGTCAGTAGCCATGATAATAAAATATATGGATAAGGATAAGTCCATGAAGGAAGAACTAAAGGCGAAAGTGGCAGCTCTCACCATCTATATTCAGCAATCGACATCCTTAGATGAAGAAGCCCTGATGAAATCCTCCACACGCCCGCTCCTTTCTCAAGAAGACCTCACCTAGATGGAAAAGATGAAAAATTAGACCAAGGCTACAGTAGATTGGTTCCAACGAGTGCTATATAATGGCAATATGGGCATCCGCCATGCTGCTAGAGTGAAAAAAATTTAGATATTTGTAGAAGCAGCTAAAGGGCACACAAAATATATGCCAATGGTTTATCGAGCTGTACAGGATCACCTATCTTAAGATCAAGGCCATTCTTAAGATTCTTGAAAGCACATGGGGAAAATAATTAACACTACCCAAAGATGATTGTTGGCTCGTGGAAACATGGAAGATGAGGTTTGATCATTGGAAGGATGTCCTAGAAAGAGTGTTACATGAGGTAAAGATCAACCTCAAATGGGTGGTTGAGAATAGGGTAGATATTGAGCACTACCTTAAATTAATGACAGGTTATGAAATGCCAACCCTCGAGCTTGATCCAAAAAAGATTAGGCCTCTTTTCCATAAGAAGATGGAACAAGGAGTAGTTGATGTACTCATGCCAGATTTCATGGATTTTTCTACAAGATCATTCGCCCAATTAGAAAAAATAGTCAAGGCTACACCCAAATGCAACAAAAATTGGGAGTAGATCACAAGTAGATCCAAGAAGTTGTCCTTCTAGGTGCTCCAATATGATGTTATGGAATGGGGAAAGCTTCAAGCGTTCATTGGGAAATTTGTGGAGTATGGTACCTAGCAGAAAAATGAATGAAAGCCTATAATTGATGATGATTTCTTGAATTTATAGCTGCAACCAAGACGCGGGTCACTATGAGACAAGACTGCTATAGTGTTAGGGCACTACATGACAAAATAGGGAAAAAGAGAAAAGTGTATTTTATATTAGTAAATTTTGGGGGTAGATGAAAAACTAATGTAAAATAAATCTTGGCCACACAATGAAAGTAAATCCTAGCCATTCATTTCACTTTTTGAAAACTATAAATGGGGGGATCCCCTCTCATTTTGAACATGAGAGTTGAGTTGTTCTAAAGACATGCTGCAGAAATTTTAATAGAATCTCATTTCTTTTGGTGGATTCTTGTGTTTCTCTCATGTTGCATAATTCTTCTCCTCATATTTAATAGATTCAACTTGTTGTTCTAAGTGTTTTCAAGTATTTTAGTAGTTTTGTTAATGTTGTTCATTGATTTTGAAGAATGCTATTGTGTTGATGCTTTCCATCTTCATTATTTTTGTTGGTTATTGATGGTAAACAACTGTGTAAAGCTAGTCTGAATATAAATTCATTGTTTCATTTAAGTTTCATCTTTTATTCATTCTTTGTGGTGAATGAACAGTTGAAAAATATGTTGACCTTAGAAGATAGCACTAGTTTCATGATACTTTGTATTCTGGTTAAGTGGAACTCAGTTACAGAAAGGTTGTCCACTATAACATCCTCCATTATCATTGTTTATCAGTAGTTGTAGGCCTAGGAACTCTCACCCTCCTTTTTTCTTTTGACTTTTCTTTGGAATAGTAGTTTAGGCAAAGTTCCAACATCACTGTAAAGCCAAATATGATATTGCAAATGGAGTTTTAGACTGTTGTTTTGAACTTGCAGCAACTGCACATCATTCCTAAGAACATCATAAACTGCATTTGAAGATCCAATCTCCATCCAGCCTAGCAATTTTCCATGCCCCTTTGTGATTACCAACAAATCACATCAACCCACTGAGTTGTTTTTGCAAGTTATGACCTAACACCCGAGATACCTTGGGATAATTTACTACAACTTGTTTTAGAAAGTTGTATTTCAAGAGAGGTAGCACACTTTTGTGTTTCCTATGTTGAGAAAGTGCAAAAACATCCCTCAACACATACATCAACCTAAATCTTACCAATCAGAAAAATAAAATAAAATTAGGTACAAAAATTATACAACAATCATGCATTGTAGTAAATCTCATATTGAAATATTTAGTCAAATAAGGACTTTCCTATTCTCACTCAAGGTCATCTTCAGTATGGGAGATTGAAGATGCAAAAATGGCCCCTACAGAATAAACAATAGAGGCAATGGAATTGGTATTTCCAAAGACAGTCTTAAGGTAGCTAGAAATAACATGGAATAAAGTAGGGAAGAAGCTTCCCTTTATGTTGCTCCTTCTTCTAACCCCAACTTCATTCCTCATCCCCTCCAATTCTCATTCAATTACGCATATGTTTGTAGTTATAACCCAATACATAAAATTTCATATTCAATTGCACATATGTTTGTATTCATCATCTATTACATGAAATTTTATATTCAAACATGCATACATGCATATATTTGCACAAATGATATAATATAAAATATTTAACCCACACATACACACATATGCAGTCATAACCTAGTGTTTAAATTTTTTAATTCAATCACACATTTACAATCATAACCAAGACATTTAAATTGAATTATAGATACATTTGTACTTATTAATTTGCAAATATAGTCTTTAATCCAATTATACATATATTTGAAATCATTACCTACTATAAAAAAATTTATACTCAATTACAAATACATTTGCAGTCATAAGTAAGCATATGAAATTTTAAATTCAATTACCATAGTGAACAAAAAACTCATACACTGACCCCTATTGCTCACATCTTCGATACCAGGAATGCATCCCTATCAGGTAGATGCATTTGGGTCCATGTATTATCAAAGACTTCAGAAGTTTGTTTCCTAGAATCTCTATGCATTTCCCAAAATCATCCCTCGAAATGAGGAAACTTCTTATTGAAGCTTATCATTAAGGTACATTAATTTATCTTCAAGCACTAGTAAATGGTTGAACACAGTTACAAGAATTTTGCGAAAATGCTAATAGAATTGCACTATTCTAATTTTTGGCATATAAGTTCATGTATTACTTCAAAATCAAAATTTAGACCAACCTCTATGTTGAAGTAAGTAACTTAGCTTACCAAAACGGTTTCAGTTGTGAATGCTTGAGAAAGAGAAAAATTGATCTGAGAGATGTGAACCATTTCCATCATTTTAAATAGGGACAATGTTCTTGTGGAGAATATTGGTGATGCTAACTAAAAAAATCTGAAAAATAGCCTTCCCAGGGCCTTCCTTGCTCTCCCACAAATATTTCTAGCCATGCCTTCAGTGATGCAGGAAATGCTCGCATCATCGTGAGCATGGCTGGAAGTCTTTGTGGGAGAGAGGGGAAGGTTGGAAGGATTGATAAAATACAAAATATTTCACAAATAAATCATGATTTGATTGTAGCCATAAAATTTGTACATGGGAGACTTGATTGCATGTCTCTTTCCTCCTTGAAATTTCAATCCATTAAAGGAATAATGAAAGGGTCTTCGTTAATGAGTACATGCATGTAACGAAAATTAGTGTATGGTTGAATAAGAATGATATCATTTTGAAAGGCTAAAATGATTGTTGCGACCAAGCCTAACATATTTATGTTGAATACAATACATACAAACAATCTTGTATAGACCTTCATTTACACACTCTCAACAACTTTTTTTTAAAGCAAACTTGTGTGTTTCTCTGAGTTACAGTTTCAAACTATGTTAATCGTGAAAGTAGAAGTAAGCAAAAAATATTATTTTTATATCACAATGAGTTGTAGAGTGCAGATTTATCTTTGAAACAACCTTTTAAAATTGAGTAGGGAAACAAGGAAAACCCTATCACCTTAGCATGATTAAATTTTAAAATTCATACTCTATTAATATATAGTATATACCAAAATAGTTGTGATAGAAAAATATTGTATTTACTTTTAGATTTTTAATGAAGGAAATCAACAGTTTTTTAGTTTGAACTATCTACCTTCAAAATCCGATTTCCAATGCTTTCTATCAGTTTAAACATTTTTTTATAAGATTGAAAATTATTCCAATCTTTCTTTTGTGGATACATATATATTTTGGTAGCCCCTGAGGAAACTGGATGAATTTTACAATCTATGATTGGGCATTATTGTTCCTCTCTTTATATTTTGTACCTATAAAAAAAAAAATTATAATAGGTAGTTAATATTGTCATTAACGATGAGTCTTCAAAACATTTTGATCTATGGACTAGATGCATGGTACTTGGCTCTTTCACTATGATAGTATGAACCGCCTCTATCTATAGAGTGTGCCCAAGCAAAGCATCAAATAATTTTTTCTATGGTTTGAAAGGGGTATTTGTGTAGATAAAACCCTTAAGGCACACAAGTAAAATAACTATGGGAAAACTAAGAAACTAATCATTTATTCTAATACAATAGAATAATCCTAGTTTTAGGCCTTCCAAAAAATAAATTTTGGTGAAGAGTCTCTCAATATTGAATTAGATGTATAATTTTCATGAAAAATGAGCAAATTGAATTAGATGAAACTAATTTAGAGTCCCACTAAGTTCAAAAGGTCTTCCCCTGCCACCAAGGTTGTTCTCACATTTACCACTTATCTATAATCTCAAATTGAAAGAGTTATTGTTTGTGGTGCTCATTTGAAATATAGAATGCATATATCCTTCCCTTCTCTTCCCTCTATAAGAAAAAAATGTTAACCCAATACATAACAAATTATAGTTTTGAAAAACATAATAAGACGATACTATTGAGATAATGGAGTCTCGAATCCTGGTGTAGAGAATGGTGATAAGGAATAATTCACTGCTAGTAGTAACATACTAGTTAAATGGGGAGTGAATCATGAAGAAAATTGTGCAAATAAAGTGTTAAGGACACTTTATTCCTAGATCTACAAAGTGTACCAACTTTCCCTCCTACATGGTGTTTGGTTTTATATTTATGATAATCTCCTATTATTTGCAACCAATTAAAAATTTCACCACTCAAAGAAAATATATGCTACCTAAAAAGGTGACCAATTTCATTTTCAAACCAATAGAACAAATACAAATTTTAGCTAAATCAAAGGGAAAATGAAAAAAAATCAACAATAGATCCATTAAGTCAAGAATATCCTCCAAGTTTCCAGTCAATTTAGTTAACTGCCAACCATCCCTAGAATAGTTAGAGGTTTAAAATTTCTTAGAACAATAGGCTATCCCATAAATTTTTATAGACATCCTACTATCCAAAAGAATATCCCATGTTCATGCATTCAAAAAATAAAAAAAATATATTAAATATGAATTTTGTTCTCTAACAAGGCATAATGGTTTTTCCTTGGATCCTTGGAATAGCAAAGTGGCCCATACCTGATTTTAACTTTAGCGTTTAAGTTAAATGAAACTTCTTTTTTTAACTCCCATAAGTAAATACAATTTTTATATAAATTTACACCGAAGTATCTACATATTTTCATCAATGCAATTTATGGGCCATAGCCCAATTTTAGTTATAATTACAACACACTTGACACATCCAGTCAAAACATTTAGTTTTCATATAAATTCATACATAAGCATCCATAGTTCTTGTGTATAGTAGGAATGATAGTCAAAGAAAGAAAAAATGGAGCCATTCCCCATATCAATTTATTTTAAAAAAATAGTTGTGACCCATGTAATCGAGCATTCAATTCTATATAACTTCATTCCTAAGTCTCCATAAACCTTCTCTAATGGAGTTTTGAGCCATACCCAATTTAAGTTATACTTAATGGCATTGGGGAAGAAGACATGGTTAATATGGCCACTAAGATGGAAAACACAAAGAACTCAATATTCATGGCCTATGTCACCCCAAAAGTCTCAACCTTCCAAACAAAAATAAATTCCCTCAATCATGCTACCTAGCTAAGAAAAGTAAAAGAACACTATTGATGATATATGAGACCAATCTTGGTGAAAAAATGGAACTTGGAGCAAGCACCCAAAAAAAAAAGAAACTCAACAACAGGTAATACAAATATTGAAACAATAGAAAGGATAATTGTTTTTGTGGAATGATGTAGATCTAGACCCCTAGGTTTGTAGAAAGAAAAGGCAATGAGAGAAATACCTCTGGAGTGACAATTTTCACTAATGTGTCTCCTCTCTTGGAATGTTAAGGGAATTGAAGACCCCAAAAAACTCCAACTTCTAAACAATATGGGTCATTCAAATAAAAATTGATATGATCCATGTTTAGGAAACAAGAAGAGTCGGGAATCTTAGGAAAACCAAGTTCAGAAGCATTTGGGTTACAAACCAAATCCACTTTTTCTCTCAAAATAAAATGTGCCTCTTTACCACTTGATAATTCTTTGGGGTTGTACTTCTTTTCTCTCTTTCACATGGTGGGAAACTAGCATCTCATTCTGAATCTCTCAATCCCCACAAGGGAAATCTAAGGACTATGGGTAGCAACATTCTCAACGCAACACCATATGAGGGATTTCATTACAATCAAATCCTCTCATGAGAAAAAAGGGAGAAAGGTTTCAACTCAAAAAAAATGATGTGCTCCTCGGCCTCATCATAAAAACTTATGTTGTAGACATGGATTACATAGATGGATTATACACATGGAAAAATGGAAGGGAATGGAATAGCCACACAACTGAAGAACTAGATATAATTTTAATTGTAGAGAAGTGGATACCTGAAAATTTGTGTGTAGGAAAATATGCTCAACACTACTCTCTTAGACCATTGGTTGATTATGCTTACAATCATGCTAAGACAAAAATACTTAAGAGGCCAAAGTTCAGATTTGAACAAATGTAGCCACATTCATCATCCTAAGAGTTTTCTTGGACATGCCATGTATAGATTGTTCAAAATATGGAATATTTTAGTTACAAGATACCTTAATGGAGTAAAAAGGAAGTTGGAAAAAAATTCAAGTAGTCCTAGAAATTTCAAGAAAACTTGGTAGCAATACAAAAATCAAATCTTGAACCAAGGTCTTAACACATTTTTGCCAATGAAAGAACAAAAAAAGAGGAAAGATGAACAATAAAAACCATTAATATCTTGTGTCTATGGAGTATAATACCACTCAATAAATATTTAATTTTTCTTGAAAAATAGTTACCCATAAGGAAAATCTCTCATTGCTAGAACAAATCGGATTGATGGATCACTTAGCATTGGAATAATAGCAAAGTTTTGTTGAGAGAAATATTTGTGTAAAGAGGATCATGTTTGGCCAAAACCAGATGATGTCTTGTTGTAGTAGACTTGGATAAACACATGCATGTGCCCTCTCGTAGGTGTGGACTTGCATTTAAGGTACAATCACTTCATTAAAAGTTATATATTTAATGCACACAACCATTACAAAATCACTAACCCTCATAGTGACTTGATTTCCATTCCTTGTCAAAGAGACTAGATCCTCATTTTGATGCACAGTTAGATTGATCTCCATTTTTTATGACTATTTCCTCCTTAATGAACCTAACACAACGGCTTTAATGGCAATGCAACAAGCCAATATCCTTGAAATAAAACCATTGTCTCTTTGTTGCAATCTTAGAACCATAGATCCCAAAGCATTATGATTCAAAACACTATCCAAAGGCTAGATTGCAAGGGTTTTGAATCTCAAAACTTCTATTGCATAATTCTACCTCCATAATGCATAAAAATGATCTCTAGAAAGAAACATATCAAACTGAAAATGCATATCAAACACAAAATAAAACCCTAACCTATGGGAATAAGGGAAAGAGCCTTTGAATGGACAAAGAAGACATTGATATACAAGAAAATGAAGAAAGAGTGATCCTTTATTTTCCTTCTGCAACTTAGAAATTTAAACAAAACAACCCTAAAGAAGGTGGAAAATTGTAGAAAACAAGAAAAGGAAACAAAAAACCATGCAAATGAAGATTGAAAATGCTTAGAAACGTTGCCATGAAGCTGCCCCATGATCTTAGCTGAATGAAACTCAAATAAATACCCAAAAACACTGCAAAATTCCTCTTCAAAGTAGAAAACAACAAAGATGGTGTCCATCTTGAACATCCCATGTTGTTTCAGTCCTTTTTCCTAAAAAAAAAACAATGAGAGAATGAAACCCGACAAGCTTCCCTTGCAAAAATCAAAAAAAAAATTTATCACTTGCTCACATTTCCCTGTGTTTTTTAATTACCCACTTTAATACCATATGTGACTAATTTTAGTTGTGTTTTTACTGATAATCAAATTATTCATATCATATGTGACTAATTATTTAGTTGTTTTTTTACCGATGATCAAATTAGTCATAAATTAGTCATTTATTTAGTCATTTCTATATTGCAAAAAATTAGTAGAATTTAGTCATTTTTAGTTGTTGTGACTAAAAATTTTAGTCACCTCGTCATTTATTTGCCAAATTCTACTAGTGAAAACAAAAGTATAACTTCGCAAAAACTCAAACCATTTTAAGTGCATTTGATTTAACTTTCCTTGACTATTAAGATACTGCAAAGCTTGGTGATCGATATGTAAAATAAATAATTTTGGAAACAAATAGTGTCTCCATTTCTTCAAATCTTGAACTATAGCATAAAACTCCTGATCATAGACAAAATATTTCTACTTAGCATCATTCAAATTCTCACTAAAATAGGCAACAAGCTTACCTTCTTGACTCAAAACAACTCTTATGGCAGTGCCACTAGCATCACAATATAACTGAAAGACCTTATTGAAATTTGGAAGAGCCAAAATAGGTTGCTCTATGAATTTCTTCTTCAACATATAAAAACTCTTTGTTGCTCTTCCAATCCATTTAAAATCCTTTCTATACCCTCTCATTGCTTCAGTTAGAGGTGCACAAATACTACTGAAATTCTTAATAAATTTTTTGTAAAAACTTGCTACACCATGAAATGATCTTACCTCTATAAAAATCCTTGGGGTAGTTCATTCAATGATATCTCTCACCTTCTCTAGATCCATTTTAAGACCCTCATTGAGACAACCAATCCTAGAAACACCAAATCTCTCTTCACAAAACTATATTTCTTCAAATTAATCAACAACTTCTCCTCCCTTAGCTTCTCAAAAACTCTTCAGATATGCATCAAGTGCTCCTCTAATATCTTACTAAAAATCAAAATATCATCCAAATAAACAATAACAAAATTTCCCTAAAAATTCTTTCAATACCTCATTCATAAGCCACATAAATGTTCTTGTTGCATTTTTTATCCCAAAAGGAATGACTAACCACTCATACAAGCCCTCCTTGGTTTTGAAGGTTTTCTTCCATTCATCTCCTTCTCTAATCTAGATATGGTGATATCCGCTCTTTAAATATATCTTAGTGAAGTACTCAGCTCCACTCAAACAATCCATAATGTCATTTGTTATTGGAAAGGGAAATTATACTTGATGGTGATATTGTTGATGGCTCTAGAATCTATACACATCCACCATTCCACATCCTTCTACGGTGCTAGTACTGCATGTACTGCACATGGACTCAAACTCTCTTTGATCAATCCCTTCCACAACAAATCTTGCACTTTTTTGTTCAAATATTTACTCTCTACTGGAGTCATACAATGAGCTACCTTATTCAGAAAATTGGCTCCAGGAATCAAATCCATCTGATAACTATTCTTTCTTACTAGAGACAAGCCTTCAGGTATGTTATAAAAAATAATAGCTTGAAACTCATTCAAAAAATCTGAAACCTCTATAGGTACCTCAGTAGTATCTTCTTTATCAATTCTAGGGATCAATGCAAAACACATATGCTCATGCTTCATACCTTCTAGGAAATTTCTCCCATCAACCAAAAAAATTATTGCATTATTGCATACCTTTTCTTCTGCCTCTTTCAAGGGCTTCAACTTATGACGAACCCTATCCTTTGTCAAAGATTAATAGGGGTTGGCATGTCCATCATGTACTGCTCATCGACCAAACTATCATGGTCTTCCTAACAACATATGACAAACATCCATAGGAATAAAAGCACACAATACCTCATTATAGTAATTTCCAATCTTGGAGTTTACTAGACATTGTTTATTTATAGAGGCTTTATGGTCCTTCTGAAACCAAGCAATCTGATATGGGTTTGAATGTCTTCTTCTCTTTAACCACAACTTACTAACCATTTCCTCTAAAACAAGGTTATCAGTACTACCTCCATCATTAATAGCATTTCAAACTTTACCTTTGCACTTACATCTGGTGTGAAACAAATTCTTCCTTTGAGTTGGTTCTTTCTCCCCATTCAAAAAGGCTCTTCTAGTAACATGAACCTCTACTCTTTCTAAATCCTCATAATGTGAATACTTGACATCTTCATCCACATGTGCAACTCATGCATTACCCTCAAGTCTTTTATTTTTCCTTCCTTGATGTTGAGGAAACTCACATGCTCTATGTACTTCTTTTCCATAATGGAAATAGGTTACACAAAAGCCTCCTCTTCCTAATCCTTGTCCAGATATTCCTCTACCTCTTTGGTCTCCATCATTATAATCATGAGCATGGTAGGTATTATCTCCTTTTTGGTTCTAGTTTCTATTGGATCCTTCACCCTTCTTTTGATCTTCATTTCAACTTTCATATGACCGTCCACTAGTCTCTCCACCATGACCCCCACCTCTTTGCTTACTTTCAAATATTCTACTCAATTTTCTTCTACCTTCAAAGCAAACTGATATGCATCTTCAATGGTAGAAATTCTTACCATTCCCACCTCTTCTTGAATACTTGACTTCAACCCATTTATGTAATAGAAAACTTTCTCCTTATTGGCCTCAGAATGGATCCTCTGATCAAGACATAGTAGAATTCTTTTGTATACTCCTTGATGGATTTTCTTTCTTGTTTCAACCCTTGCATCTTCTTCAACAAATCTAGCTCATAATCCACAAGAATGAACTTTCTTTTTAATTTTTCCACCATATGGTCCCATCTTGTTATTTTCTCTTTTCCTCTTCAATTTCTTTCTAGTTGTACCTCTTTCCACCAAATATTCACATGCCCCTTTAGCTTGGTATTTGCAAATTTAACTCTCTTAGGATCTTCCACCTCCTCATACTCAAAGTACTCCTCCATTACATTGATCCAATCAATCAACTCTTCTGGGTTAATATTTTTAGAAAATGTAGAAACATCAATCTTTTTCCTTTTCCCAATCTTAGAGATGGCCTTAAATGTTCTAACTTTCTTTGGATCTTCTACATCTTGTTCTTCTTTGAACTATTCCTCATTTTCAGCTTCATCTTCACTCTCATCTCCTCTTCTTGGTGGTTGTCACCCACAAAAGGATATAAAAGTCATAGAAAAACCTAACCTAGGAATTGGACATTCTACCAGGTGACTACATCTTCTTATGGCCATTCATTTACATTGTCAAACTAGGGAACGTATACTTGAAATGGAGTGGCACTGTATGTGCACTAAGAAACAGTTTTAGCCACAATTTACTAGAAATAAATGCTTTGGAAGGAATTCTACTTATGATGCAAGAATATAATGTAAAGTATTCTTAACTTAAGAATAACTTAATCAAAGCAGAAATCATGATAACTATTACTAAGGAACAAACTATGAACTAGTCTTATGCTGCAGGAACAAACATAGGGATGGATTCCCTATGTTGTAGGAACAATATAAGACTGACTTTGTGCTAAAACCTTCAAGAATGAAATTATAACTTATAATCAATAGGAAATAAGCAACTAACTATAGATACTCACTAAGTGGGCCCCCTTAGCAAGCATCAACCAGTTTATGCAAGAATTGAACTCAAAAATTCATCAGCTTTTATTCATAAACTTGGAATCATATACATTGATCATTCTACTTGTAAGAAAACTAACACAAAACTCTGTTTCTCATTATAAAACTAATCTTAACACACTTTTTTCTATTTCTACTCTCTAGTCTAGTCTAATTTGTTCACTCACACAGGGGGAAAACTTATTTATAGAAAAGAAACTAACTACCTAACTCAACAGAGAAAGACGTGGACATAAATGCTTCCTGATGCCAAGGAACAAAATTTTCATAAATGAAAGCATATCTATTCAACCAATTCAAAGAGAATCTAGCATTCCACTCTTCCTATATTAATGATCATTTAGATTTCCTCCCAATGACCCGGTCAGAGAGTCTTTCCTAGAACAACTTCCTCGATGCCATGTTGGAAATGGAATTTACTATAGGGCTAAGATCTATTGTGCTTTGACTCGATCATGTCTCTTTCAACAACCTATGACACATATGGCAACAAAAAAGAAAGAAAGCACACACACAATAACACGATACACATTCATTAATTACACATTAAATCCATTTCATTATCCAAAAACCACATGCATTATATCAGTCATTTGGAAGGTCAAATAGGGCAATAAATATAGACACACAAAGATGTTAAGCTATAGGAATATAGGAATGTGTTGCCATAGGATACTACCCGTTTTTAGATAAAAAGTCTTTAATCAAAGAGTTTAAACAACCGTTAGCAAAAGAGTAAGAGTATTAAAAATACATTATAATATTCAAATTATGAGCATATTTCGAGCTCATCATTTGCCCCCTACTTATCCTAATGATGGTCCTCCAACATTAAGCTTTCTAGTTGTTTCTCTGAAATTAGTAGGAGTAGCATGGCCTTGCATTGAAGTTCTCAATTTGTAGTAGAAACCTCTAAAAAATTTCAATCTCTCATACCTCCGGGTTTCTGCATCCTCATTAACATCTGTATCCAAATAAGGGTACAATGGCCACATCAAAATTGGAGGTCGAAATTTTAATGGTAACCATAATTCAAACCTTTCCTAGAGACTCAGCTACATATACTTCTCTGATCTTCTGATGGCTACTTTAAAATTCAGAGGGTTGTGAGGCTCAGATTTCCTCAGACCAACAGTTAGTTTTTCCCATCTTGTTTTAATTCTAGAAGATGAAAGCTTCCAAAACAGATATGTTTGGTCTTTAAACTCATTATACACCTACTTCCTGATATCAAATATTTTTATTCTTGTTGTAGGATCATGGAATCCATATGCAACAGTAATCTAGGTTCTCAGAACTGTTTGGGGATCCGAGTTTTCAGGTTACAATGGAATAGGTTCATTCCTTTCAACCTCTAATTGTTTCCCATAGTTAGTTTCATTGACCACCCAAGACATGAGTGACCTCAGATGAATGTCACCAATGTAGAGAAGGGATTCCATTCTATTTCAAAGGGAATTAGCAAACCATGCAGATAAAACTCACATAAAGAATTTCTCAGCCAATTTGGTGCTATTTGATATGCATCATAAAATTCCTTAGTTGTGTGAATGTCAGGGTCCAAATTTTAGGAAATTCTCATCAATTGGAACCATAGAAATTACTCCTTAAGGCACACAACATATATCCTAGGTGGTCATCTACATTCCATAATTTTACCAGTTACCTTCACCATTTCATCCATTTTCTCTTTCATTTCTTTCATTTATTGTTTTTGTCTTTTAATTTCCTTTTTCAATTTCTTCTTTTCTTCTTCCCAAAGACTTTGTTGAAATTCAGTTCTAGCTAAATGGCGGAAACTCAAAGTCTGAAGTGTAACAGGCCTCCATGTAATCCTAAGATATTCCAAATACTCAATCAATAATGTCCTTTTATAAACAACCAGGGCTCAACAATTTTCAGAGGGTAATGGTGTTTCATTGGACACTTCAGTTTGTTCAAATTATTCTTCTTCTTGCTGCAGGGTAGACTCCTATTGCTACCTAGGAGGAGATTATGTTTCTCCTTAAATTTCCTCAACTGCTTCAGCCAAGTCATCAAGACTTGGCATCCTCCTTTTATTACTACTATCATGTTGTGCTTCCTCAACTTCCACTGTCTCAGTTTGCAGTTCCTCGGGAATAAAAGTTGAACTTTGTGGAACATTCTCAGATACACTCTAAGAAACATCATGACTGAATTCTTCAAATTCCTCAGAAATGACTATAATTTTAGGTTGAATGGAGGTTAAGGTAGCTTTACTCTATTTTCTTGATGAAATTATTTTTGGCAATGTAACAGTTGTAGGAGGCTCTTTTGCAACTTTCCTCTTTCTAACTTGCCTAGAGGATTCAAACTCAATAGGAGAAGGTGATGGTGAAACTATGGTGGCAACAGGCATTATTGCAGGAGAAAGCGCAGTAGAACGTTTTCGCTTTTGAACATGAGGGCTTGATTCTGGGGTTTATTCAGCCCTAGATTACTCTCCTACCTTTTTTTTCCCTTTTTATTTTCTAATAGAAGACCTGGTTTTTACCCGAGTAGAGGGCTCTAGTGTGGAGGTTGTAGGACTAGGTGTTGCAGGAGTAGACGATTCTTGCTCTGCTTCCCTACTCGTAGATTATACTCTCTTTTTCTTTTTCTTGCGCTGTGCAGGGAGTGCTCTAGGAGGTTCTGGAGGTTGCAGACCCTTCTAGGCAACAAATTCTTGCCAAGAAAGGGGTGATACATCCCTCAAGGAATGCTCAATCAAGAGTTTAATAAGGGAATGATGCATGATAGAGTTGTCTTTACCTTTCTGGGTTTCATGGGCACTACGTTCCAAAAGGTTTAACAAACATTTTGGGACATTGACAGCTAAACCATGTCTTATATGACTCAACAGTTTAAAATGATAAGAATGAAAATAGGAAAAACATCCCTCACAAGTCAAATACCTGATTATGAAGGAGGCATATTCTGAGTATGGATAAGGCAGTGATACCCATTTGCATCCTTGTTTGGAAACCTCTAAGGGTCCATCTATTGGTATTCTGAATTCTGCACTAGTAGAGACAACATCTCTTCCTGAAGAAAAGTTCTCTCCTACTATTGGAAGCCCAGTTACTTCAGCAATCCACTCTTTTGTAATGGCTACTATCAAACCCCACACTATAGCTTCTCCTTTTGAAAGAGTTCTGAAAAAATCACCTGCAACTTCCTCATTAAAAGAATCTATCCCCAAAAAATAATTCAGCCATCCGCAATTGTTGAATGCTTGAACCACTTGAGGATCTTGCATCAAGGCTTCATGATTTGTTGGCTCATGTCTCACTAGCTGGCCACCCATATTCACAAATTATCCCAGCTGAAATTCCTAAAACTCAAACTTCTCCTGAAAATTCAAAAAAAAAACTTTTTCTTCACCCTGCTTCTTTCTTTTCGGTTACCTTTCTTTACTTACCAGGAATGATACAAAGATTAATTGCATGCAATGATTTTTAGAAACTACTCAAATTAAGCAGTTAACTTGTTGATCAGGATAAAAGCATGCAGTCATACTTGGTAAGTACAAGAAAACAAAATTGTCTTGACAGATGTGACAATGGCACAAGAAAAGTTTTGAAATGGATTATTCCCGCCCCCTACTTAAAATTTGGCATGTGTCCACACATGTGCAAAAAGATAGGCAAAAAAAGGCAATAATGACTAATAGATACATATAAATTAATGAATAAATGAAATAAATAAACGATGTGACAATAAAAGATATCACGTACCTTATAATAAGTGCTTGTAGATGCTGGCAAAGATCACAGCTTGACTTGAAATGACTGCTAGAACGGAAACCATAAATGAAGGCGATACGGTAGGATGGATGACATGGATGGGTGATGTGGAAAAAGATGGAATGAATGATGGTGATGGATAAAAAATGAACAAAGTGGCTTCCTTAAAAAGGAAACCTTTATTATGGGCATGCAACATAGCATTTTAAAGAGATGTTGTAGGAAAAAGGCCGAAGCCTTTTGTTGCAGGAAGATCAGTGGCAGCATCTGAAACAAATTGCTTCATGAATTCTTCTTTGGATGTTGGCTTATGATACAACCTAAGATGGTGTCCATTAACCAGTAGCTTGAATCGAACAAGATCTATTGTAGCCAATTGAACTGAACCATTATCAAAAACATTTTCTATTTCATAAGGACCAATCCATCTTGTGGTGAGTTTACCTTGATTTTCCTTGTACCTAGAGTCATAGAGCAGTTCCCAATCACCGGCAAAAAATTGCTTAGTTTTGATATGGTGATCATGCCATTTCTTCCTTTGTTGTTGGATAACTTTAGTATGCTATAGGGCAGCTTTCCTTATCTCATCCAATACATTCAGCTATAGGAGGCATTCCTTTTGGGCTTCTGAAAGATCAATGTTAAGCTGAAGAGAAGTTCTTAAGGTCTTATGCTCAAACTCTATTGGCAACATGGCAATTTTTCCATAGAGTAACTCAAAAGGGGTAAACCCTGTAGTTGTTTTCTATATTGTCCTATAGGCCCAGACTGCTTCAGGAAGGTGACTGCTCCAATCCTTTTTGTGTAACTATACTATTTTAGTAAGGATTGCCTCTAATTCTTTGTTAGTAACCTATGCCTGACCATTGGCTTGAGGGTGATAGGGGCTAGAATTTTTGTGCCTGATCTTATAATCATTCATCAATGCAATGATTAAGTTTGATGTAAATTGAGCTCCTTGATTAGTAACAAGCTCCCTTGGGACTCCAAATCGAGTAAAAGTCTGCTCATACAGGAACTCGACAACTTTATTGTCACGGGCATGTGTCATTGCTTTCACTTCTACCCACTTGGTTACATAATCAGTGCAAACCAAAATATAGGATTTCCCATTAGATGGAGGATCAATAGGTCCAACAAAATCCATGCCCCATTTGTCAAAGAGACTAACTACCACTTGAGGATATAGGGGCATTTCATCAGACCTTGTTGGTCTCCCCATGCATTGACATCTATCACATTTTTTGGTGTAGGCTACAACATCCTTGTGTAGTGTGGGCCAATAGTACCCTGTATTAAGCACTTTCATTGATGTTCTCTTAGATGCAAAGTTCCCACCACATGGCTCATCATGACAAGAATGAAAAATGGCATAGGTCTCATCTTCCCTAACACACCTTCGCATGACTTGGTCAGGTCTTGTGTAAAATAAATAGTCTGCAATCGATGAAAAGTTAAAACTTTTCTCAATCAATAGTTTTTTGTCCTTTGGTGAGAAGTGAGTTGGGATCTTGTTGGCTGCTAAATAATTTGCAATATCTTCATACCATGGGGTTTGAGCATCAATAGAAAATAGATGTTCATCAGGAAAGCTATCATCAATTACCTCAGAGGTGGCAGGTGTAGTTGTTTGAAGTCTTGACAAGAAATCAGCCAACACATTAGCCCTTCTTGGCTTATCAATAACTGTGATATCAAATTCCTACAACAATACGAGCCATCTTGCTAATCTACCAAATATGGAAGGCTTATTCATGAGGTACCTTATTGCTGCATGATTTGTATGAACAAATATTTGGTAACCAATGACATAATGCCAAAACTTGTTCAGGGCATACACAACTGCTAGCAATTCTTTCTCTGTGACAGTATAATTTAATTTAGGGCCTTAAAGGTTTTTGCTAATGAAATATACAGATGCTCTATGGAATTCTCTTTTTGTCCTAAAACTGCCCCTATGGCATAATCAGAAGCATCTATGTGTATATGAAAGGGTAGACTCCACTTTGGTCCTTGAAGAATAGGTGCCTGAGTAAGTAAGTTCTTAAGTTGTAGGAAAGATTTGTCACAAGCCTTAGTCCAGTTAAATTCACAATCCTTAGTCAATAAGGAATATAACAGACTGGCTATTTTTATGAAATATTTGATAAATCTTCTATAATATCCAGCATACCCTAGGAAGCTTCTAACATCCTTTTGTTTCATAGGTGTTTGCAAAGTTAGAATGACTTCTATTTTGTAAGATCAACTTGAATTCTAGCTTGAGAGATATGATGACCTAAAACAATTCCTTCTTGCATCATCATAAAACACTTCTCACTATTCAAAGACAAATTGTGCTTCTTACATATTTTCAACACTTTCTCCAAATTTGCTAATGCTTCTTCATAAGTAACTCCATAAGTGGTGAAGTCATCCATATAGATCTCCATAGAATCATGAGAAATGTCAGCAAAAATACAATTTACTGCCCTTTGAAACATTGCAGGTGCATTACACAGGCCAAAAGGTAAGACAGAGTAGAAAAAAGTTTCCCACGAATAAGTAAAAGTTGTTTTGTCTTGATCCCCAGGGGCAATTCTAATTTGATTATACCCACTATATCCATCCAAAAAGGAGAAATACTTTTTACCAGACAATGAGTCTAGCGCTTGGTCAACAAATGGAAGTGGAAAGTGATCATTTTTAGTTGATGTGTTTATCTCACTATAGTATACACAAACTCTCCATTTTCCACATTTTTTAGGAATGATCACCAATGGAGATACCCATTGACTGTCTGAAATTGGGTAGATAAAACCAGCATCAAACAATTTTTGGAGCTCATTTTTAACTATTTCCTTGAGTGTTGGGTTTATCCTTCTTTGAGGCTGCCTAATAGGTGAACAACCTTCCTTAATGTAGATCTTATGAGTACATAGTTGAGGATATATTCTCTTCATATCCCCATAGTTCCATGCAAAATCTTTGTGTTGATCTTGCAACATTATGACTAGGGCAATTTGTTGAGATTGAGGCAGCTTATTATTGATATTCAGACAGTGGCCTGGAGACAGTTCTATTTGCTTGGTAAGATCATTCATGGAGGCTACTGATAAAGGTGGTGTATGTATTTATTGTGGAAATAAATGTTGATAAACTACAAGAAATTTAGGTGGAAGGCTCTCAGGATTCAGTTGTTGCAGGAAGCACTGTTGAGGGCAACTATCTAGAACAAATGGGCTACTCTTATCAGAGTTGGACTGCAAAATGTATAAAAGAAGGTCATCCTCACTCTGAGGTTGAGAAAATGGATTAGTTTGCAGCATCATTAGTTGAGCCAATGAATTGACTTCCTCAGTTTCCTCTCCTAAATCTAGCCAAATTGGTTGAGACAAGTCTGGCTGAGGTTAGGCAGGTGGATATAAAGCCAATTTCTTTGTTGACTAACCATTAGAAATTGTCATGTCTCCCGAACAACATCCTATAAAAGCATCACCTGTGGCTAACCATGGTCTACTTAGGATGATAGGATATCCTCCCAAAGTTGCCTTAGTGGACAATATGGTGAAATCGGTGTTCCCAAGACTCAAGGTTGACAATTATATCTTCTACCATGCCATCAGGTATTATAGTGGAACTGTCAGCAAGTTGCAGGATGGTAGGTGTAGACCTAATGGTTATGATATTCAAATACTCCATAGTATGCTTGGTCATTACATTAATGGTTGCACCAAGGTCAATCCAAACATTCTTTACTATCTGGCCATTAATATTTATTTGTACCACAAGACTCCCAGGGTTAGCATATTTTGGTATGACTACCTTCCCTAACATGATATCTGCCAACTGTCCTAGAACATGGATAGTTTGGGGATCCCTTTTCCTTCTTCCTGGTTTCTTCAAATAGGCATCCTTAATGGATTTCCCATAAATTGGGACATCTTTAATGGCTTGAAAGAGGGTAATTTGAATGTGTACATTCTTTAGCTGATCCAAAATATCAAAGGTAGGCTCTTCCATAGAATTGGGCGTAGTGACTTGCAATCTTTGAGGAAAAGGTGATTTGGCTTTATGTTGCAGGACAGGCTCTTTAGAGATAGTATCTGATATGGGTATATGTTCTACAGGATTAGTTGGTTGTTCAGAGGCAGAGTCTAAAATCTCAATAATTATTGGCAGCTGTGCAGTAGGGAGAGTGGTTCCACACTTGAGATGGATATCATTAATATTTAGGACATAAGTTGGATACTGATTGGATTCTACAAAATACATAGGTTGTTGTTGTTTCTGCTTATTATTAGGATTTGGCAATGGTTGATCAAGCATAGGTGTTTGTTTTGGAGGGCCATTATTTGTGACAGGTTCTGTAGGAGGTGTAGGAGGTGGCATGAGGGCCAAAGGTTGTGGCTGTTGAAGTTGCAGGAATCCAGGGGATTGGTTCAACCATTGTTGAGAACCTCTCTATTGAGGATTCTGCTACTAGTTACCTTGGGGTGGAGTCCATTGTCCTTGTGGCTGCTACCAACCTCCTTGAGGAGATTTCCATTGAGGACTTTGATAGTTAGGCCAGTGTGGTTGAGAAGTATTCCAAGGTGGTGATGGGCCATATGTAGGTTGCCATTGGTTATTGTAATTAGAATAAGAATTACTGAAAGTCAAAGGGTCTTGAGGCATACCTTGTCTTTGAGCCCATGGACGCCTTTGTGCAACATAGAATACTTGGTCATCATCACCCTCTACTGCCTTAAAATCAGTAGGTAATTGCTTAGCCTCCATGCTAGCCACCATCTTGCATTTGCAGTCACGTTTCTTATGTTTGCAATGTGGACAGAACTTAGCCAAGATTGCTTTAGCTTCCTCATGTTTCTTCTAAGCTTGCATGGTATCAACCTGTGTAGCCATTTTGTTTACGATATCCTGCTTGAAATCAGATAGCAAATTTGAAATCTCCATCCGTGAAACTCCATTAGTAGAAGACTTTCCCATTATGACTTGATGACATCTACCCTTCTAAACATTTTCTCGAGAGTAGTTGTGACATATGGTCTTAATATCATCCCAAGGAACTTGGGTTATATCACCTCCTCCTGTCAAATCCAGGGCATCTATAAAGACGTCATTGATTCCCCTCAGAAAAAGTAGTTTCTGAGATTCTTCATTGAGAGTATGGTCTGAATTCTTTCTCAGGGAAAATAAGAACCTTGAGATATAGTCTTCCAGGCTTTCTTCCTCCTTTTTCTGAATTCGGAATATATCATCACCCTTACTACCACTCTTACAATATTCCTTGTATTTCTCAAGAAATTTTGTTTGCATGACTGCCCAACTATCAACAGCATCCCTTCCCAAACTCATAAACCATCTAAGAGTTCCCTCCTTCAAAGTAGCAAGAAACAACTTCAGCTTGTGAGCATCTGAAGTGTAATCATAGCTGCGGCAGAGGATGTCAAACTCAAACAAGAAAGTGTCTAGGTCCTCTATAACTATTCCATAGAACTTGGGAAGTAATGAAGAAGTAATATTTGTAAGGTTATCGTTATCTTGTTGGGTGATGATGGGGAATTCAAAAGCAGGAGGTCGATTAGGTGGATTGTGTGCCATATTTGCTTGATAGAGTATC
Organism: Sequoiadendron giganteum; assembly: GCA_007115665.2. NCBI lineage: Eukaryota > Viridiplantae > Streptophyta > Pinopsida > Cupressales > Cupressaceae > Sequoiadendron > Sequoiadendron giganteum. The sequence continues at coordinate 543,049,258 of CM021105.1, forward strand.
AAAGCAAATGGATTTTCTTGAAGTTCTTTATTAGCTAGGCCAAAGGGAAATTCAATAAGTAGGTCTTTAGCAACAACAAATGGATTGATATCTTGGTCTCCTTCTTCCTCAAATAGATTATGAGCTGGTTCAAAATCGTTATCAGGGAATGGAAGGTTAGGGAGGAATCTTCCTAGAGCATCTCTTCATCTATGCATGTAACAAACTTAATTGAAAATTGATGGAATTTAAAAATGCTTGAATAATCACACTAAACTACTACTAGCAATGACTATGACAGGTTCTTAGCTTGACACCATCCCTGGCAACGGTACTAAAAATGGTTGTCGCCCACAAAAGGACATAAAATTCATGGCAAAACCTAACCTAGGAATTGGACATTCCAACAAGTGACTACATCTTCTTATGGTCGTTCATTTACATTGTCAAAATAGGGAACGTATACTTGAAATGGAGCAGCACTGTATGTGCACTAAGAACCAGTTTTAGCCACAATTTACTAGAAATAAATGCTTTGGAAGGAATTCTACTTATGATGCAGGAATGTATTGTAAAGTCTTCTTAACTTAAGCATAACTTAATCAAAGTATAAATCATGACAACTATTACTAAGGAACAAACTATGAACCGGTCTTATGCTGTAGGAACAAACATGGGGATGGATTCCTTATGTTGTAGGAACAATATAAGACTGAGTTTACGCTGAAACCTTTGAGAATGAAATTCTAACTTATAATAAATAGGAAATAAACAACTAACTACATATACTCACTAAGTGGGCCCTCTTATCAAGCATCAACCAGTTTATGGAAGAATTGAACTCAAACCTATATCAGCTTTTATTCATAAACTTGGAATCATATACATTGATCATTCTGCTTCTAAGAAAATTAACACAAAACTTTTTTTCTCATTATAACACTAATCTTAACACACTCTATTCTGTTTCTACTCTCTAGTCTAGTCTAATATGTTCACTCACGCAGGAGGAACACTTATTTATAGAAAAGCAACTAACTACCTAACTCAACAAAGAAAGACATGGACATAAATGCTTTCTGATGCCAAGGAACAAACTTCTCATAAATGAAATCATATCTGTTCAACCGATTCAGAGAGAATCTAGCATTCTACTCTTCCTAGATTAATGATCATTTAGATTTCCTCCCAACAACCCAGTCAGAGAGTCTTTGCTAGAAAAACTTCCTCGATGTCATGCTGGAAATGGACTTTACTACAAGGCTAAGATCTGTTGCGCTTTGACTCGTTCATGTCTCTTTCAACAACCTGCGACACATATGGTGACAGAAAAGAAAGAAAGAACATACACAATAACACAATACACATTCATTAATCACACATTAAATCAATTTCATTATCCAAAAACCACATGCATTATATCAGTCATTTGGGAGGTCAAACAGGGCAATAAATAGGAATATAGGAATGTGTTGCCACATGATACTACCCATTTTTAGATAAAAAGTCTTTAATCAAATATTTTAAACAACCATCAGTAAAAGAGTAAGAGTATTAAAATACATTATAATATTCAAATTATAAGCATATTTCGAGCTCATCACTTGGCTCAAGCCCTCGACATAGATATAAAACCCTCTTGTACAATAATATTTCTTCCACCACCACAGTTTCTTTATGGAGTCATTCTAATCACTTTTCTCAAAAACCCACAACCACAAGTCCTATTGCAAACTGCCTCACATTCGACGATCTATTTATACACTTAGGAAAATATGATTTAATACCACTTGATAAGGGAACACACCACTTGAAACCCACACAAATCACAACAATAGATACCAACATAGAAGATATGAGACAAAAAATAACTCACTTTTCAGAAAATAAAATTAGAAATTCAAAACTTACATTCTACAGCCTCATGGGCTTGATTCATTAGATAAAAATCAATTCTAAAAACAAAATATTTTATTTGGAGCCACAATCTACACAAATGGAGCCACCTTCTACAACCCCCCACTTAACCCTTCTATTTTAACCCAATAACCACCCTATAATGTTCTAGAAAGTTCAACTTTCCCTTTTCTTTTCGTGCAAAAGTCTCACCGTTTGATTTTTGGCCTAGGAAGAAATTTTAATGAAATTCACTTTTTGGAGAACCAACTTTGCGGGGCCATAAATTTTGATCTGGGTATCCCATTTTCTATTATTTCATATCATTGGAAATCTCTCAAAGAGGTCTACAATGTGTGAACCCACCATAGGTCAGTTTGTCAACTTTTCAAGCTATTTTGGAGCCTCTAAAGTCTTTATATCTGAATTTGAATCTACATTGGAGAAATTTCACAACATGGAAACTTTAATATCTCCCAAACCATGTGGGGTATTGAAATTATTTCTTCATGCCCGGAAATTTTTTTGCAGTTCTACTCCTCGAGGTAAATATTTAGGTCCATACGAGCCCATTTAGGTTGACTTACTAAAAATAGTAAGTGACCTTTTTTTTGCTATTTTTGACTTCTGACTGTCTTACACCCGTTAAGTGCCATCATGGAACTCAAAAAAACTAATGAAAATAAAGAAAAAAATTGGGTGATGCAAGATTTCCCCTACACCACTAGATGCTCCTGCATTAGTAGCTCCATCTCTGAATTGCCTAAATGACTTGGTATATCTTCTACTACTAAGGCATCACTCTATGTTTATGAACCTATATCTTGATCACTGTGAGGTCCATATTGCTAAAATATAGAAAATATAAAATCTTCCTTCTATATTTGTTTCTTATAAAGTTTCAATCAGTGGCAATTGCTCTATGGTATGCAACTGTACTGCTCCATTTGGAAATACTTGGTTGATCTCATAAGGTCCCAACCACTTAAATTGGAGTTTCCCTTTGAAATACTTTTATCTTGAATCACATAATAAGACCTAGTCACCTACATTAAATTATTTTATTTTGATATATTGGTCATGCCACTTTGTCCTATGCTTTTGTACTATCTCAATTTGATGGATGGCCTCCATCTTGATTTCATTTAAATGGTGCAACCTCTTCTTTTTATTTTTTGTTAGATCCATTTCCATCTATATTGTTGTTCCTAGTGTTTTATATTCAAACTCAATTGGAAGGATCATTATTTTTCCATATACTAACTCATAGGGTGTAAAACCAGTTGTTGTTTTCCAACTTGCTCTATATGCCCATACTATTTTTGGTAACCTAACAACCCAATCTTTCCTATGTAATTACATTTTCTTGGTTATAATACTTTTAATTTATTTTTTGGTAACCTCCACCTACCCATTGTTCTGAGAGTGGTAAGGTGTTGAATTTTTATGTTTGATTTGGTATTATTCAACCACTTTTGTAATGTGGTCTGAAGTGAATTGTGGATTCTGATCAGTGAAAATTTCCCTAGGTACTCTATACCTAGTAAATAATTTCTCATACAAGAATTTATTTACATTACCATCTCTGGTAAACTATAATTCCTTCAATTCTACCCATTTAGTCAGATAATCAGTCCAAACTAGAATGCACTTCTTGTTGTTAGAAGTAGGTGAGATTGGTCAAATAAATTCTAGAACCCATTTATCAAAGGGAGTTAATGCTAATTGAGGTTGTAACAACATTTCATCACTCGTTGGCTTACCCATTCTTTGGAACCTATCAGAGCTCCTTACACACTTCATAGAATCATTGTGTAAAGTAGGCTAGTAATAACCAGTTGTGAGAAATTTGAATGTTGTTCCTTTTGTTGCAAAATGACCCCGACATGGTAGATAGCTTGATATCCAAGAGTATGGAAAACACTTATGTACCGGCTGTCTATTTTCTCTTGGAGAAAAGTGTTGTGGAATCTTCCCTATCACTAAATAATTTACAATGTCAACATACTTGGGTATATGTACATTAAGAGAAAAAAAGTATTCATCTAGAAATGAGTCATCCACTACCCCTTCTATTTATTGTGTTGGAAAACTTCACAAAAAAATGTGTTGCTACATTAGCCTTACCAGGTTTGTACCCTATTATAACATCAAACTCTTGTAGAAGGAGTAGCCATCTGACTAGTCTACCCCCTACAACAGGCTTGTTCATAAGATATATAATAGTTGTATGGTCTCTATGGACAAAAGCTAAATAAAAAGTGATGTAATGTGTGAATTTATTGATGGAATACACCACTGCTAGCATCTCCTCCGTAGCATTATAATTTATTTATGCTCCTTAAATATTCTTTCTAATGTAGTAAATTTCATATTCTTTGTTGTCTTCTTTTTTACTCAAAACTATTCTAATAGAAAAATTTGAAGAATCATTATGTTTATGAAAGGGTAAGGTCCAATTTGGCCCCCTCAAAATGGGTGCTTGGGTTAAGGCTTTCTTTAGTTTTTTGAAGGAGTGTTGGTACTCTAATGTCCAATAAAATTTTATATCTTTTGTCAATAGAACAAAAAATGGTGCAACAATCTTACATAAATCTTTAATGAACCTGCTATAATAGCCTACATGGCCAAGGAAGATTCTAACATCTCTTTGCTTTTTTAGAATAGGTGATGTAGAAATGGTTTATATCTTATCTGGATCACTTCAATCCTTTCACTAGATATGAAATTCCCTAAAAAAACTCCTTGAGTCATCATCATTAAGAACTTTTAATTATTGAGGGACAAGTTATGTTGATTACATATTTGTAATACCTTTTCCAGATTAATAAGATCTTGCTCATAATTTTACCCATATATGGTGAAACCATTCATATACATATCCATAGAGTCATCAACATAATCAGAAAAGATGTTAAGCACTTCCCTCTGAAAAATTAGTTGGAGCATTGCATAAACCAAAGGCCATAATAGAGTGGGCATAAATACCTCAAGGATAGTTGAATGTTGTTTTATCTTGATCCTCTAGAGCAATTTTTATCTAATTGTAACCATTGAAACCATCCAGGAATGAAAATTACTTCTTTCCTACTAAAGAGTCAAGCACTTGATCTATAAATGGAAATGGAAAGTGATCCTTCCTAGTGGATGTGCTCAATTCCCTATAATCTACACATAATCTCCATTTTCCCTCTTTCTTGGGAACAATTACTAAAGGTGAGACCCATTCACTATTAGATATAGGATAAATGAATCCTACATCAAGGAGTCTTTGAAGTTCATTTTTGACTATTTCTCTTAAGTTAGGGTTCATTCATCTTTGAAGCTATCTAATGGGTCTATAACCATTGTTTATATAGATCATATGCATACATAATTCAAGATCTATACCTTTCATATCATGGTATTCCCATGCGTACACTGTTGTGCATGCTTGCAACACTGTGCACAGGGAATTATGTTATTCTTCAATCAATGCATTGTTTTTTTCTAGTATTTTTCCTAGCATCACTTCTAGTTCTTTGGATGATTCTTGCACATATGAGAGGTCATGGATAGGAATGATTGGTAAACACTATTGTGGCAGTAAGGAATGAAAGATCTAAGATATTTCTTCTGAGGAATTGGTGGGTATAATACTTTACAAGGGGTCTTGTAGGCATGTGAGATAGTTATATTGCTATGGGATCCTTTCATAGTCATTTTGTATTACATGAGCAATCAACTCATCTTCATTTTGATCATCCAATAGAGGGTTGCATTCTATTTTCATCAAATTCTTGAGGGAATAATTATCTTCCTCATTCAAAGTGGTCCAAATATTTTTCTCAAGATCAACATAAGCTTGGGGTTGAGGATAGAGGAAAAATTTCTTGGTCACAATCCCATTGGATATTATCATATTTCTAGACCTATAGCCTATGAATGCATTAGTTGTAGCTAACCATGGTTTGCGTAGGATGAGAGGATATATTACAAGGTTACCCTTTGGCAGTAAAACTATGAAACTAGTAGGATATTCTGAAGAATCTAATGCAATAACTAAATCATCAATGATTCCTTTAGGCTTGACTATTGACCTATCAGCCAATTATAGAACAATTTGTGTAGGTATAAGGCTGGATAACTAAAGTAATTACATTATTTATTTAGTCATGACATTGATTGTTTCCCCCAAGTCTATCAAGGTATTCTTGATAAGGTTTCCATTAATCTTAATGTCCACTACTGGACTACCAAATTTTGTGTATTTAGGGATAGTGATGTTCCCTAAAATAATATCAGTAAGGTTCCCTAAGATGTGAACTATATGAGGATCCTTCATTTTTCTCCTTGTTTTCTTAAGACATGGGTCCCTCATGGTTTTGGTATAAATGGGGATGTCTTTAATGCCTTGGATGAGAGGAATATTAATTCTTCAATCCTTTATTTGACCTAGTAGGTCTATCTCAACTTGAGTGTGATGCTTATGAATAGCTAAGAATTCAGAGAAAGGAGGCTTTGGACTTGAGGTAGTTTGGTGTACCTGATTTGACTCGGGTTCTAGAGGTGATTTATCTAAAACTTCAACTGCAGGTTCCTCATCCTCAATCTCATTGATTTGAAGGGGTGAAGGTCCATCCAATTTTTTCCCTTACCTAAGATTGAAATCACTCACATCTACCCCATAAGTGAGGTATTGTATAGCCTCATTAGCATAAGCATGTTGGATAGATTTTTCATTAGGGTTAGGTGAAATTTGGGTAGGTAATTGTGGTGGTATGGGTGGCTAAAATGTAGGATTTTATGGAGGCATAATGGCTTGTCATTGGGGCTAAGAAGAAATAATTGGTTGTTGATAATTCATGTTTTGTTGTTGCCACTGCTAGCCTTTTTTCCATTGGCGTTGCTATGGGTTTTATTGTGCTGGCCATTGGGGACTGTAATTGGAACCTTGGAAATTTCTTGTGACCAAGGATTTGATTTTTGTTGGTTCCAATTTTTTTGAGATTATGACCATTGTTGAGGGTTTTTCCATTGATTTTGGTTAGCTAGCTAAGGCTAAGAATTCCAACCAGAAAAATTATGATTTCTAATGGGAAAGGATGAATTGAAGTTAAGAGGGTCCTATGGCATACCTTTTCTTTGATGTCATGGCCTTCTTTGAGATATTAAAAATAGCTATCCATCCTCTCCTTCAAGTGGTCAAAAATCAGGTTTCTTATTTTTTTATTATTGGATACTAGCCACCCTCTTGCATTTACAATTTTCTTTCATTTACCTATAGTTGGGGAAGTATTCAATGAGCATTACTTCAGCTTCTTCTTGCTTCTTCTTGCTTCTTCTTGACGTTGAGAGTGTCAAACTAAGTTTCCAAGTGATTGATAATGTCCTCCTTCATGCTGGATAATAAATTTCTTAATTCTATCTTTGAAACCCCAATGAATGTCCTTTCTCGTCTTTGCCTTTTAGTGAAGGTCTTGGAGTAGTTTTTGAAAACTTTGCAAATTTCTTCAAATGGTATTTGAGAGATATCACCTTCACCAATAAGATTGAGGGAATCCATACAATCTTCATTGACTCCTCTCAAAAATACTAACTTGAGGGATTCTTTAGATAACTTATTTTATGGGTTTTTCTTCAAGGTAAACTAAAATCTCTCCACATAATCTTCTAATGGCCCATCCTCCTTCTATGACATTCTGAAAATTTAATCTCTCCTACTATCAATTCCTCTACAATAGTCTTGGTATTTCTCCAGGAACAATGTTTTATGGTATCCCAATTAGGAACAACATCCTTTCCTAATCCCATAGACCATCTTAGGGATATATATTTTAGAGTGTTAGGGAAGAGTTTGAGCCTATGAGTATTAGAAGTATAGTCATAACTATTGCAAAGGACATCAAATTCAAACATAAATGTATTTGGATCTTCAATCACCAACCCATAAAAAATTAGTAATGTCGAAGGAGGGATATTCTTTAGCACAGTAGCCATTTCTTGGTTAGTTATTGGGAACTCAAATGTTGCACATTTAGGATCATCCACTACGTCACCCATGGTTTGGTATGTCCCCTATATACATCTAGTAGATGTCTATGATAGGGAGGTTTCTTCTTTAGTATTAACCTTTCTTTGAGTATTGGTGTCACCAATTTATTCTATGGATTTTTGGTGTGTAGAGGGGAGGAATCTTCCCAGAGGGTCTCTCTACCTCCACATATAATGAATATGGATTTATATAGTAGTGGTCCCATACAGTGTTAGTGTAACTTTCCAGTATCTTGATAAGATAAAGTTTAATAATCCTAATGCTGAAAACAAAATGTAAACTACAAAAGCGTAGAAAAACAAGTCTATAAAGATAGAACCATCCCTGACAATAGCACCAAAAATGTAGAGTCCAAACTAGTATATTGTAAACTTGGTAGAAACCACATAATTCAAGGGTATGAATAGTTGAATAGTCCACTTAACATTGTAAAGACTACATTAAATTGTCAACCAAGGTTTGTAAATTTGTGATGATGATACACTATATGTGCCTTTAGAGACTTAACGTTACCTAATTTATCATTTTAAAGGTATTATATTTGTTGGAAAATCATAGAATTGCATAATAGTGCAAGAAGTAAACTATCACTAATGGTTATGGATGCCTACAACTTAACTTGTAAATGGATTTTTGTTATCAAATAATTACTAAACTAACTCAAAAACTACTCAAATTGGTAATTTCACTTATTATAACCTACAGAGTACTATAAGTTAACTAAATGCATTCATGCTCCATGAACATTCATTACTGATAATCAAAATATGAGGATCTATTTTGGCTTACATGTAATTTATGAATTAATGATAAATAGAAATAACTAATAAACAAAATAAAAAATTGCAAATACAGTGAAGAATCGTTACCATGAGTGGCTTGTTCATGTGGTTGTCTTCACTTAACTAAACTAAATATTAACCTTAAGATTCTACTCATTCATATGAACTTGAACTTAACTCATTATGTATCACAAAAGAATACACAAAATATTCCTCATAGATTATATTCAAGGAAATCATTTCTGAATAATCAACATCTCTATAGATGATAATTGAAAATTGAAAAGTAAATGATAAAAAAGTACTGAAATCAACTAACTTACTAAGAACTCAACCACCAACTATATACAAGCACTAGGGAGTTTATTCTAAACATAACTCCTAATTGAAATCATTAACTACAACTCCTAGATATCAAAGTATATAGTTAAGATTGAATTTTCCAAACTATAACTGAAAAGAAATAAGAGTTCTAATAGAAGTGAAACTCTACAAGACATATTTGCATGTGAAACACGCAAACAATCATCCAAAATCCTATCAACAAAATAATTATGCATCTCAACACCTTATTAACTATCATAATTATGCACAACTAACTCCATCAGGTGCCTCCACATGGTAGTTATTACACTCAGCTTGATTTGGCACTTCATCTATTTTGCTATCCAAGTATTCCTTTTGTTGCAAGCTACAACTTCCAATTGTTATGAGCTACAGTGTCTTCTTGGGCTGCAAGAGGTTAATCCATAAAACATATACACAAAGCTAACTACCATGATTAAACATATAATTCCATCCACATTTCATACAGACTCACATATAAAACATGCAATACTACTATATCATAATTATATTTTTCATTACTATAATTTAGGCTCAAGATTGTATAATAAGCATGAAAAGATAGCATAGTATAGGATTATTTTCTCAAAGGAATGTCTAATAATATCTAAAATCATGCATAAAAATAACAAAAAATAGGCTAATAAGTCAATCCATTAAGTGATACTCATGTGAGAAGCTTGCTCTACAAGTATATTGTAATCTTTGTATTTTGTGAATAATATATTGGGAAGCTTTTGGAGTGTAATTTTTTTCTCTTGAAAGGGTTTTTCCCCACATAAATTATTGTGTTGTGGTATGCATGATATTTATGTTTAGTTTAATGTGTTTTTTGTAAGTATCTATAAATTTTTGCATTATCCTCCTCTCATGATTAGTGTAGGAAGTCGTTTCGCTACCTTAGCTTCCTTATAAGTGGTATCAAGGCTTGATCGCCTTTGGTTTCAGTTGTGAGTTGTTGGGTTTTTTGAACTAATCCAAATTTGAGTGGGTCCTTGTGCAAAATATAATTTATGATCTTGTTGCAATAATTTTAAGATGACAAGTTCATTAAGGAGAATCGAGGTGGATAATTTTTCTAAAAATAATTTTGAAATGTGGAAGTTGAAGATGGAGGATCTAATGATAGATCAAGATTTGTGGGATGTTGTTGATGGGAATTTTTCAAGGCCTACAAATCCTACTTTACTTACTCAATATGATATAATGGACCATAAATCCAATGTTCTAATCGTATTATTCTTAGTAGATTATGTTTTAATCAATATCCATGAAGAGACATCTACACAAAAATAATGGAAGAAACTTGGTGAGATCTATCAAGAAAAATATTTAGTGACCAGTATTTCCTTGAGGAAGAAATTATATTCCTTGAAAATGGAAGAGGTTGCAAGAATTACAAACCACCTCAAAGCATTCAATATGTTGGTGGCTCAATTGGAATCATTTGGTGTCAAAATGGATGAGGAGGAGAAATGTCAGATCTTGCTTTGGTCTTTATTTGATTCATAGGATTATCTTGTTAAGGCTATTAGGAGTACTTTTGTTATCTTGAATATTGGAGATGTGGTGGGTACTTTTCTTTGTAAAGAGATGAGGAGGAAGGTATCCATTAGTGCTATGGAGGCTCTAAATATTCGTGGAAGACCTTAGGTAAAAGGAAAGAAAAATGAGAAGTGTGATAAATCTAAGTCTAAGGGGAGATCAAAATCTCTTAGAAATTCTAAAGTTATTTATTGGAACTGCGGTAAGCCTAGACATATTTGTAAGGACTACAAAAAATAAAAGAAGAAGAAAAATAAAAGATTTGATTCAGATTCTAAGTCTGAAAAGGAAGATGATGATGCATTCATTATAGCTTTGGGGACTAGTGTAGGTAATTATGGATGGTTAATTGAATCAAGTGCATCTTTCCATATGACCTTTAATAGATATTACTTTTTTGAATATGAAGAATTTTATGGAGGTAAGGTGTACTTGGATGATGATTCTCATTTAAACATTGTTGGTTGTGGAAAATTTAGAATCAAGTTTCTTGATGGTATAATAAAAAGGATTAATGGTGTGTTGCACATCCCTAGACTAGCATAAAATATTTTATCTATGAGAAAAATAATAGATACAAGTGTGCAAGTAGTATTTTCTAATGTCAGATGCAATATGGTTAATGGTAATATGGTGATTGCTAGAGGTTTTAGATATTGCACATTGTATAAGTTTGATGCATCCATTGTTGAGTGCACTAGTACTTCTATGAAAATAAAGTCTATGAAAGAGGTGATGGCTTTATCTTCAATAGATGGCCATGGCTTCTAGGTACCCAAGGGCACTCTTTCTTTTGAGTCAAAGTTATCTAAATAGAAAACTATGTTATAGCACTAGAGACTTTTCCACATTGAAGAAAGGGTCTAGAAATCTTGAAAAATAAAAACCTTGTTGAAGCGTTGTCTCATTGCAATCTTGAATTTTATTTCTATGAGCATTTAATTTATGGAAAAAAAATCCACATCAAATTTTAATCAAGTTCTCAAAAATCTTGTGGTGTATTATACAATATTCATTATGATGTGTTTGGTAATATATACTTTCTCTCAATTGGAAAATCATCTTATTATGTTTTATTTATTGATGATTATAGTAGAAGGACATGGGTATATTTTTTAAAGAGTGAGTTTAAATCTTTCAGTCAATTTTAAGAATTTAAATTAATCGTTGAGTTGTAGACTAGAAAGAAAATAAAATATTTGAGGAATAATAATGGTGGTGAATTTTTTCTCTAATTATTTGATATATTTTGTAAAGATTGTGGTATTCATAGAAAAAAGAGAACTCTCTATTCTCCATAATAGAATGGATTTGCAAAAAGAATGAATACAACACTGATGGAGAAGGCTAGGAATATGTTGAGTGGCGTTGGTCTAGAACAAAGTTTTTGGGCCAAATTTGTTGCCACTACTTGTTACCTAATTAACAGGTCTCCTACATCATCTCTTGTTAATAAGATGTCTATAGAGGTATGGTCGGGTCATAGTCATTCATTAAGACATCTTAGAGTTTTGGGTTGTGAGGCATATGCACATGTACCAAAGGAGAAGTGAAAAAAGTTGGAGAACAAGGATGTAAAATGTATATTCATCGAATATAGTTATGGTGTGAAAGGATACAGGATTTGGGATCTAATTGCATACCGTGAATATTTATTCACACGCCACTTTTTCCTTCACGATTTCTCTTTATTCCACGGCTTTACCTTTTTATTTTGGTATCAATCATAGCTTCTCGGTAGTTGCCACATTGCATCCTATTAGAGCTTTCTTTTGGGTCATCTTGCCTTCCTTTTTTCAGACTCCATTTATTTGACACATCTCCTCTGATTGTTTCTTCCTGAGTTGGGCCCACACTGCAATTTCCTTCACTAGGTTGTTTTCCACACGACACTCAATCGTGCATCCGTTATCTCAGGTTTGGCGTGTGTGCATCAGTCTCTATTTTGATGTCGTGTTTTCTCTTCTTTTGCTACTACGTGGCCCATGTATCCTCAAGACATTCCTACTGGCATCCTACTGGATGATATTTCTATTGGTTTTGGCTCAATAAAATCTTGATCATTGATGGCTTCATTGAAGCTTCTTTCTTGTTGGGGTCCTAAGGCGGTGGACTGGCTTCTTTAAGCAGTCTTTTCTTCATTTTATTGGTTTTTGTTAGATGGATTAATTTTTCCTAAGCACTAGGATTTAGCCTCTATAGTTTTTACTATTGAACTTGAACTCACGAATTGTGCCATTCAGTTTTGGCCTTTCTATTTTCATGCATTTAATAGGACATTAAATTGTGCTTGTATTTTCTAAAATATATGAACGTCTATTTCAAGCTTTTGTAATCTTTATGTAGCTTAATATAATATAAATCATGTTTCTAATATTTTGTGTTAGCTTATGTTGTATGGGTTATATTATGTAAATGGTTTGATTTTCTTATGTTTGTAGTGTTGGGAATCATCTATTTCATAAACACTAGTTACTATTCGAGCCTTTCTTTCAACATTGTGCTTAATTATTTCCCTTCTAATCCAGTGCATTGCCTTAGCTTAGGTTTTTTTATTTTATGTTCATCTTCTTACCATTTTCCTCCCCCCCATAAAAAATGAAGAGTCGACTTTGATAAAACCCCGGAGGTCACTTAGTTATGTGCATAGGTCCCCTTATAACTAAGTTTCCCATAAGGCTACTGCCTGCAAACTTTTGCGTCAACAGTTCTTTTTTTGGCATGCCCGGTGAGATGTGAGATAACATGTTCACCTAATCAATAGGAGTGTATGAGCCATAGGCCCATCACTGAGTCTCAAACTGCAAGAATTCCTAGACTACTTGTACCATCATTAGTTTCAATCTAGGTGAGAATTCAGCAGGCTAATACTTCACCTCCCTCTTCTCCTTCGTCATTTGTGCCAATGGCTAGAAATTATGTAGCTTGGGATTTTGGTAGTCCTTTGATAGCTCCTATAGCTCTTGCAGTATAAGATTTGATCCCAACTTCCACTTTAAAGGCTTTCCCTAAGTTCTTTGGGGATGATTCAAAAACTCTGACGGAGAACTTGTAAGATGTGGTCAATGTATGTCTAGTGCATGGCGCTACCAATGAGAACGTGGCTTTGCAATTTCTTGCCACCTCTTTTAGAGGAAATTCGTTGGACTGGTATTGTACTCTTTTGGCTAATATAGTTGCCACTTGGGATCAACTCAGAGATCCTTTCTATGAGGGCTTCTCAAATAGTGGCAACAGATCTTTTCTATATCACCAGTTGGCTCATATAAAGTGAGCTCCTCATGAAGCTTTGGCCGATTTCAATGCTCAGTTTCATTTGACTTGGCAAAGAGTTCCTTTTGGTAGTCGACCACCTCCAGATCTGGCATTCATTTTCTATTTAAAATCTATAAATGCTAATATTCATATGATTCTACAAGCTCTCAACGAAAATACCTTACCCAATGTGTACAACCTTGTCGTCACTATGGAGAAAAATCTTATTGCTGCCAAAAAATTGGAATCGAGACCTATCATGCCATTATTCCCAGAATTGACCACAACAGAACTAGAGGTAGCTTCAACCAATGTTCTTGCAACTCCCTAGTCTTTGTATGTGTACCCGGAAATGATGCCGAGCATGGCTCCAATGCCTAGCCCCCTGGTGGCTGAAGTAAATGACCTGAAGGAGCAGATGTGAACCATGACAAATGAATTAACCAGTATGAAGTAGAAATAGTATAGCTACAAGAATCCTGCTTACCAAAACTACCAAGGTGGGAAGGCTCCTTTCCAGCCAAGCCAGTGGCAGGATAGATCATGCAACAATACCCAAGCTCAATAGAACAATCAGGCCATCCTCATGACTATGCCAATGTAGACCGTCTATCCTAGTTCAAGCAAGGACCTAGAAACAGGACAAAACAATCTTGCCGCGGATACTAATCTATGGTGCTTCCCTTGCAATGATGCACACATGCCTCAAAATTGTTTGCAAGGGAATTTACAATAGAGGATAGTAGAGAAATGTAGTCAAGGCATCATGCTTGATCACAGAGGTCATACACATGCCTCTTAGCAAATGGACAATCGAGTTCTCACTGCTCAAATGCAAGGAATTTCTATAAATTAGGAGTTAGAAATAGCTCTGGACTAGGCACTTTTTTCTTGGATGGAAGGGGAGGATTCGGCATTCCTGAATGATATTATGGTAACCCAAGTGTCGCAAGTATAGTTAGATTACAATACTCATTCCAAGTGGAGGCTCTCTAGAGAATTCACGTCTTTGCAGACTAAAGATTCACCCAATTCAATGCCCGATCCATCGGCAACTATGTCATCAGTTTCGCAGCATCCTAAGGTGGTTGTTCCTAGTCCAATGAATCCACCTCCTTTGAAAGAAAGAGCTTCCGTGGTCACCTCGATTGTTGCCAAATAGCTAGCTACACTAGCTGTAAGGAAAAAGGAGCAAGCTACCACAACTCATCAGTCACGAATGCCATTCAATGTGGTGGAAAACATAATAAATCCTCTACTAATGTTTCTTTGTGGGATATCCTGGTTATCTCGGAGAAAATTTTCTATTACATAAGGCATTATCAGGAGAAGAAGACATCATGATGCTTAAGCATCCCCGAGAAGATAAGATAACCAAGACAGACCTGGATAAAGTTCTAACAAATCAACCAGAAGAAAAGCAAATCAAAAAAGAGATTAAGACTAAACCCAGGCCTTTATTTCTAACACTTATCATTGGTAACAAACTACTACATAATTTTATGATTGACTCTGGTGCTAGCACCACCATCATGCCTAAGCAAGTAGTTGGAGCTTTGGGAATCAAATACGAACCTTTGAAGAAGGGATTCATGTAACTCGATGGGAACAAGGTTGAAACCATTGTAGTAATCAAAGGATTTTGTATGACATTGTTTTCTTGTCCCAACATTACCATGAATCAAGATAATATGCTCATTGACATCTCTCCTCTGTTCAGGATATGTATGTCCCTATAATTCATGGTAAATGTTGGAGGTTATCTAGCATTGGACTGGTCACACCTAATCCTAAGAACCAAACATGGATCTAAGATGAAGTTATTGTTGGAATATTTGCATTCTGAACATGTGGTTGATGAAGCCATGATCAATTTTGAGGTAGCACATACCTCAATCACTTCTGAAGAGATGCTCAATGTCAAACTCCTTGAGGAAGAAGAAGCAGGAAGCTCTTAGACAGAGAAAGAAGAAGCTCTTTTAAATGAATTCATAGACACAAATCCTTTTGGAAACTATCATGCAACTGCACTAGGAACATATGTCATACATGAAGAGGACCAGATAATGCCCAAAGTGACTAAAGATTCTAGAGGTGAAGCATCCTCAAAGTTATGGATCTTGCACTTTGACTAAGCAAGATGCAGAGTAGGAGCTAGCATAGGAATATGTTTAATATCTCCATCCAAATAAAATAACTTGAGGTCTTATCATTTCTATTTCGCATGCTCGAACAATGAAGCAAAATATGAAGACCTTGTCCATGACTTGAGTTTAGCGGAATAAATGGGTGCAAAGAAAATATGGGTGTTCAGAGATTCATAATTGGTGGTCAACCAAATCCAAGGGCTATCTACTGCCAAGAATGTCCATATGTGATCATATCGACACAGGGTTTGGGATCTGATTGAAGGCTTTGAAGAATTCAACATCCAAGCCATACCTAGACAAAATAAATTTGAAGTAGAATGAATGGCAACTATCAGATTTCAATTTGAGCCAGCTTTCGAGTTAATTATAAACAAACATTTAGTGTGAGTGATTGTGCAGCCTGTAGTCCCAAATAATTATCAAGACTGGAAATTTTTTGATAGTGATGCTCATATTGCATCATTTCTCTAGTTGTCTAGAGAATTTTATGACCAATTACAACTGAAGATCATTGAGGCCTATGAGGATCAAGTAATCTAGCTTAAATCAAACAAGCTCCCTAGGGGTCTAGTTACTCTCGAGAGTCTTTTTCATTCTAATGATGCAAGGAAAGATAAGAGAAAGCTTGTAGTTGATAAAGGAGACTATATTGATTTGCACATTGGAGAAGATAAAAAGCTTAACGTCAGAAAAGGAGTCTCAGAGAAGAGAAAAGAAAGGTTGAATTTTTTTTGAGAAGAGTATCTGAGTGTGGTAGCATGGTCATATGATTATCTTAAGGGATATGATCCTAGGATTATCCAACACACCATTGAGCTACTAGAAGGAGAAAAAACTATTCGTCAAAGGCAGAGGCTAGTAAATCCAAAGATTGAGTCGCTAATGTCACAATAATTAAATAAGTTGATTGCATCTCGAATAGTGTTCTCGATCAAACACAACACTTGGGTGTCTAACCTAGTTCTAGTTTGGAAGAAGAACATTGATATACGGTTGTGCATTGACTTCCGAGACCTGAATAGAGTGTCCTTGAAGGACCACTACCCCCTGCCTTCCATGGAGGTAATTCTGCAAACAGTTGTTGGTTCTGAGATGTTTTTTATGCTAGATGGTTTCTCTGGCTATAATCAGATTTGTGTGAAACAAGAGGACCAACACAAAATGGTGTTTACTACCAAGTGGGGGACATACACTTATGCTAAAATTCCCTTTGGACTTTCAAATGCCAGAGCCACTTTCCAATGAGCTATGGACATTTCTTTTAGGGATTTGATACATAAGATTATTCTTATTCATCTAGATGACCTAACGGTGTTTTCAAAATCTATCGAGGATCATTTTGATAATCTCAAACTTATCTTCCAGAAATTCCAAGAGTTTGGGATTTCTTTGAACCTGAAGAAATGTATGTTTGGGGTCCTACAAGGCAATATTTTGGGTTATGTCATCTTGAAGGAAGGTATTGCCATCGATCCGAAAAGGGTTAAAGAAATCAACGAACTCCCTCTACCTGTCAACAAAAAAGGAGTTCAATCTTTTTTGGGAAAGGTTAACTTCATCAGCCGGTTCATAGCATAATTTGCAGGCATTGTTCGGCCTATCACCTTGATGCTGAAAAAATACCAAGTGTTTAAATGGACAACGGAAGCCGAAGAATCTTTTGAATAGATTAAAGAAGTTATCTCTTCTGCCCCCATGTTGGTTAATCCAGATTTGTCAAAAGAATTCCTCATGTATGTTTTTGGTGGTAGCATGAGTATCGCTACTGTCTTGATGCAGAAAGATAAAGAGGATAAAAGAGAATTACTTATTGCCTTCTATTCATGCACTTTGAAATATTATGAGGTAAAGTACAATTTTGTGGAGAAGCAAGCTTTTTCTATTGTAAAGGGGTTGAAGAAGTTTCACCACCTCATATTGTGCAACAAGGTGATTGTTTGTGTGTCGCACCCCAGTGTGCGAGAATATATTATGGAAAGTGCAATCACTAAGAAGTGGGCTAACTGGATAACCAAGATTCTTGAGTATGAAATCGAGATCAAGCCAGTTAAGACTGTGAAAGGGAAGGGACTGTACAAATATTTGGCTGAAAACAATGAATCAATTACTGAGTTCGAACTCCCATAACCCATCCTACTAAATGAAGAAATTTCTAGAGACGATTGGTTGGATGCCAAAATTAATTTCATGCAAACAGGAAGGTATCCACTCAACCTCCCCTCATTTAAAAGGTTTTTTTATCGATTGCAGAATAATGGTTATGTACTCTTGGAGGGAGTTCTTCTCAAGAGAAACTTCAATGGAATCTTGTTAAGATGTGTAACACAAGAACAATAAAAAAGGATATTGGAGTAGTACCACAGTGGCCCAGTGGGAGGACATTTTTCAAAAAAAACTATTGCAATCAAGATTATAAGGGTTGGGTTTTTTTGGTCGACATTATTTAAGGACTCATATTCATTGGTGAAGTCCTGCAACGAGTGTCATTTTTTTGTTGGGAAAAGGAAAAATGTTGCCATGCCACTAAAACCAATTGTAGTGGAAGAGCCATTTGCTCAATGGGGTCTCAACTTCATTGGCATGATCAATTTTTTTTCATCAGTTGGACATAGGTGGATCCTAACGGAAACTGACTATTTCACCAGATGGACTAAAGTTGTACCTTTGAAAAATGCAATAATAGGAGAAATTATGAATTTCCTAGAGGAACTGGTAGATAGTTTTGGCCCACCAAAGACAAATATATCAGATAATGCTAAATATTTTCTCAACTCCAAAATTAGCCAATTTTCACTAAAGTATGGAGTCTTCCTAAAGACATCTTCTAACTACTACCCACAAGGGAATGGCCTTGTTGAATCTACAAACAAGAACCTCATCATTTTGATCAAGAGAATAGGTTTAGAACATCAAAGGGAGTCGTACAAACACCTCTGGACAACACTATGGGCAGACCATATCAGGCCCAAGAAAATATTGAAAACATCTCCTTACAAGATAGTATACGAGAAGGAGGTGCTATTGCCAATCTCTATGGAAATCCTTGCAAACCAACTACTCAAGTCTCTTGAGATTGAACAAAATGGACCAATGGAGGTGCAGTTTTAAGAATTACTTGAAGTTCAGGAGAATAGAGAGAACACTCTTGAGGCAATGACCAACCGCTAGTAGGTGGTAAAGAAATTGTTCGACAAGAAAATGTCTAGCCAAGGTCTACAATGTGGAGACTTGGTGCTCAAGTTTAACGAGAATGGAACAAAGCCCAGTCAACATGGAAAGTTTGATAGTCTCTAGGAAGGACCATTCAAAATCACACAGTGCAAGAAATATAACTCATTTGAGTTAGAAACAATGGAGGGTGAAGCTTTGGGTATTCCATTTAATGGAATACACCTCAAAAAATTCAATTAATTCGAATTTTGCAGTAAGTGTGTAAATATGTATATATTTTCCCTGCTTTGTTCGTTTTGGGTTATTCTCAGTGCTTTCTTAGACCAACAACCACATCGATGCAAGGATTTAAAATAAAATGAGGAAAAGAGCCAGAATATAGGAAAATACATATATTGTATTAATTATAGAGACATTTACATCTATATACATGCTAATTAATGGGGCCCTTAGCCATGTTCCAGAATACATATATATATATATGTATATATATATTGTCGCAAATAATTTTTGTAGAGAATTTCAAATACAAAGCCAAAAAAAGAAGGATCCTCTTGACGTCTCTTCAGGCATTCAAGGCTCTAGCGATGGAAGCAGGTGGCGCATGATGAGGAAACACCATCCTCTCAAAATTTTCATACCATTGCACCTCACGAAAAGGTTCAACATTGTGCATCCTCATCATAAAATGGTAGGCGACATGGAATTTGCAGCAATGTTCCTCATGATTTTCAAGCTTAAAGCCATGTAGAAAGGGCCTAGTCCGCACAGGTCCTCCTTCTTCAATAATTCAACACACGTTGCGAACAAATGGAATTTCATGATCGATCTCGATAGCTCTCACTACATTCTCCAATCCCCCAAGGTAGTGTTGGGGAAATACCTACTTTTTCATCTTTAGAATCTTCCTCTTAGAAACACCAATGTCTAAAAGGGAAGCTACAAAGTGGGAGTTGATACTAGTATTCACTCTATACTGGTCCTCATATTCCATGCAATCTTTGCCTAGCATCCACTTTATGGCTTTCACATACAAAAGGTTCTTCACACCAATCACGCATTTCAGACACTTGCACCTATTTTTTCCTACAAAGGAAGCTTGGGTCTTCTTACAGATAAGCCTAATTGGTGTTTCAATACCTACCACTACTCTTGCTAAATAATAAAATTACTAACGTTGTCCTAGGCCCAATTTCTAAGAAATACTAAGTGCAAATATGGATTGTCAAAGGTGCCAAGGTTCCTTTTTATAGATGGTTAGAGGCCTCCCTAATTGAGCAAGGTATGTTCACATCAGAAAAAAATGGTATGAAGAGCCCTGACAAGTAGTATTGTAGCATGCAAAATAATGAAGATAATCAAATGCAGTTACAACTTGTTCAATTTGAGTTTTTGAAAAAGGGACGAGAGGGAGCCATTTGTCAACATATAGAATGTGTCTTTCCTATTTAAATCAAAGAAAATCTTTTAAGATGAGTCTTTGGTTGATGTTCCTGATTACAATCAAGTAATCATTAAATGCAAAGGCTCGCGAAAAGATATGGCAATGCTGATTTTGTACTTTTCCAAGAAAAATTATGAACCACCATATGTGAAGTCATATCTCTTAATGTGTGGAGTCTTTTCACAATTTGGTGGTCTCTTCGCATGCATGAAAGGGGTTAGTGGTGCATGAAATAACTAATGTGAAAAGATAGCATGTACCCTTGCTAATTTGATATTCTCGAAAATCAAAAAGATAGATAGGGGCATGTGAAAGGGCATTAATTGTGCAAGGTTGACAAAGTGTGTAACCGCCCGAGTCATTTGCAAAGATAGAGAAGGGTTTTCAAAAACTAAGTTACAAAGTTTGTAGAGTTCTTCAAAGACACAAGTAAAATGGCTGAAATTGTAGAGAGCTCAACTCAAGCCATTCACACCAAAAGAATTGAAGAACGAAGAATTCAGGCACCTTGTGTGAATATTTATGCCCAAGATTCTTACGCAACCCCACGTATTCCAACAAAAACTTAATGGACCTACAGTGATTTGGAAGACTAGAAAGTGTTAAGTGTGGTTTCTCCTAGGAATTAGAAGATTGGGATAACGTTCAAGATCCAGAGTTATCTCAGAACCCCAAAATTTTAAGAGAGGCTACATGTGAAAAGATGAAAAAGATTAGTGATCCTTTTTATAGTCGATTAAAGAATTGTGGGCTCCCTTAGTACATGGTTCCATTGGTACACCATTGTCCAGAGATTGTGGCAGCCTGTGCTAAAAATTTTGATGCCTGGACAGGAATTATAAGTGGCCAAAATTTCAGGGTGGTAATCTGTCACCAGGCCCTCTAGGATATGTTGTGCATTCCTTTCAATTCTCTTGAGGGTGTTGAGGATTTTTATATTTGCAGACTGCAAAATTACTGGAGGATGCTTAGGTTGGAAAAACAACTTTTTAACACTAAAACGGGTAACCCATCAGATAAATCCATCCCTCCTAGCTTCCCTCTTAGTCTGGCTTCTTTTAAAGCAGGTTCAACTTTCGTCTTCTCTATGTTGGAATTGGTGTATGGATTGGATATGGATAAGGAAGTCTCAAATTTATGTTGAAAAATAATACCTAGGCTCCGCTAATGGACTTTGCAAAGGTCATTTTTAGAAGGGATGTACTGACAACTAAGGGATTTTGAACCCGGTTCCAAGTACACGTATTCTTCTTTCTTTACCTACATGATTTTGCATCAGAACCTGAATTATTTTCTGCAATATTTGCCCCTGACAGTATTTGATAAAAATGGCGCTAGAAGGCTAGTTTTGACCTGGACTCCTATCCTCTTGAAAAAATTTGATTATTACACGTTTTCAAGAGGACAAGAGCTTTTGATTATTACACTTTTTCAAATGCATTCCTATCTCCAACTTTAAGAGATTTGGATAATAATGGAGGCAGTATGTCTAGTCGCTTGATGCAGAGCCAAATATCATGGATGAAAGGGCTTGTACCACCTTGCGATTGGTTTTTTGGTATGGATTTCACAATTCTCTGTATGTAGGGTTTTGTCTAGGAGCCTTTCCAACTCACACATTTTTTTTCGGATAGGGTACTAGCCTTGGAGGTTTTTAGGCAGCTGTGCAATATTGAGAATGATTACTAGGGAGGAAAGCATCTAACTTCCCATTTGACACTCCCAGTAATGTTTGGCTTCATATCGTTGGTCAAAAAGAAGAGCTCGAAGGTAAATAGCTGTGAATTTTTGTACTCTAAGCTGGGTTACCTTGGGTTAATGGTTATCTGTTACACATAGCACTATAATCTAGAAGGTAATTTGGTAGAGATAGGCATTAGGATCCCTCACTAGCCTTAGTTATTTTGGGACCCTCGAAGAAATACAGATGAGGGAAATGAGAGATTATACATTGGCCTTGAGTACATCCCTTATAGCTCAGGTCGACCACCTTGGCTGAATTTTTATCACATAATGGAAAAGCCCAACCCCAGCCACAAAATAAATCAATTTCTCTGTAGCCAATTAAAAAGGCTTCGTTGGAAGCCTAAAAGGATTAAAGATTTATGGATTTATAGGCAGGAAAAAAAGGACTAACAGTATTTTTTAGGAGGTGGACTCAGACAACCAGTTTGATCATATTTGGTGTCACAAGCATTTAGATAGTGAGGACTCTCCTAACCCTTCAAGTTCTGAGAGGTTCTGTGAGGTGAAAAGTGCAACTCCGGAGCATGAAGAAGAGGTAGCCCAAAAGTCTCCCATAGTTGAAGAAGATCCTGCATGAGGAGAGACAGTCAGTGGACAAAATTCGTACCATGAAGAATCCTCAAATACACAGTTGTTGGATCCTACTAGCTCCTCTAGATTAGGCATGAAGAGGCTGAGATCTTCCAGATGCCACCAAAAGGTTATTTTGGACCTAGACAATTCCATAGAGGAGAAGAGGTTGCGAATGGAGGATTCAGGAAGAGGAGAAGAGTCACAACATGAAGAGGTGGTTGTATTTGCTACAAGTCTGTAGGACACCCGGGTATTTTTCCCCCTTTTTCTTTCTCTTCTATGTCTTTGATCTCCTCTGCATCTCCCCCTACCATGTCATTCACGTAAGTTGTTCCTATCACTAGTTACCTAACATTAAGTCCCCTAGGGGTCCCCTTCCATCTCTTGCTATGTCTACTGCCCATGAAGCACAAGTAATGGTAACATATCCTGACCCTCTCAGTCAACAATTTTTATCTCTAAGGCCTCATCATCAGGAAAATACTTCCCCACTCCTTTTTCCCACCATATTTTCACCATCTCTAGGAAATTAGTTTATCCTACCTTTTTCCCCGGAAACTGTTACTAGGCCTAGAAAATTTGTTGATACATTGAGCATGTTGTCATTCCCATTAGCAATTCCCAGGAGTCTCCTTTTGCTAGTGGATTGGGTATTTCATCCCAGGAGTATTTCTCGTAGGTGGATGCAAGCAATAGTGCCCAAGCTAGCTGATTTCAAAAAAGAAGGGAAAAGGACACAAGCAGACTTGCGGAGCCCCTTTTGCAGACCATGTTCAATGAAAGCCAAAATCCGTTGATGTTTGCAAATGTAACACCCAACGTTATCAAGCCGGTCGGAGAAATGTATCCAGGTGATTATTCTGTCAATGATGTAGAGCTTGACTTGCAGCAGGCTCATCTGCTATATAAGGTTGAGTTAATGGAGGAAACCCAAAGGGTGGTGACCACAGATTTCCTCAAGCTCAGTCACTAGATGAAGAAAAATATGAACAAATGAAAGAATTGAAGGGAAAGGTGGAGACCTTGTCGAGCAAGCACAAAGCCCAAAAATTCAAAATCAATCGCCTACAAAGTGAAAGGAGTGTCTTTGAGAACAAAGTCACCAACCTTTAGGCCTTGGGTGTAGAAGTTGTTCTAGTCCTACGAAGAGAAATTCAACAATTCTAAGCGATGGAAGCGGCCCTCCATGATGAACTGAGGCAAGCAAGTGATGGCTTGAAACACCTCCGACAAAGTACCAATCAGGAGGTAAATGAAATGAATGTTGCATTGGAGAAGGAAATAGAAAATAAAAGGTTGGCTGAGTTAGCCTTAGGGGAAAAGGAGAAAGAGGTTTCCACTCTGAAGAAATAGTTATCGGCCTTGGTGGGAAGCATTTTGGAGTTGAGGTAGATTTGAGTGGCAAGGCTATTGAATTAGACCTTTTGAGATCTCAGCCTCCTGCATCGCAAATGAAATCATTAGAGATAGCCAAAGCATTGCATGCATCATACTGGGGTAAGGTTAAAACACTATGCCTTACATTGCAGCCCACTCTCAAATTTATGGCACAGGAAACCAATCTATGTGTTGGTTAGTGAAATGATGCAACAGGTATAGGAAATGACTTCTGATAAAGTTTCGGAGGCTAGGCGATTAGTAGGAAATTTTTATACAACTTTCGATGAGGCATTGAGCAATGTGGGGATCAAGGGCCAAACAACGGTGACCATGGGCATAAATATTCTCATCTCTATGCATGAGGTCGTCTAGCATGTCAGTGAGTGTAGAGCAAGGCTAACTCAGATTACCTCTGATATGCGAGAAAAAATTTCCCACCTAACTCAGTGAGGGCTTCCATCGCCCTTCATGACAGATCAAACAATGGCAGGCATTGAACACATCATTGAGAGGATTGAGGAGAAAAAGCAAGATTTATCAGTTTTCCAATCCTTTGATTAATCTCTGATTGCCACAAATATTGAAGACATGGTGCATCAGCTAGTGCAACTCTTCTTCCAGCTTGAGTCAGAGGCAGAGGTATCTAGTGGATTTCCTTTTAAGGCAATTATTGATCTAAACATGGTGCATGAAAATCTGTTCACTCTCTCTGCACCATCAAATGAGGTCTGGACGTTCCTTCAAGTTGCCCTCTCTCGACTATGAGCGATTGTGAAGGAGTTGGACCAGTCTATGAACCCAGAGATTCTGGGGTTCTTCATTTCATAGGAGAAATGTTCCTTTGAGTCACCAAACTGTGAATATTTATTCACACATCACTTTTTCCTTCACAGTATCTCTTTATTCTGTGGCTTCGCCTTTTTATTTTGGTATCCCTTGCAGCTTCTCGTCAGTCGCCACATGGCATCCTATCAGATCTTTCTTTTGGGTCGTCTCACCTTCCTTTCACCAGGCTTCATTTGTTTGACACGTTGCCTCCGCTTTTTTCTTCCCGTGTTGGGCCCACACTACAGTTTCCTTCGCTAGGAGGTTTTCCACGTGATGCTCGTCCGTGCATCCATTATCTCGGGTTCGACGCTTCTGCATCGGTCTTCATTTTGATGTCACGTGTTCTCTTCTTATGCTACTACGTGGCCCATGTATCCTCAAGATGTGCCTACTAGTGTCCTACTGGATGATCTTTCTATTAGTGTTGGTTCAAGAAAATCTTGATCATTGATGGCTTCACTGAAGCATCTTTCTTGTTGGGGTCCTCAAGCGGTGGATTGGTTTATTTAAGTAGTCTTTTCTTCATTTTATTGGTTGTTTTTATATGGATAAAAAAATCTCAATCACTAGGAATTAGCCTCTATAGTGTTTACTATTGAACTTGAATTCACAGACTGTGCCATTCAGTTTCGACCTTTCTATTTTCATGCATTTAAAACACATTGAATTGTCCTTGTGTTTTCTAAAATATATGAACGTCTATTTCAAGCTTTTGTAATCTTTATGCAGCTTAATATAATACAAATCATGTTTCTACTCTTTTGTTTTAGCTTATGTTGTATGGGTTATATTATGCAAATGGTTTGATGTTCTTATGTTTGCAGTGTTGGGAGTCATCTTTTTCATAAACACTAGTTACTATTCGAGCCTTTGTTTTAGCATTGTGCTTAATTATTTCCCTTCTGATCCGGTGCATCGCCTGAGCTTAGGTTTTTTATTTTATGTTTATCTTCTTACCATTTTCCACCCCCCATTCAAAAAAAATGAAGAGCCAACTTTTTTTAAACCCCAAAGGTCACTTAGCTACACGCATAGGTCCCCCAATAGCTAAGTTTCCCATAAGGTTGTTGCCTACAAAATTTTGCGTCAACACATACAATGTAATAAATATTAGAAGTGTTATTATTAGAAAAAAAAAAGATTTATTCTATTACATTGCAACCAAAACAAATTAAATAGGAAGATTTGATTCAATTTGCTTCTACACTTGAGAAAGTTGAATCAAGGCCCATGGATAGGCAAGAATTTGAGGAGAGCTCATCTAGCTCTAAATCTTCGGAAGAGGAGGAAGAAGCTCCAACTGAACTTGCTTGTAGGTATACAAGGCATAGACAACCACCTAAATTGTATTCACTTGATGATTGGAGATGTATTTTTTCATTAAATACTAACATGGATGGACCCAAATTGGTAGAAGACAAATTAGGTATGAATGATGCATCATCTTGAAATATTTCTATGGATGAATAAATAGTAGCCTTGAAAATGAATGATACATGGGATCTTGGACTATTACCTAAATAAATAAAACTCATTGGTTGTAAATGGGTGTTCAATAAAAGGATTGGATCATATGGAGGTATTAATAAGTGCAAAGCAAAATTGCATGCAAAATTTTATTCTCAAGTTGAGGGCATTGATTATGCTGAGATATTTTGTCTTGTTACAAAAATTACATCCATTAGATTTTTATTTCTATTGTGGCTACTTGTGATTTAGAGGTTGATAAAATGGATATGAAATCTACTTTATTTCATGGTGACTTGGAGGAGGATGTTTATATGACATAGCTAGAGCACTATGTGGTGAAAGGTAAAAGTAAATCGGTTTGCAAATTGAAGAAATATTTTTAAGGCCTAAAACAAAGTCCTAGGATGTGGTACTAGAAATTTGATACATATATGTTGAGTTTTGGATTTGAGCATTCTAAATTCAGTCACTGTGTTTATTATAAAAATCATGGTGATTGTTTCTTGTATAATACATTATATGTTGATGATATATTATTTATTGGTAAAGGGAAATATATGATTTCAGAATTAAAATATTAACTTGCTGATAAATTTGAAGTGAAATATCTTGATGCAACTAGACAGATTATTGGGATGGAAATTAGAAGAAATAGAGTGAACAAAAATCTATGGCTTTCTCAAATTAAGTATGTCAATTCAATTTGATAGAGGGTCGATATACATGATTATAGAACATTGTGTGTTCCTTTTTTAGTTGGAAAAAAGTTATCTATTTCAAATTGTCCAAAATCTCCATCAAAGATGGAAGACATGAGTAGAGTACCTTAACAAACTATAGTTGGAAGTTTTATGTGTATTATGTTTTGTACTAGACCAAACATTTCTCAACTAGTGGGAGTTCATTCTAGATATATGTCTAATCGTGGTAGATTTCATTGGGATGTAGTTAAAAGAGTCTTCAAATATTTGTGTGATACATCATATTATTCTTTGTGTTATCATAGTGATTTGACTAAAGACAAGATTTCCCTTGATATTCATGGTTATGTGGATTCAGACTGGATAGTTGATGTTGATAGAAGATGATCCACTAGTACTTATGAGTTTAATTTATTTGGTGGTGTAATTAGTTGGATGAGTAGGTGACAAGATGTGGTTGCTTTGTCCCCTACTGAAGCTAAGTATATGGTAGCTACTCATGCTTGTAAAGAAGCCATTTGGCTTAGACTATGTTCATATATTGGAATAAAATAAGGTGTAGTGACAATTTATTATGACTTTCAAAGTGTGATATGTCTAGCTAAGAACCCGATATTTCATGCCAGGACCAAGAACATTGATGTACAATATCATTTTGTTAGAGATATGGTCAAATATGGTAGGGTGAATCTTGTCAAGGTAGAGACTTTGATGGATGTTGTTGATTGTTTAACTAAGCTTGTGAGCACAAAAAAATTTAGATGGTGTTTAAAGTCTATGGGATTTTTGACCCCTAGTAATTAAGAGATGATGTTTGTACTCCCTCTTGTTGCTCTTGCAAGGTGTTCGAAAAGTGAGAGATTTTTTGGGAAAAAGTGTCTCAATCTTGCAATTATATCAGGTATTATTGATAATTAAGCCAAATTTTATGCATATTTTATTAGTGAAAATCACTATGTTGTGGTATGTATGATATTTATTTATTTTTTAAAATAATTTTTGTAACTTTTGTAAAGATCTATAAAGTTT
Source organism: Sequoiadendron giganteum (assembly GCA_007115665.2). NCBI lineage: Eukaryota > Viridiplantae > Streptophyta > Pinopsida > Cupressales > Cupressaceae > Sequoiadendron > Sequoiadendron giganteum. The sequence continues at coordinate 543,077,586 of CM021105.1, forward strand.
TGAATTATCATCCTCTCAAGATTAGTTTAGGAAGATGTTTCACTACCTTAGCTTCCTTATGTTGGTGTTTTTTCTAGCTGAATATTGAGAATCTTCCAAAGGATATCTAGTCCTTATGCTTAAGAACTTCAAGATTAGTGGACAATGAATGGGAGATGGATATTACACTTTTCTACCTTGCACTTCAGGCTCTACAAAACCTAGGAGGGTGATCCTATATGACACTGGATGCAGATATTTAATCTAAGGTGCAACATATTGTAAAGCAGATCAACTTCATACAATATAATAAGAGTGTGTATGGCTATCTCAAATAATGGTAAATCCCTTGCCCTCATTTCATTATACACATGAAGTTGAGACACAAATAACCATAAAACTAAAGCATTAAAAGGTTGTTTGAATTTAAATATTATTTCTAAGGATGGGCAAAGATAAATGTGCAATACCATTGCCTACCTTGGGCTATAGAGTCACATATCATGCACATCATATCATAATACTATAACGTAAATCTTGATGACCTTCAAGCTTCTACCAAATTATGAAAGAAAGGTCTACTTAAACCTATCATCAAATTATAATTAGTAATCCACCGAAAAATAAAATACCCTCATTACCTACTTGAAAGGATTTACACCAATCCTTGAATGGAAAGCAAAAAAACTAATAGCTCAAACAACAAATGTGTTTCAAGAACCTCAACAACTTTGTTATTTCAATTCAAAAGGTATTACATCCTAGACATGGATAAAATCACATAATAGAATGTATTCATATATGTGCATTCAAGTCATAGGAGCATTATAATATATGGGCTTACAACATATGGACCTTTAACCTTAGTATTAAACAATTACTATACACAGCCTCTTTCATGGCCAAAACCTAAAGCTAAGAGTCTTCTTAGAAATTAAAACCCACATCACTAGCCATGAATCCCTTCTTATATAAATGAAGGATCAAAACAAGCCTTGGGCCATAATGCACACATGTCACACCTTCATTTGACCACTACAAAAAATATTCCCCAATGATGTTACATTTACAATACAGAGACGAAAAATACACGCAAGACAAAACAGCTTGCATTTGTCAATGAATACTTTCCCCTCCCTCCAAAACACATTAATGGGTCATTGTAGATACTCCCTCTATGAGAAACAACATTCATTCCAATTTTCTAGGCCCCAAATTTGAGCCTTAAACTCCAGCCATTAATCTAGCAATGAGATGGCAGGATGGATGGATCAACTTGAGTCAAACAAGTCTAAAAATTTGATCATAGAGGACCCCCGCCACTAAAAAATCAAATCACACCATGTGGAAACACATCCACTTCAACCCATGGGCTCCATAATTTCCTCAAGCCTTGAATATGTCCATGTGTCAATCACCTGCTTGCCCTCTAAGTGATGAGAAATGTTGGTGGGTCCCCCACAGGCTAGTCAGGGATAGTTCAAATTTACCCATAGCACTCCATCGTAGTCGTTGATTTATTTTTTATTTAGAAAATCATCAACAATTGGCTATCATCCACATGCTTTCAGAACTATTGTTACCCTCTTCATCACCCATTTTTGTTTGGTGCCTTTCTTTTGTAAATGAATTTGTGATGCATTAGAGCCTAGTGATGGAAGAAAAGACTAAGTCTTCCATCACTCATCACCATTTCATTTTCCTCATAGAAATAAAATCCATGATGTATTCAACATGGATGATGCATTCCCAACTTTTGGATTAGAATATCCACTAGGAATATACCTCCTCACTCTTCCCCTTTAGAGTTGTCACTCATCACTAATATATCTTCTAGCGGTTGAAACACAATAGTGATATGGAGATTTCGGTGATGGCATAGGATGTTAACAGGTGGCACAATAATAACCTTTCTCACTCATCACTCAAATTAGTTGAGTGGTAAAAGGTTTTCCACAATGTGAAGAATCAACATGATGTGAAGGAAACATAAAAGCCATCACACATCACAGAAAAGGTTAAGTGAGCAAAAGGACTTTCAGTGATGCAAGTGAGATGTATGCCATCATGTGTCATGAAAGTAAAATTAAAGGCAAAATTCTTGTATCGATATGTGATGCAAAGGAAATGGGTTCATTGCTCATCATGGAAATGAAACCGATGAGCAATAAGTTTTCAATGATGTGCAATACAAAGACTTCCAATGGTGGAAATTTGCATGTGTTACAAAGTTTTTCACAAAGAAGGGGTCGCCTAGGTAAAATGAAGTATGTGGACTTAAAATATTCTCACGACCATATCCAACCTAGGGAATAAAAATTAAATATTTTAAAGCTCCAACTTCATAAAATATCAACTCTCAAACACAATTAGGAGAAAAATACTACATGACGGGGGAAATGGGAAACCTAGGCATAAGGGGCCAGTAACCATATGAGTACATAGGCTTAAGATGTAACTTAGACAACTAGGAACCTAGCCAGTAGGTCAATAAAACATTAGACAAAAAAAACAAGTATTAAGGAGGGAAAAATATGCTAAGGAAAATAACCCTATAGTATAAAACCCTAAACCCTTGTGGCATTTCCAAACCAAGAAACCACCAAAGTAAAGACATTAAATCAGTGGAACATGAAAATTTCAAGGTTCCACTAGTGGCTACGACTAGGGAAGCATTTCTCTTGTGGGCATGGTCAGATTCTGAATCTCTAGGGAGTATACCAAGTGCCAAATCCATTGGGTGGCTCTGCAACTTATCCTTTATTCAATTTTTTAAACTTCATTTGATGGCCCTAGGCCACCAAATGAAAAGAAGAACCAATTTTTTCGTCTATCAAACATGTTGTTTGTTGAAGGAACTGATTTCCCTCAACCCACATTTACCTCTACCACACCACTACAACAAGTATATCCCTCTTCTTGCAAGCATAAATATGTGGTTACCACTGAACAAGTGAAGACTTGCTCCATGTTTGATCCCAGTGTTGCATAGCAACCATATAACATAGGTCCCCACATTGTCATGCATTTTTTTTTCTTTGTAGTAGGTGATGGAAAAACTTGAAAACTCTAATAAAAACCATATGAAACCATGGTGCCTTCATATCTATTGACCTCTCCAAGTGAATCAAGGCAAAAAGAAAATGCCTCCAATTCACATGGAAAAGAAAAATATTCCCCTTCATTATGTTGACTTGGAGAGGGAAACTCATCCTCTAACATGTCAAAATTTAAACCTTGAATTTTATGCATACAAGAAACATGAGCATCCAGAACATCACCAACCTGGACAAATTATTGTTGCTCAAAATCACTACAACATGTATGTTGGATCCAAGTGAAGTACTCAAATTTAGGAACATTGGAGTCTACATTGCGAGAAACTAATTCTTCATCACAAATAGATGCATCATACTCATATTCACTCAAAACAAGGACCATGGATGACCAACATATCTTGTGGTCAGTTATGTTGATCTAAACCTCATCAACACCTCCATTCATATTATGAGACATTTTGTGTGAAGACCCATACTCCTCAGATTGTCTCTCTATTTTAATCTCTTAGTAATCAATTGAGGTACAAGTGCCATAAAAATCAGACCTGTGACACATACCTGTCATGCTTAATTTAGCAACATTGTTCTCTAGTGACTTATTTGAAGTATAATGATCATGAGGAAAACTAGAACTAGCACACCCAAAAAAAGGTTATCTTATACATCAATTTAATTGACACAATGACATTCTTCAAGTGCAAAATCATCATAAGTTGTACCAACATTTGTCTCTACATTTTTACTTTAATGTACAACTTCACTCATACTATTCTCATGCAAATAATCAATAATAACTTCAAAATTAGAAAAAGGAATGGAAGAAGGTGAAATATCAAACAAGAAAGGAGTTAATTGTTTATCATTCACATCACCCACACATGAATTCTCTTCATAATCAACTTCTTGAGCTGATTCATCTAATGAATCTCTTTCGCATATACCCTTTTCTTTATCCATATTACTACAATAATCAGCAAGGTCATATTCCTCACCATCAAATTCAAAAAAACATTTGTTTCTTTATTGCAACTTCTCCTAGATGATCTCTCCAACTGAAAATCATTGCACACTCTATCATTTGCATCTGATATACCACCACTTTCAAGAGTACTCCAAAAATTAGAAGACCTCTTTATCTCATCACAATGAAGACTTGCATCAATGCTATACTCAACATGTGTAGAATTGGCATGACCAAGTGTATCATAGCACTTTTGATCACATATCTTCTCTTCAAAAATTAAGTTCAATTCATATACCTCATCATGCTCTTGTCCAAGAGAACTTGGAATCCCATTGTTCTTCACAAAATCACATTCATTTCTTGAAGATAAATTATCATCAACATAGTTTGAAATGAGATGATCATTCAAGAAATTATCAGAACTATCATAGAGTTTCATAATTTCATCATGCAATTGTGACCGTTGAAAAATATTTTCATCACCTTTATTTAAACACTTTTCATTTAGGGAGATCAATTCTACTTCCTCCTTTTGAAAGGATTCACAACCACTAGGGCTGCAAAAAAAATTATAATCATCCTAATCACCTGGATATGAGTGCTTTTCATCCAGTTGTGTATTTACATCCACAACACTAATGTTGTCACCATGAAGACTTGAAACTTTAGAATCAACATACTCAGTGCAATGATCCAAAAGTAAATCTTCAACTTCTATTGCATTTTCAAATGAGATCAATGTAATTGACCCAAAGGATTCATCATAATACCTTTCCTCATTATCAATAAATGAGAAAATGCTTTCAGTATCATCTGCATCATTGCCGCCTTCATCTGATATAGAAAAATTGGCTCTTTATTTCCGTCTTTTCAAAGAAAATAGAAGTGACTTCACATGTTTCATTCATCTCATCATGTCATATCCTGGCTATTATGAGTACACTCTTCATCTGTATATATTTTCTCTACAGATTGTTAAAAAAAAAATTCCTCATCATTACAAGATGCATTATCATTTTCTTCTGCTATACCATCTAGATCTATTTGATCAAGTCTGGAAAATGTACCATCACATAGTTCAATTAAAAAATTACTTTCATATTTCTCTACCATTTATTCAATCATTGAAAGCCATTGATATAAGCACTCAAGGTTAGGAGGTTTGAAGTCAACTAACACGATACTCAGACTTGGCTCAAGTCTTTCACAAAAAACATCAATACATGTTGATTCATTAGGTCTATCTAATACTAGTATAGAAAACAAGACTTTCATGAATCTATCATGAAAAATATACGAGGATTCACCCTCAAATCTTCTTATATCATACAATACATCAATAGGTGACATGGATTCAATATTATTTTTAGATTGGTCTTCAAACACTTCTTGGATATGCAGATGCCTATCCTCTAACAAACACACATTTTCATTTGATATTCCTTCAAACTGGTCAATGAAAAATATTTTGAGCTCATACCATGAATATATGTAATGCATTGGTAAATTAGAAAACCAATATTCAGTAGAATTTTCTAAAGTTCTCGCAAAAAACTTCATAAAAACATCCTCTTCTTCTATTTGGAAATCCTCCATCAAATCAATGAAATTTTGTAAATATTGTGATGCTGACTCTTTGAGATCTCCTCTAAATCTAGGCAAGTATTCATTCATTTTTCTTGGGACTGAGTGCGAATAACCATGGATTTTACTAAAATCCAAAGGGTTATATATTTCATTATAGAACATCTTTCTTTGAGGATGTGACTATGTTTCAGGCATGACATTAAAGCTTGTAGAGGGGGAACCAGAACAATCATACATATTTGCAAATAAAAAGTAATTCCCTCTACAACTATCTACTTCTCAATATCCCTTTTAGAATATCCTGCTTTCTCATTTCCTTTTTATACTAGTACCTAAGAATACTAGATAAGGGGCAATATTTACTAGAACCTTTGATACAATCCTTCATACAAAAATGTTGCAATATAAAAATACCTAAGAATTGCTTCAACCAACTCTTTTGATGATGTGTAATATTATGTAGAGTGCCATCTCTTTGAAAGAGGAAAATATCTTCAAGCAGCAGAAAGATTCTTCCAAGAACTAGGTATTTCTGAGTTCTCTCCACTAGCAGAGCACCAAATTTCAAGAATACAACAAAAACGTTGCAACAATCTCTTTCTTCAATTATGTAGGTCCTTGGATCATCTAACCTAAAACATTAGATCAACAAACTTATTGACTCTTTTCAAATGGATAATACTGGAGTTGTCCCCAATAGAGTTGCCAATCTATTGGTGACTTGGATGGGAAAATAAGATTCCACAATTTTCAATCTTTGGTTACAAATAATATTTTGAGATTTTAATGACTCTTTGGTAGGACAGTCTGCAACCAAATTTCAATGTTCATCCCCAACAGAGTCACTAATTTTCAATTCTTTAAGCACTAACCACAATAACCATTCCTTTCACTAAAGAGCCAATTAAATGGGGGGAAAGTACTCCATATTAAGAGCTTTGATGTATTTTTCAACTAAAAAATTGAACCATAAGGCTAATTCTTTAAGCAATGTGCATCTTGGTAAAGTAAGAAACTTATTAAAACGTTCATCAATTAAGCTATATTTAGCTAATAAAAATTTATATGTGTAGTATTAATATAACTATTCACAAATGTATCCATTATGAACACCTATGTTGTATCTAACTATTATAAAAGTATACTATTCTCTATTTTCCCCTTCATGACACTCAAGTACTTGGTCCTTCTTTACTCAATCCATGTTACAAATTGATTAAACAAACATTTTAGTAACTCCACCCATAATTATTTGTACAAAGGATCAAAATTATATGTATCATATAATTATCTAGGCTTTACACCTATAGGAACCTTGTTTCTCACAAATTCCTCAATATTAATAATGATGCATATCGAGGAACACAACCAACTAAACCATTCTCAAAAAGTAAAATGTAGATAATGAGAGGGTCCTAGCAATGAAAATATAGTGTTATCCATTCTTCTATGCATAAAATTACCAAAGTCTAAACACTTTAACACCTCATGTGTATTATCATATCTCCTTGTATCACACAAATCATATTGAATATTTCATCATCTATTGCAACCTTTGCACTACAACCCTTGAGAAAATTAAAAATAAAATTAACATATAGATTTATAGAGTGAATGAACTATTTTATATTAATTTATATAATTAATCAATCATAAAATAATTATAACCATGTGGTATATATAGGCACATATACAATATTTTTCAAGTGGCGGGCCATTGAGGGCCTTAAGCTACTTGCTAATATGTAAATCGTTGATACTAGTATTTTACTAGCCCTTGTTGTTTCTATTTTATTTGTATGTTTAGTTTTGGCTTAGTGTTACTACTAGTGATACTTTATTTTTATCCTTTCTTCTTATTTTGTAATGGGTTTGAGCCCTTTCCCATGTTTTACCTTAATCAAAACTAGCATGAATGGGTCAACCTAGAAAGAGTGGTATGCTAGCTAGATATGAAATAACCTTGTTTATAGTAAAATTATATATCCAACCTATTAGCTTGGAAATATCAATTTTCTAAAATGCATTTGATACTAGATATTCATTTTGGATGTGCATTACTATAAAATAATTGGACATGTTGGTATTACCAAGATAATGAGAATAATCCAACAACACTTTTATTAGCTTCACATGTGTTAGGGAATTAGATGTCATATAATTTCTTGCATTCCTTGTAGCATCAAAATACCTATAAATAGGAAGCTTGGGCTTTGCACCACTCTTTTGATTCTACAATAACCTTTGGAATTCATTAACATTTATTTCTTGAGTTGATCATCTATAGAAAACAAGCATAATGACTTTTCATTTGATGTGATAAGTAGATTCTTAAAGTTGACCATCATGATTGAGTGTAAGAAGAGCCTCATTATGTAAAATTTTAAATGTATTTTCTTCACCCATATTTGGGTCCACTTTGGTGTATCGATGTCCATTATTTCATGATCGATATTTTATTAAGTTTTAATCAAATTTATCAGAAATGTTAATACACAATTATAAAGGTACTTAGCCACACTATCATTCATCTTGTGCACATCTAAAATATTGCAAATCTATTCATTTTTTTATGAAAAAATTCACCACATCAAACATTTATATAATATGTATCTTCATAATTCTCTTGGGAATATACCTTTCTAGATATGTCTTGGGTTCCAAATACTAAAGCCCTTGACATATCCAACCATTCAATTTACCCATTGGATATGAACATATAATAATGATAATTTAATAAGGGACATATTTTTGTATAGAACTTGTAATATGTACACTAACAATTTTAATAGGTACTTACATTCCCAAAATAAAAATTTAAAGATTTCCATTATATCCATTACATACCTGACACATTTCATGTAGGTGGAAAAATTAGGTTGCATATTAAAAAGGAGTGACTCAAGGGACATATTAAATATTAATCCTCTACTCTATTATCATTCTATTATTCTTTGCATATATGGTGACAATTCATTCATTTTCTAACTTCCAAATAACTTAGGATTACAACTCGTATTCACCTCATAACTACTTAACTTACTTCACCAACTCTACTAGATCCCATGACTATAAAAAATTATGTGTAATTAGACCTAGTGAATCCATAGTTCCCCATGAGGAAAAAAATTAATAAAAACCAAGTAGTCAATATTTAGATTAGGCTAAGTGGTATGTTATTTAGAAATTGTATGCACAATTTCCTTATTTCACTACCAATACAATATGAAACATTACTCCTTAATAAGGGATGAATTATATAAGAACAACATCATGTATCATCTTTATTATCATCATATATGCACTTAGCTCACTTAACATATGGAACATAGTAATCTTGCATGCTGACATAACACTATCCTCAAACATCCATGTACAATTCTCATGGTGTCGTCATTAAACAATTCTTACAAATATTTTTCACCTTGCACATGTCTACCCATGTTAGTGTCCAATAATAACATATATTAATGCCACATAGAGGATTCAAATCTACGTATATGTCACAATACACACACCCAATTTAGTAGCCTCTATGACTAATAGCATACACAGTTGACATATTGTAATATATACATCACATATTTTTGTCATATAATATTGAAACCATATAAGTTTGGCATAGGTCTTCACCTTGTCTACATAGTCATTGTAAGATATTGTATGAAAGTTGTCAACATATCTATGGAGCCTATTTGGCAGCCTACTTATATAAATATATGCTTTATAAATTTTGTGAAATAGAAGAGGCATAACATAATTCTCATCTTTCCACTTTGTAAAATCATTTTATTCATTTTGAAGAGAAGTGGCAATAATTTCCAAATTCTTTCCATATTTCATGTGCTTTAGTTTACATATATATTTCCTTTGTGAATTATATGATATTTTTTTTACTCTAGCTAATCTAGAAGATAATCCCACCCTATAACTTAGATCAAGAATAAAATTTACACTTTATCTAGATAGTTAAAAATGATCTTGATTAGAACTATAGTGATAAAAAAACAATAACTAACTTTTACATTTTGATGCAAATGATAAAAAACCTAGAAACTAACAAATTTTTTTGTCAAACCTATCTCAATAAATGATAAGAAATAACTTGGTTATTTTAGAAACTAACTAATTTTTTTGTCAAACCTATCTCAATAAATGATAAGAAATAACTTGGCTATTTTCTATGGTTTTTGATAATAAAAGAATATAATAATCCATCTTTATTACAACCCTTTCCTTCCTTAGGTTAGAACCTTATTGATGGGTATCTAGTGACTAAAAACCATTAATCATGAATGGTCAAAGGTTATTTAGATACTTGTCATTCCATTTTATTTTATTTATTAATCTTTGAGTGAATGCAATCTTGATTGTTAAACAACTTATGATCTAATGATTCTTCAATACAAGACTAGTGAAACTTAATAGTATTAGATCAAATCAAATAAAAAGATAAATTTGGCACATAGAAATCAAATGATTAAATTCTACAGATTCAAAATTAAATAAAAACACACTAATATCATAAAACTAAACAAATATAAATATAAAATCGCTTGCATTTGACATAGCTTTAACAATATATTTTTATTTTTCTTATTTAATGTTGTCAACGTCTATCCTTTCTTCTTGATTTAGATAGAATAACACCCCTTATTTTATCTGAAAATTTTGTTTTAGATCATAAAGCTACTCAAGGAGAATGGGGCAATATATAATGCAAAGGTGGTAGTGGAGGCAGAAGAAACAAAGATATCGACATCGCAATTAAAGTGGAGAAGTGATATAATTTCTTTAAATGCAGTGTTGATTGCCACAGTTGCTTTTGCAGTACCCTTTGATGTACTGGGAAAAGATTTAATAAATGAACCTGAATTGTATTCAGGTCCAAAGTACCAATGCATTTTCTATGTTTTTCTCTTCTATGTTTTTGTGATATCAGACACGATAGCTTTTGGTACTTCTATTGCGTCAGCAATTCTCTTATTGTTTGCTGTTTTTGGAAGGAAGGAAGATAGTCCTATGGTTGAAACTAGTTTTTTGGCAGTAATGGTAGCATTATTAGCATTGCTGGTAGCATTTGGTTCTGCAATAACCCTTGTTGTGGGACGAAAATATCTATGGTTGGCATTATCAGTGTGGTTTATGTTGTGCGTTGTTCCTTTGGCAGTAAGGGTAAGGACTTTTCATTCAAAACTCTACATTTTTACGGATCATAGATACTTCAACAAGTTCATATTAGAAGATCTTTTTGGGCTTATAGTTATTTTGATTTGGTGGGTTCTTGATATAGTATATACATTATATTGGCGGGGAATAATTTATCCAACAATTAAATGGGTTGGAAAAATATTGTAATGCCATTTGGTTGGCTATTTGTAATTGAGAATATATTATTTTTAAAATAATATTTTTTATAATTTTTAGTTGAGAAATGAAAAATATATAAAGTTATTTTATTAAAATTTTACAATATCATACTTTATAGACATTGAATTTATATTTTTATGTTACATCATTAAACTATCATCTAATGTATCTTTAAATTTATTTTTTTCTTCATGGAGTTTAACGCATTTGGATGTATAAGTAATTATTATCATGCACTAATCAAAGTGATTAGGTACATAAACACTCCAAAAATCTTAAAATAATGAGTTATAATAAAAAATAGTCTAAAAGTTGTATAGAGGTATGCACTGATCACTTGTGGTTTTAAGGTAATCTAGAAACCTTATGTTGAAACATGAATAAATTGGGTTATTATTAAAATGGAGAGGAAATTTTTTATGATTTGGTTAGTTAATAATATGCTAGATATTATAAGGTAGTAGTTTTGAATTATGGCATTGAGGTATTGTACATTTTATGATGGCTTCATACATATCATGTCTAGAATTTCTTCATGACATAAGTGACTATTTTGTACATGTGTCAAAATGAATGTGTTGGGATGATAATGCTATTGTAATGAAGATTTCCTTTATATAATTCATAGTTTTTCCTAGATTTATACAATAAATTTTCCTAAGAAAATGATCAAGAAAATTAATAACTACAAAAATTGTGCTTTTCATTTCTTTGGAGTTTGGAATCCTCAATTCTTTCCTAACTTGATTTAAATTAAAAAATAAATCATTATGGTTATTTATGTGGGGCCTTCCCTTTGATACACCCATTTGACTATCTTTTGAAACAATCATGTTGATACTTTATGTGATTTAGACTATTTTTGATTCATGGACATTGGATTTTATGATGGGTTTCGATTATGATGCGTATGAGGATTGTATGCATGCAATGTTTTACTTATTGATATGTCCATATGATTATCATAGTAGGAATGGATAATTTATTATGATATATAATCAATAAGATATTAAAATTGAATTAGGTGAAGATGAGACTCCTTCATAATTCCATGACTTGATATGAATGGATAGAATATGCTGTTGCTAGGAAAAGGAATAATTATGGATGTTGAACTTATTGAATCACGAATTGATTATGTTATTTATATGTATATGGAATTGTTGATTTAGTTGTGGATTACCTCATATTGTACATATTGACAAGTGGAAATTGAGTGTGTAGGTAAACGCCCATGACCAATGGGAACAGAGATAACCAACAAAAATTGATTGTGTTAGCCAAGTGAAACCCACTATGGCCCATTTTTAGAATAGACCATAGCCTCTCAGTGTTGTATTTTATTTTATGATTAAAAGGATTTAATGTTGAATTTGTGGTTAGGCATTTAAAGACAATTAAATATTTTATGAGGGTTTTGGGGCATTTTAAAAATTATTTTATTATGTTTTAATTTCAATTTCTTTTGAAGGTTAAAAAATTTGAATTAGTCCTTAATTTGGGTTAATTGATCATTAATTAATCCCTAGGAGGGTTACCTATGGGTTGGGGGTCAAATCAAGCCCATAACTTTTGAAATTTTCAAATTGTCACCCTTCTTAATGGGCCATTAAGAAAAGTGATAGGTTTTGGGGATGGGATTAGAGTGTTGGCTCCAAAACCTCATTTATGAGATTTGAAGGCCTTTGTTGAGTGTTGAACACTATTTAGCCTTCCACATCCCAAGAGTTCTCACACATGTGTGAGAATTTGTGGGGAGGAATGACCATAGGAGTGAAGAGGAGATTTACATGTGTCACTCTCTCCTCCAAGGGTTTTCAACCTTTGACTCCTATTTAAACCCTTTGGAAAGAAAAAGGAAGGGTTCTTCATTTATTTTACTTTTTTTGGAGGTTTGGGATTGCTTGGAAAAAGGAAGGTTTCACTTGAGATTGGAGGGTAGAAGATTGAATTTCATCTTCAAATTCTGATCATTTTTTTCTTGGATTTGAGGTAGGTTTTACTTTACTTATATGCATGTTTATCCTTTCTAGTTCTTGTGTATGGGAGTATGAGAAGTTTGTTTATATGGATTGTTTTCTTTTTTATGTGCTTTTACATTTACATGTGTTGGGGTTTGAGTTGTATAAGAAATATCACCCAATGTGGAAGAGTTCCTTTTGGGGGATAGGAATGAGTAGGAACCTCTATGGGGAGATCAATTCTCCGTTGAGAAGGAGAGGCAAAAAAAAGGGGTATGAGTACCCAAATCGATTTATTGATGGTATGGAGTATTAGGAGATGGTTGTATTGAGAATATATGATATAAGGTGTTTGGAGAATGGGTGGATTGAAGAGGAAGAAATAAAAATGGTGTTGTTGGTTGTTTCTACTCGCTAATAGGTCTCCCCATATAGTAGTGAAGTCCACATCTATCCCCAACTTTGGATTCTTGAAGAATCCTTATGTAAATGTGTGAATCTTGGCTGGGAGTATCCTTGTATAATTTTGTGTTTGAAATGGACCATTTCATGTTATTGTTGTGTGTACTTGTACCATTTCATTATCTCCTTGCTCGGGGTGGTTTGTGAGCAAACCTACGGCTAGGAGGTGAGCTTATCTATGACCATGGAAGAAGATATTATGTGTATATATGCAGGTCTATGATATTTCAACTTCCAATATAGATAAAAACACCTCTCCTTGTGCAATGGAATAGAGGGATTTGATAAATAGATGCAATGTTTGTAACAGATGTTTATGAGTTTACTTGTTGTAATTGTAACTGTAACTTTAGCTTCTTTATTTTAAGCATAGTGTTGAATTTTAAACCATTGAAGGAAATAGAATATAGTATTTATTGTTGTTGCATAGTAAGATGAAATTATTGTTGTTATTCTTGTTCAAAGCGAATTGATGCACACTATTTGAAAACTGCAAATGAGTTCCCTCTTTGAATGAAAATTATGTGGTATTAAATGTCACATAGAATCCAATTAAGTTTAGGTTGTGAAATGAATGCATCATATTATTCTCTCTTTTTCTTCTTGTAATCGAACTATACCTTTCTGGTAGAATGTATGTTTATTTCATTACTAGGTAAGTGAGTGTTTAGTGCATAAATACATGTTCTATAATGTTCTATAAATAAATGATTGATTTTTTGTATAGATGCATATTCTATAATGTTCATTTAATTTTTCTCATTTCATCCTATTGATAGAATACGATAAATTTTGTTGAGTATAAAATATCAACATTACATTTGAGGATGTAATGTTTTGGGATCGTGTGAACTAGTGCATTCATAAGGAAAGGGATAATCATTTAATTTAGTGACCTTTGTAAATCCTTGCTTGAGAGACATATAGATTGTTGAGTTGAGTGCTTAGAAATGAAACTTGTAGACTTCATGGTTGGTTCATTCTTCCAAATCTTGCTTCATCGTCAAGTTTTTAGCATCGTACCCTCCGCTCTCAACCAAATTTATTGAAATTACATTCTCTAGCATCGACCATATCTGGAATAATATTTCCACTTAGTGCCCCTACCAGAATTTGTAAGAATCTTAACTCCAAATCTTTCTTTGGAGTTGCATTAAATCACACTTGGAGTGGATGTTTATCTCTCCAATGACATAGCTTAAATGTAGTGGTTGAACCTCTTGATTAATGATAAGAATGTGAATCGGTTGAAGCAATCAACATTTTCCATGTACTACAAATCTATCGACCTTCTCTAGTCAACCAAAGTCAATGCAAGCCCTCACAACATAACACTTTTTTTCAAATTTCATGATAGTCAAGAGTCGAAAATAACTAATTTCCCTTACCTTATACTATATGAGCTTAGGCATATTTTAAAATTCATGTCTGATTTTTATTAAGTCTTAAACTCATCATGATTTGTTGGGTTTCAGTTGTCAGCCTTACCCATTACCATCTACTTACCTTTCTCTATCACAATCCATAACGTTGACTCCCAAACCACCGAGGCACAAACTTTGACTTTACTTTAATCATTGAAGGTCGGAAGATGCCATACTTATCCTTTTAGTTTTTTTTCTTCCTTTGGATTAATGACATTCGAAAAGGGAGTTGTCGAATCCCAAAGCCCGAGGTTATCAAACTCAACTTCTTGGGTTCCTTTTCGTCTCGTCATCAAGGGAATTTGGCAAGAGGTATTCTCAATACTCAAAATGTGAAGTATCAGACTAAACTAGTATGGTTTGCTTCTTTTCATCAAGGAAATTTGGTAAAAGGTAATACCGATGCTTGAAGTCTGCCATAATCATAATTTACTCTATTTGACCTTTTTTTTTTTTCTTGGAGTATTCGACAGATGGTATCACTGAAGCCCAAAGTCCAATGTCTTTGGACTTCACCAATTTTGGTGCAGGGGCACCTAGGGCTTCTCATGCCTCCATGAGGCCATCAATGTCTTGATTTTGTTTCTCATCATTTTTTGAAGATTCTTCATGTAATAAGATCCAATGGAACATTTGTAATGTTTGGAGGTAGCTTGTAATAGGTTTCATATCAAAATTGTAAACTTGGTGCATCTAGGCCTAAGAGTGGAAAAATTTTCCATGATGCAACCAAGAATTTGAAATAATGTGATTTTATTTCTTTAAGCATGATAGGTGTGTCTAGGATCAGTTTTTAATTAAATGGATTCATTTGAGGCATTTAAGTGATAGGTGTCATGAGTTGTCAAAAGTTGTTTAGCAACTTTGAGAACTTATCAAAAATAGGTTGTAATTAGGTCTCCAACGGTTCCCTAATTCAAAATTCAGTTAAGGGATGTTGGAAGGAGTTGCAATAAGTTTAAAAATCCTCCTTTGTGTTGAGGCAAGGGTTGTTGATGAAATTTTGAAGATCTAATGCCAAGAAAAGCTTTGTTTTCTTTGATTTCCTATGTTTTTTCCTGTTCTTTCATTTTTTACATATTGTGACATAATTGTAAGGCCTCAAAACTTATATGGGAAGATATAGGAGAGAAATGCCTTTCATTTTTTGGTAATTTGGTTTAATTTCATCAAGTATTGAGAAAGTTACACCCATTTTTGTGAAGGTGGGTCTAAAACCCTCAAAAACCAGGGTTTGAAGATAAAAATGTTTGTAACTTCCATTTCCACTATGGGAAAATGCTAAATTTGGGGGGAATGGAAGGAATTCAAGTGTATTGTAAGATTCAATTTGTTTCAAAGAGCGGCATGGAGTTTTATGGAAGATCTTTGATGCCCTAGGCCTAGCATCTCTATGTGACAAGTCTAGAACTGTGGGTAAAAGTCTTATTTTTGCAAGTTTGTGAAAGTTTTTGCAAAGACAATTCTTGGGGATTGTGTAATGTGTGTTTAAGGCCTTAATTAACCTTGTTTTTTGCTTATGGGTGTTGGGGTGTGCCAGGATACTCAGGTTCCTTCATTGAACAAACAAAATAAGCCTCCTTCTAGTGTTGAAGAACAGTCCATTGTGGAATTTCCTTTTGGTGTCATGTCTTGTGCTTTTGGGGACTTGTAGTGGTCTATGTTAAGTGTCTAAAACAAGGTTCATTTGTCTAGTTCTTTCTGTGTCTAGGTGTTTTACTAAACTAGAAATGCAACAAAGAAAACATAAACAACACCTCAATGATTAGGCCTAGTTGAATCTAAGTAAACAACAACAAAACAACGTGAAAATGGTATACCTTGTTGTTTGCTTAAATTGTTGAATTGGTTGGCCCTTGAATATGCTTTTGATGTATGCTCCTTGATGACAATTTGCTTGCAATAATGGAGGTATTTGAGTGATGGAAGATGGTAGGTGAGATACTAAATAGCTAATATGACTTAAATGCAAGAATGCAAGAATTCAAAATGGCTTGAGTGACTTGAATTCTTGAATGAAATAATCTCCAAACTCTAACCTCTAACTTGAGGCCAAGGTTCTCCATTTAATGAAAAATGGACGGTTGAGATTGATCCACCATGGAAAAGATGAAGGGTTGTGCTAAGTTGAGGACTCACAAGACCTCACATCTTTCCATGTGGAGGCTTGAGATGGAAGAAGGACAAGGGGACATGGAAAAGGCCATGTGGTCCCAAGATACTTGCAAGTACATTGGGATTGGAGAGGGTTTCCTCAAAAAGGAATTCCTTGTCCCCAGGTGGGGCTAAAGGTGACAAGTGAGGAATTTAAGAAAGTCCACTCTTATCACCATGGGGATTTGAAAGGGTGTTGGAGAAATAAACATTTATTTTTAATTCACATGCTTGGAATAACCCAATGGATAAGACAAGGTCCTCCTAAAGGATGTTCTTGTCCCATGTACTTGATGTGACCTCTGAGAGGTCATGAGGAAGAGAAATGCATGGGGGGAATAACTGTGAATTTTTAATTCACTTGGGGAAGAGGTCAAACCTGATAAGGTAAGTATCATGAAAGGTTGACTTAAGGACATGCTAGAAAATGTAAGTGATTAAGATGAAGGTTGTGCAAATAGGTGATTAGGAAAACTAATGAAGATTAGAGGCAAGTGGCTAAATATGGAGGATGTGACATTAGTTCTGATTAAGGATATGCACATCCTAATGAAGGATTAATTAGATTAATCGAGATTAGTGAAAAGGTTATGGAGGATGTGAAAAGGAGAGAGAAAGACTGAATTTAAAATTGAAGAGGATAATTGACTAGATTAAATAAATTGATTGATTTATTTAATTTAGAGCGGGAATGGTAAAGGATAAAGTATTTAATTAAATACTTTTAGGAACCTTAGAGAACGGGATAATATTAATTAAATATGTCATTTAATTAATATAGACGAGTTAGATTAATAAATGATAGGATTTTGACCATATGGAAGTGGTCAAATTTGCATGTCTACATTTTTCCCCTCTTCAAAATATTGTTAGGATAACAATGTTTCGAAGAAAAATAAAATGTAGATGACACTATAGAGGAAGTGATTAGGAAAAAGATGCCCCAACACAGAAGAGGTTGCGTGAGCTACCCAAATTGAGGGGAGTGAAAGAAGATGCCCCAATCACGTTGGAAAATGACCAAGAAGGAGGTATGGATGGATATGGTAGGGAATGCCCCTTTTAGAGGGTAGTTGGGGAAGAAAAAGGGGCCTCGGGAGACTTCTCGATATGAAAAAATGGAAGGTACCATTGGATAGAGCTCAAGAAACTATGAATATTGGCTTTTGAACCGACTCAAATGGACACATGGGGTGCAAATGGTGGCCCCGGGGAGTTTGAGGATTAGTTGAATTAAAAAGAGGGTTAAATAAAGGGGAAAAATGCCCTTTATTTAAAAAGGAGAAAAGGGGGGAAAGTTATAAATAGTAATTTTAGAATTACAAGTCCTCATGTCAACAACTAGCAGTTGAGTAAAAGAGAGAAGAGGAGAGTAAAGAGAGAATGAGAGAAGATGTTGGAGGATTACAATGATGACATCATCCACCAAGGAAACGAGGTGTGGAGTTTCTACGCCGAGTGCATGGTCCCCCGCCAGGTTAGGCTCAAAACCCTCTTTATGATTTCTAGAATTTTATGATGTATTTTTAAGTTATCATGCTAGTTGAAAACATGGGTTTGGGAATAGGGGTAGGCTAGAAAAATGGGTAGGAGGTGAAAATAAATTTTGCCCACTGGGTAGGGAGAAACGACAATTGGGTTTGGGTGAAAAAGAGGGTTTATTTTAACAAGAAACAAAATTAGATTAAAGGAAAATGGGGTTTGGCCACCCACACAGGAGTGACCGCACCCCAAGAAGGGTAGTTACACCCAAACAATGGGCGGCCCTACCCAAGAAAGGGTGGACACACCCCAACATGGGTGGCCCCATCCTCGCATGGGTGGTCGCACCCTAACGGTGGTGGTTGTGCCCGTAGGGGTGGCGACGCACTAGTGGGGGTGGCCCCACTTGCAGGGGTGACCACTCCTGGTGAGGGTGGACCTGCCCACAGGGGCGGTCACACCTGCAAGGGTAGGCCCATCTTCGCGAGGGTGGCCCTACCCCCAAGGGCGGTGGCCCCGACCCAAAGTGCGGTGATGCCCCGAGGGGTGGCCCTGACCCAAAACGGGGGGCCCTGCCCGAAGGGGTGATCATGCCCCAAAAGGGATGGCCACGTCCTGAAAGGGAAGGTTCCCAAGGAAAAGAAGGGGGCCCAACAAACATAAAAAAAAAGAGTAAAGTGTTGGAAAGAAAAATCTTTGAAAGTGGGACAACTTAGGAAAATTATCCCGAGAAGGAGTGAAGAAAAAGTTAGTGTGAAAAGAACCTGGGGTCGGAAAAATAAATGAAGGCAAGGATTTGGTGATTGACATATCATGTGATGTGGTTATAGTGGTTTGATAGCTTGCAGACGCAAGAGAGGAGATGGAATGTGATGGAGGTGATGTGACAGGTGATGACAAGAGCGGATCATCAAGCTCTGGCCCAAGTGGGGCTGCTGCATATGTTGGGGTATCCACCCATTAGAGTGCTTTGAGTGATGTTGATAGCCTTGATCGAGCATTGGTATTCAACAACCTCGAATTTCCATCTCCCGAGAGGGGAGATGACAGTCACGTTGGATGATTTCTTGTGGATATTGAGGCTTCTTATAACGGGTCGCATGGTGAGTGCAACGAGATCAGAGGGAGAGGCCTTGGATCAAACTGTGTGGGTCTTGTTCGGTCAAGAGGACCTGCCTATGCAGAAGAAGGGGCTATATGTGGATAGATCTTTAGGTTTGAGAGTACCACTATTACCATTATATGTGTGCGAGTTGATCAACAAGATACTCATACTAGATAGGATTGGTCAATTATGCAGCCTCGGCTATATGGAGGTGATTTGACACATTATTGAGGGGAGGGATGGAGATTTTGCATGGGGGTCATGAATCATTGCGCATTTGTAAAGGGATATGCATGTGATGTTGCTTCAGGTATGGGCGTGGGAGCACATCAGTGTGACTAGGATAAATGTAGTGAGAGTGAGATAGGAGGATACAACATTGTCAGTGGTGTATTGGTATGGGGTAGAGTATGACTAGGTGTTTTGATATCAAGGCTTGGGATATTTAGATGGATGGAGGAGGTTATTTGATGATCTAGAGGAGGAGGAGATAGTGTGGAGGCTGTATATGACATAGTGCTTTACGAAGTGGAAGGAGAATGAGGTGAGACATAGGAGACACTTCTCGACTTGATCTTATATAGTCGGTAAGGAGCCTTGGATAGTGGAGTCACACAGACCGGACCGAGTGACCAGGAATTTTGGGTTGATACAGGATATTCCACACACAACAAAGAGTTCAGAAAGATTTCACGGGAGCAATTGTGGGGGCAGTTGATTCCGCCAGAGTTTGTGTGGGAGCACTAGGAGACACTAGAGCATGATCTAGTGACTTATCCAGGGAGGACTGAAGGGTTGGTAGATGCAAGAGTGATTGTTATATATGCAACATGGTTCACGCGACACCAACCCTTATCGATTACTCTGAAGGAGCTGATCAAAGAGGCATTAGGATTTGGACCAGAGGATGAGGTCAAACTAGCAAGATAAAGGAGAGGGAGAGGGAGGGGATAGCCGAGGAGAGATTCAGAGGCAGGCACAACAGGAGGTCAGCAGAGGAGAGAGCTAGGGGCAACCATAGTAGGAGGACAACAGCCGAGGGTAGCTATAGAAGGAGGAGGTTAGCAGATGAGAGAGTCAGAGGCAAGCAGAGAAGGAGGATATTAGAGGAGAGTGTTAGAGATAGCCAAAGTAGTAGAGCAGGAGGGAGGATAGGGGGAGGATGACTCGGGAGGTTAGTGAAGACTAGGTAGGAGGAGGAGATGAAGGGTGCAGGTTGAGCTAGAGGAGGAGAGACATGAGGTAGAGGTGATGGGGGAGAGGGAGGAGGTTGATGCGATGGACATAGGAGATGAGGGAGGGGCAAAGGAGATGGATTTGAATGTACATAATATTCATCCATTGTCCATGATGTCGTCGATAGTAGAGGATCTGTACATGTAGTTCAAAGGAGTCGAGGTGAGATTACATATCACCAAGAAAATATTGAGAGATGCAAAGGTGGCGAGGAGTAGATTGGAGGTGAAGATGATCATGTTGTGATCCCAGCTAGCCAAGAGTCAGATAGAGTACCGAGTGGTGGTCAATGAGGTGTCATGTCATGAGACAAAGATGCAGAGGGAGGGAGAGAGGCTGCTATCCGAGAGAGATGAGTTGCGAGCAAAGGTGAGCAAGTTATGCGCAGAGGTGTCGAGAGAGCATGAGGTGGGGGAGATAGTGAGACTAGAGCTGACGATGATGATACTGCAAGTAGGGGGTCAATGAGAGTCTGGAGGAGGGGTAGGGTAGATATTGGTAGAGGCTTTGGCGGAGGAAAAGAGGGATATTGAGGATCTAAGGAGGAAAGTAGAGGGACTGTTGAGAGAGAGTAGGGAGTTGAGACAGGAGCGATACGAGCTCTGTGATAGAGTTGAGGTGGCAGAGGAGACAATGGCAGATATGGGATTGATGCAAGAGATGGAGGAGACCATGAGGGCTTGGGTATAGGTGATGGAGACAAAGAGGAATGCCTTACAGACATAAATGTAGGTCATGTAGGAGGAGAGGGATGTAGCAGTGGCACAGAGATGTAGTGTAGGGGTAGGCATAGGTAGCACAAATTGGTGAGACAGGGGCAGGGGTTCAGATATTGTAGGCATAGGTATAGGATATGTAGGAGGAGAGGGATAGAGCCATGGATCAGGTGTCGTGAATGGGAGCGGAGATTATGCAACTACAATTAGTATAGGGTGCATGGGCACAGGAGGGGAGATCCATTTATGAATTTTAGGATAGGTATATGGTAGAGCGAGATGCATCAAGACAATAGGTGGGAGATCGGGAAGAGTATATGAGAGAGACAATCTACTATATGTGTTCCTATTACTCGGCAGTGTCAGATCTAGCACAACGGGTACCCGCCTATGTTCGAGCAGCACCATAGATGTCAGTGCCATTCCATTCAGTAGGGACACATACTCAAGGATATAGTAGCATGAGAGACACCTCCATGAAAAGGGCCAATGTCAGAGTCACTATAGATATCGAATGCAAGAAACTCATAGTTTAGAGGATTGGAGGGACAAGATATTAGTTATTGATAGGTATAGGATGGGATTCAGTACGGAGTAGCACAGATCAAAGTGGAGTCATATCTTTGTACTTGTATTTTATTTGATCACATATTTGATGTATATGTTTTGTGATGTATATGATGGACCTTATTATGGATGATGTGATGGACATTGTATTTTTGTTATTTTTGATATGATATGAAAGATCCCTTATTGACATTATGTGATGTGGATGTGATGGATGATTTAGTTATGCATATGTGTATGTTTATGGTTTTATTGTGGATGGTTATTATGATGTGATGGATGGACATGCCTCTAATGATTTATTTTTATGCCTATATGGATTTATGATAATGATATGTAGGATGCCTAACGTTTATGATGCATGGTGTGATGGATGGATTATGATTTTTTCTATGTGGATGGTATTATGATGTCTAATGTATGGATATGCATGATCTCTAACCCTTATGATACAAGATGTGATGGATGAATTATGATTGTATATGTTATGGATGTGGAGATGAACCTGATAATTGCATGATGCAGTTGACAATGCATAGGAGATGTTAGTGATATGAATTAAAATGAAAATGCTAATGCAATAGATGAATAATGAAATTAATTTTAAGATGTATAGAATAATTAATTAAAATTAATCTACACAACTTAAAAAAATGAGTATGATATGCACATGGAATGAAATTCAATTTAGTAAACCTAAAATAGTAAATGAAATGCAATGTGTCAATAAGGGCCTGCACAATGATAGAAGCAAAAGAGATGATGGGTGTGCAACAACACCTGTCAAGAACCATAGGAATCCCAAGGAGAAATGGGAAGATGGGAGAAATAAATATTTGCAATGGAGGAGAAAATGAAATGCAATCCTAAAGTGATTTTCCATCTTTGGAGTATTGATTTTTGCTATAGCATAAGACACCAAGTACCATGGTATGTGGACTAAGGTGGGTTAGTGTTGAATGCATAAACAAACACAACAAACAAGAAGGCTATCCCAACACCCCAAATTCATGATGACTTTGGTCAGGCAAGGTATTGAGATAACCACAAGCACAGAAGGATGTCTCAGCGTAGCACAAGACCTTAGGGGTCCTAGTGGGTACTACATGGGACAACTAGGTAAACAACAAATAAAATAAAAATCAAGATATGCCCCTATGTAAACTAGTCAAAACACACCATAATATGATAGATCATGGCAGCCTTGATGAGTGATGATAGGAGCTTAAATGATAAACAAAATCCAAAAGTGTCAAAATATTGCAATCAGTTTCAAAACATCCTTTGTCATAGGATCAAGATGATGGATGGGGTTGATGAGGTCTGTTAGGAAGGATACATCCTATTGAGACCAAAGATAGATGCTAAACTAAAAGATCGATAATGACTTTGGATATTCCCAAACCGATTAAATATCATGACATGAATGGATTCCATTTGTGAAGAACCAGGTAGATAGGGACATACGTGACAACACGACACAAGACTGACACATCCTAAGGACCTAGAGACTCGGAGGTTGATCAAAGATCAGCCTTGCCTATGTGAAAGCATAGAACCCTCATAGTTCAGGAAAATACCATGGATAAAAGTGGAAATAGGATGATGAAGACAAATGATGGAGGAAAATGATCAAACAGACCGACAACAAAGTAAAAGAAAAGGAGAGCCCCAAGGGTGGATCAAATGATCGACCTTTCCTACGTACAAGCATAGGGGCGATGCAGTTTGAAAAGGACGAAAGACAAACAATGGATAAGAGAAAAAAGAGGACAATGGAGATAGATGATGAAGGAAAAAATTTCCTAGGGGTAGATCAAATGATCAGCCTTTCCTACGTGCAAGCGTAGGGGCAACGTAGTTCGACAAGAAAAGGGCAGATAAGGGGGGATGACAAGAAAAAAAGCCCCAAGGGCAGATCAAATGATCAACCTTGCCTACATGAAAGTGCAAGGGCAACGTAGCTCACCAAATATAGGATAGATGGGAAAATACAACAAACTAGACCAAAAATAGCCTCGGGGGTGGATCAAGTGATCGGCCTTGCCTACATGCAAGCGCAAGGGCAACATAGCTCACCAAAGACAAGATGGGATATAGAGGGAGACTGACACAATAAAAGAACCTATATGGAGATGACCAAAGCAACAAGATGACACAAGCTCATATTATGATAAAAGCTCAGGATGATAGATAGCAAATGAAGTTCGTCTAATGCTCAACCAAAATATACTAAGTGACCAAATGATGCAAGTGGATGGAAGGATAGGATTAATAGGATGATGAGGATGATGAGGATGGATGAGTCAGAAAGTAACTAGGATGCAAGGTAGATAATGATTAAGCCATATATGAATGGAACTTGTTGCCAATTTTTCACCAATTATACATATCCAAGGTGCCACCAGGTTAGTTTTCACCATAGGACAGATTATTTCTCTTTAATATTTTTGGATTTTTTTGTATTTTCACATTTTTTTACTTTTTTTGTATTTTTTGATTGTAGACAGGAATGATACCCCAGCTAACCTAAGTGTAAAACTTCTTCAGATGCATGATATTGATGGGTTCTTCCAGGGGCTCTCCTTCAGGTGTATATAGCTTGTATGCTCCAAAACCATATTTTGTTGTGATGATGTAAGGGCCTAACCAATTGGCTTCAACCTTTCCCTTCTTATCCAAATCTTGTTGATTCCACTGATTTTCTTTAAGGACTAAGTTCCCAACATTGAATTGATGAGGGTGGACCTTCTTATTATAGCTTCTCTTGAGCCGATGTTCATAGTCTTGTAGATGGTTGTAGGCTTTGATCTAATTTTCATCTAGGAGTTCCAACTGAGCAAGTTGAGAAACTCGGGTGTCTCCATCACTAATTATATTCTTCAGAGATATGTGAAGTGATGGGATTTCGACTTCAATCAGAAAGATAGCTTCAGCACCAAAAAGTAGTGAATATGGAGTGGCACCTGTGGGGGTCCAAATGGAAATGCAGTAGGCCCAAAGGATGGAATGGAGGTGGACTTGTCAATCTTGGCGAGTGTTGTTAAACATATTTTTAATGATTTTGATTAAGGTTTTATTAGTTGCTTCTACTTGACCATTACCATGAGGGTAATATGGGGTAGACCAACCATGTTGGATATGATAAGTCTCGCAACGAATTTGATGCACTTTTTTTTGAATGGATTTCTATTATCAGTAATGATGGTGGAGGGGATTCCATACTTGCAGAGGATATGGTAAAGTATAAATTTGGATATCTAAACACTAGTAATTTGGGTGGGTGGTATGGCTTCCACCCACTTAGTAAAGTATTCAGTGACTATCATGATGAAAGTGTGGTCGTCGGAGGATGGAGGGTAAATCTTGCTAATCAAATCAAAACCCCATTGTGAAAATGGTCAAGGTGTTGTGACAGGTTGTAATTCTTGTGTAGGAGCATGAATCAAATCCACTTGTTGCTGACAGGGAAGGAACCTCTTGACAAACTCACAAGAACCATGTTCCATAATAGGCCAGTAATATCCCACTCGAAGAATCCTCTTGGCTAGGGCCATACCATTAGAGTGGGTCCCACAGATACCACTATTTACTTCTACCAATGCGGTGCAGGATTCAGTCTTGTTTAAACACTGGAGGAGGGTTCCATCATACCCACATCAATAAAGCATATCACCTATGATGGTGTAATAGGTTGTGCATTGGATAAAGGATTTTTCGTTGGTTACGTGTGAGCTCAAATGGTAAGATGTTGTCATGAAGATAAGTGTAGATGTCTTGGTACCAGGGGGATTCAGGACCTACAATGTTGCATACCGTTTCACTCTCAGGGATATCATACACGGGGATTAAAGATTTCTCCACAAGGAACTCACATTCAATACAATCTTTGGGCATGTTAAGGAGAGAACCACTGGTGGTCATGGTGTCAGTTGCTTTATTTTGTACTCTAGGTATTTGATGAAATTGGATGGAGGAGAAATAATTCTTGAAGTCATCTACCATACGTTTGTATGGTAATAACTTATCATCTTTTGTTAGAAACTCATCATTGACCTTTTTGATAACTAGTTAGGAGTCACCAAAGACTTGCAAGTGAGAGATACGTGATTGGGCGACAATCTTAAAGCCTATACGAAGAGCTTCATATTCAACAATGTTGTTGGTACAAGGAAAGGATAATATGAACGACTTTGTTATGTAATCACCCGGGGGGCTGACAAGCAAGAATCTTGCTCCTGATCCATTGTTTGTGTGTGATCCATCAAATTATAGAGTCCATGTGGTGGCTTATGAAATTGTAAAGACCCCTTTATTAGGAAACTTTGTTTCTAAAGGATAAGCATCTACTAGTGGAGCATCTGCTAGTTGATCCATAATTACTTGTCCTTTGATTCCTTTACAATCCACATACTCTATGTCGAATTAACTTAGCAACATGACCCATTTAGCCATGTGGCTAGATAGTGTTGTTCTAGATAACAAATATTTAAGTGGATCAACCTTAGAGATTAGCTTACCTGGATGACTAAGCATGTAGTGTCTGAGTTTCTATGAGTTGAAGACTATGGCTAGGAAAGCCTTCTCCATTAGGGAATAGTTGAGCTCATAACCTACTAAGATTTGGTTGATGTATTAAATTTCTCTTTCTTTGGATGACTCATTGTGTTGTGCTAACAATGCCCTGAGTGCCACAAAAGTAGCTGAAATATAAAGTAGGAGTGGTTTTCCTAGAATAGGCAACATAAGAACAGGTGGGTGAGCCAAATATTCTTGGATCTGATCAAAGTTGAGATGTCATTTTTGTTTCCACTTAAATGTAGTATCTTCCTTTAGGAGGTGCATGAATGACTTACACTTTTCAGCTAGTTGAGCAATGAACCTTCAAATGGATTGGAGTTTACCTTGCAGACTTCTTAGTTGTTTTAGATTGCAAGGCGGGGGCATTTCCATGATTGCTTTAACCTTAGTAGGATCGACCTCTATTCCTCCGCGAGAGACAATGAACCCCAAGAGTTTTTTGGATGTGAAACTAAAGACACATTTCTTTAGATTGAGGCATGGCTTGTACTATTCCAGATGTTCAAATATATTCTTGAGAATTGCGGGGTGTTCTTCCCTCGTTCTTCATTTTTATAACAAGTAATCAATGTAATCTTTCATTATTATGTGGATGAGTTCATGGAAGATGACTATCATAGCATATTGATATGTTGCCCCCGCATTCTTGAGGCCAAAAGGCATGACATTATAACAAAATGTACCCCAAGGTGTAGTGAAGGTAGTTTTGTGTTGATCCTCGGGGGAAATCTTAATCTGGTTGTATTCAGAGAAACCATCCATAAGGGACATCTCATCTCCTATTGCGAGATTTACCAACATATCAATGTTTGGCAAGGGGAAGTCATCCTTGGGACAAGCTTTGTTAAGGTCTCAAAAGTCTGTACAAATTCTTATATCTCTATTGGGTTTAGCTACTGAGACTATATTGGAGATCCAATCGGAGTAGTCAATTGTACATAGGTGATCTTGGGATTCTCCTTGGTTCCCAGGTTTATTACTTGTATTTCTTTGATCAAGATGGATGATCGTCTAAATAGTTCAGTCCCTACAAGGGGAAGATGACCGTCACCATCTTCAAGCACGTCGTTGAGGTTTTCACTAGTAGATACGCCCTTTGTTTTTACTTTTTCAAAGTCACAAAGTGCCTCAGGGAGGTTTTCACTAGGTGACCCATTTTGATTTTATTTCTTTTTATTTTTGTGGCTAAGGCATTCATCTTCCCCCAATCCCATGAGATGTAAATATCAGTTCACTAAGGGAAAGGTGTTGAGGGGTGTGATACCTTATAGGTCATAGTCTATAAGTTCAGGGTGTTTGATGGATAAGGTGATGGTGCAAACTGATAGGCATTTTAACATGGAAGGGAGGTCAATGTGATCAACATCATCATACACATGTATGATGGAATCCTCCTTTGGTATATCCTTGAGGGAACCATCATCTACACTAGCATTGTTAGAGGCACTAGAGGATGCCACCAGACCCTTTTTTTTAGTATCATAGCCCAAGCCTATCTTCTTCGAACACATAGAAGCTTCTATCGGCAGTTGCCTACCTTGCTCTGCGTCACCAAGGCCTCCCCCATGATAGTTATGTTTTTCTAAAAATTTAGAAGGCCAAGGATAGCCCTCTTGGAATTATTCTTTCAAGGGGGGAGATGGTTCAGGTTCCTCATAGTACACCCACTGGCTGATATCATCATCGAGTGTATCTTGGCATAATCCAGAAGAGCAAAAAGTGCTAGACCCCACATTTGGAGCATTGAGGGTGATTGTCTTCTCTTCATCTTTGGGAGCAGATTGAGATGATTGACCATATGTATGAGGTGAGGGTAGCATAGTTGCCACATTTAGTGTTGCATGCATTTTGTTCTCCCCACACCCCTTGTCAATGATCTGGACCTTAGTAATGGTGGAATTGGGTGTGGATGATGGCGTGGATGAAGTGGTGGTGAATGTGTTGGTGGATGGATGAGATTTGGATGTCTAATATGCCTCCATTTCTACCCCAAGGCAGTAATGATAATATGGAAAGGAAGCCTCTAGAGTGCTAAAATATTCAAATGGCTAAGGGTCGGCTTGTATAGTTACTTTCGTTCCTTGAAATGGGAATTTCACACATTGGTGATAAGTTGATGGGATGACTTGCATAGAGTGAATCCATGGGTGACCAAGAAGGATGTTATATGGAAATTCAAGGTCCAGAGCATGACATAGAGTGTGTTGCACAATGGGGCCCACCTGAATAGGAAGACAAATAGTGCCTTTAGAATCTCGTTTTATGTTAACATATGCTTTGACGGTGATAACCTCATTATTTAGGCCAGCTTGGGTGTATCCCACCTTTTGTATAAATTTTAATGTGCAAATATTTAGGGCAGAACCATTATCTACCAATGTCATTTTTACTTTATGATAGTTCACACTAACCTTGAGATGGAGGGGGAGGTTATAACTTGAGTCATGGTGTGGCATATCTTTCTGGCTGAAACCTAATTGGTAGGTTGTGGAGATATTTCCTACCAATGCTTGGAATTGTGTGGGATCTATGTAGTTGGGGACTTGAGTGCTTTGTAAGTCCTTATTTAGGATGTCTTGGTGCATGGGGGAAGACTTAAGCAGATCTAGGATAGAGATCTAAGCTGAGGTCTTTCCTAGGTGATCAGCGATGTTATAGTGTGAATGGACAGGTGGCAGTTGGGTAGATGCGGAAGCTCTTGGGATGGTGATGTGAGTTCATCAGGTGGTAACAACACATTGTGGGTCTTTACCTTTGATGCATATCATGGATACACATAGCTCCACTTTTTCTATATATATGACAAGACCTTGGTAATTATATGCCACATTTTTATAACTGATGTTATTAGTGTTGTTATTCTAGTTGTTGTTGTTGCTAGGTCCAAGATTGGAGTTGGATGTACTAGGAACCTAATTATAATTGGGAAAAGCATTCTGATAAATTTGAATTTGACCATTAGATGAGGTTTTTGTATTATCATCCACATATATCTCACCTTGATCTATGAGACCTTGGATGTAGGTTTTTAG
This sequence comes from Sequoiadendron giganteum, assembly GCA_007115665.2. Lineage (NCBI taxonomy): Eukaryota > Viridiplantae > Streptophyta > Pinopsida > Cupressales > Cupressaceae > Sequoiadendron > Sequoiadendron giganteum. The sequence goes on from CM021105.1 coordinate 543,107,265, forward strand.
GCCTTGACACTTATCCAACGCATGTCCCTTTATCTTGTGAAATTCACAGTACTCATTTTCTTTGAACCAAGTTGGCTTGGGATTGGACTCATCAAGGGGATTGGTGATAGGATACATGATGGGGTAGTTGTCTTGGAGGAGCTTGTTAAACACGACACTAAGGGGTTCTCCTAACTGAGTAAACTAATGTTTATTTCCCCGTTGGTTGTTTTGATTTGTCAGTTGTTGAGAATGAAGTGCTCCTTGTGGCATGGATATAGTGTTGGGGATCGACTACTGCTATTGAGGAGGATAATTTTGCAAGGTAGTATCCAATTGGACATGTTTAGTGTTAGTGAAACGATCATTGACAACATTTTTATTCTTATTCCAATAATGAGGTTTGTCTCTAGAGGACCTCTCTTTATCATAATTGAAATTTTTGACCTTCCCTTTAGCAACAAGGGCTCTTTCCAGGATAGGACCTTTCTCTACTAGTGTCGCAAAGGTGGTGATGCAGTGGAGTCAAAAGTTGTGAGCCATGTTCGGGTTGGAATTTTCAATAAAAAAAGTAACCATGTCTTTTTCCCTCGGTGGGGATTTCACCAACTGGCTAAGGCTCACCATCTTTGCAGATAGCTTGCAAATGTTTCTCCATCATGCTATTTTTCTTTCAGGAGATCAAGTGTGTCAATATCCTTCTCCAGATTAAAGGAGAAATGGGAGACAAATTCTTCTGATAGCTACACAAAGGATTTGATGGATCCCTTCTTAAGGTCCATGAACTAGTTAAGAGTGACTCCCTGTAGGCCCTTAGGGAACAATTGCATGAGGTAGTTTTCATTTTGCATGACTTCTTGGCAGTGGGCATAAAACTCTTGTAGATGAGCTTTTGGATCTTTGGTTCCCTTGTACTTATCGAATTTTGGTATTTCAAAGTGTTTAGAGAAGGGAACCAAGGAAATGGAGGGATCAAATGTCCTCAAATTTGAATGATAGTTTTCCCTTTCCTAGCTTGTAAGTCCTTCAACATAGCTTTGACTTCTTCCAAATCTTTGTTAATAGGTGTTGTAGGATCTGGAGTAGGTTCATTTTACGAATGATATTGTTAGTATGATGAAGATGGTAATATAGCAGTTGGATCATAGGAAGATTGAGGTGCATAAGAAGGCATTTGTTAGCTTTGGTTGGTGTAGGCCAATTAGGGATTAATGTATGGTGGATATGAAGATAATGGATTGTGATGGTAAGAGCTGGAAGTCATTTGTTGGTAGGATGGTTGTTTTTGATAATAAGGAGTGTACGAAGTACCCTACTGATATTGTGTAGGATTTTGATAATATGAAGAGGTAGAAGCCCCTTGTTGATATGGTGGTGGTTGATAATAAGAGGCAGATGGTGCACCCTACTGATAAGACTATTGTTGTTGGTGATAAGATGGATAGGATTGATATTGATGTGCAATGGTGGGTTTTTGCATGACATATGCGGTTTCTTGTGGATTTGATGGTTGTTCATAGGGATTGGTATGTGACTGTGGAGGGTTGGTGTAAAATGTGGTTAGGTCGCTAGTTTGATTCTGATAAGCCTGATGAGGATTAGGATGGGATGGAGAAATGTACATGTTGGATAGATGATAAAGGTATTTCATGAGAGGATTATGTTGCATTTGCGTAGGAATATGTACATGCTACTATGGAGGTAACTATTGTGGCACTTATTACTAAGATGGGTGAGATGGAATATGTTTTTGTTGTGGGACTGATGTAGAAGCACCGTGCGACTGTTGCGGTTGTTGGGATGTAGTTTGTGTCACCTAGTGTGGTGGTTTTGTATGAACCAAGATGGTTTGTTGTGGGATGGGGATGTTGCACTATGGAAGTTGTTGATGAGGTGGTAGGGATGAAGCAACTATATTAGCAATGTGTTGTGGAGGTGCTTGCAATGCAGTCGATTGGTGATGATTAGCGGGAGGTTGTTGGAATGCAAGTGGTGGTAAGTTATTAGCGGGTGTGGATCCTAGAGGTGGCATTAATGCAAGCATAGGTGTGCCCCTAACTTTGATAGGTGGATGACTAGGATGTTGATATGGGAGTGGCAGAGCGGATGGGCGGTACGAGGGCATGCCACAAGTGTAGGTTTCATGATGCTCAGGTTGTACTACAAAGGTTGTGGTTGGGAGGTGAGCATAACTAGAAAATTGGTGTACCATAGTGTTTCCAAACTCAGGATGATACCAGTTTTCTATGGGTACACCTTCGGGGACATATGAATTCCCTGGGATGTTTTGTGAAGTTTACAAGTCAGTAGGTGTTGGAATATTGTGGGTACCAGCATATTGTGAGACATCGAAATCAGATGGTGGTTTGAATCCTTTCATGAGAAGAGTGGCAAGAATCTTACCCCCACGTTCATTGAGGAGGTGATCCATCATCTGAACATTAATAGGATCATTAAGGTTTTCATCGATAGTGACTTCGGGTTGATTAACCATGTTCTAGTCACCGGGTGGTGTGGTGTTTTGGATGTCTGTATTGTATTGTGATGAAGCACCATTATGGGGATCTTGTGGGATAGTTGGAATGTTGTTAGGATCTTGTGGGATGTTCGGCTGGGAACCTTGCGCTTGTTGGTCTTCCATTTTATTTTTTGCTTGTGAACGGGTCTGAATGTGCAAAACAACTAGGCGATCTAAGATGTAACTAAACTCCTAGGATATGATGCAAAGATAAATTAAATGACTATTGGATTATATGATTGGATAATTGGATAATTGGATAAGGATGTGATTGGGTGGGATTGGATAAGGTTGATCGATAAAAATATTGATAGGATTCGATGGAATAGGATTAAGGATCGATTGATTAGAAGATTGGAAGGGATTCTAAACTGAGTTCAGAGATCACCCTGGGTGACTTAAGGTGTTGATTGATCAGATTAAAGGATGAAATGATGATCACGACACCAAATCTAGCTTGAGATGGAAGGGGATTAATAGGTCCGAGGATGATGATCAACTTAGGATGGATGGCGATCATAAGCAGATTTTAAAGGATGACAATCAATTTCAGGCACCTAGGTCAATTTAGATAATAACTTCAAATTAACTTCAAAGGATTTGGATTGAGAAAATGATAGTGGATATGTAACATAACGATGATTAAGGATGCACCTATATGATTTGGATAATGACTTTGATGTAAATGTATCGAGATGCAGATGAACTGATGTGAGGATTATGAATCGACAGGATGTGCAAATGGCTAGGTAGACAACGAGCTTTTAGGAATCCTAATGGGCTAGTTTTTCAAATCAAACTTGAGTAAAAAATTCAGTTTTGGGGCAGGGCGGCCCAAACTTGGGTAGGGTCAGCCAAACTAGGGTAGGGTCATCCAAACAGGGGTAGGGTCGCCCAAACAGTTTTGGTTTCGACTTAGTCTTAAAAAATGGTCAAGTGATATTGATGAATGAGGTGAATGGACAAGAAAATGGGTTCACAAAATGGGCGAACAACCACTCAGAACGGGCAAGTGGAAGCTTAGAATGGGGGAAGGAAACTCGTAACGGGTGAATGGATTCTCGAAATGGGTGAACTGAGTCCCGAAATGGGTGAATGGGTACCTGGAACAAGCAAACGAATACCTGAAATGAGAAAATGAATGGTTGGAATGAGGGAAAAATATTTGGAACAGGAAAACAGATATTTGGAATGGGTGGACAAATGGTCGAAATGGTTAAAAAAATACCCAAAATGAGGGAACAACACTCAGAACTAGAAAATGGGTGCCCGAAATGCAAAAATGGCCAACAAATGAAAGCTAAAAATGCATGTCCGAAGGGCAGGGTCGCCCTTCCAAGGGCAAGGTCACCCAAACAAGAGGCAAGGTCACTTGTTCAGGGAAAAATATTAAAATTTGTCTTTGACAGAGTAAACAATAGCTAAGATAGGAGGGAAAGGTCGCCCCTTTGAGGGAAAGGTCACCTATTTGAGGTTGGGGTCACCCCTTTGAGGGAAAGGCCGCCTGTTCTATGGAAATTGGTCAAACTTGACTTGGTTCAGATGGAAAACAACTGAAATAGGCAAGGCGAGGTCGCCCCTTTGAGCGCAGAGTCACCCCTTTAAGAGCAGGGTCACTCCTTTAAGGGTAGGTTTGCCTCTATATGTTGGTTTGAACTTAACTTAGGCAAAAAAACTATGGCAAAGGATGAAAAATAGCAAATAAAAGGCCAAAAGTGACTGATAAACACTAGTTTTGCACAAGTAGACAGTTCAAACAACACAAGCCTAAGTTTAGTGTTTAGGATATGGTCAAAATGCTCCTCTATCTAGGCTTAACAAGGCTTCTAAGGGAGTCCTTGATATACGCATGGTACGTGGGGCACAACCGTGAACACCAGCTCATCTACAAGCATGAGTCAGGAGCAACCAACAAGGTACTGGGAGCTGGGACCAACTCTTCACATCTTGTCTATGTATCACCCTAGCTTTGATGCTCCACTAGACATGACATGACTGGATTGAGGTACAACTTTCACCCTCCCCCATTTATATACTCCACTGGTAACACTTGGTTGGGATTGTCCCTTGGGGTGATGAAATCCCCAAGCAAGTCCCGCTCAGAAAAATTAAAAAAGGTAAAAAATGGACTTAAGTGCACTATGATTTATCTTCACCCAGGACCGCCAAATGGCACAAGGGGATTGGATACATCACTAGTCCACTTGCAAGTGCAATAAACAAGTTATTTGACCCTTTTTGATTAAATCTATGTGCCTAGTTAGGAATGAAAACAACAAGTAACTAACTAGAAAAAAAAAATTATCCCCCTACAACAAATGTGTTAGTAGTTTATTTTTTCATTGTCTTCAACAAATGAGCTATACAAACGTTAGTAAACAACACACTCACCAACAAAGAGATGTTAGCAGGTAGGAAATAATGAAAAACAACCTAAATATGGTCTCTGGATTGAAAAACTGACTATTTGTTTACCTAATTTACCTTTGTTTTGGGCGGGGCCACTTTGTGTTTTTGGCACAGTCAACTCTTAGAGACGAGTTGCCCCTTTGCAGGTATGGTCACCTATCCATGGGAGGGGTCGCCCCTTTGTGCACAGGGTCACCTGCTCAGTCAAGAATCTGCAAAAAAGGTTAGAAATAGAAACGAAAAAAAATAGAGTCAAAGTGCAAAGTGAGGTTGCCTATCCATCGGGCGGGGTCACCTCTTTGTGGACCCAAACCTGCAAAATGTCAGAAGACAAAAACACAGAAAATAGAAGTTGGGCGGGGTCGCCCCTTTGTGGGCAGGGTCACTTGTTCATGGACAGGGTCGCCCCTTTATGGGCGGAGTCGCCCCTTTATGGGCGGAGTCGCCCCTTTATGGGCGGAGTCACCCCTCTGTGGGTGGAGTCACCTCTACATGCTGGGCAAGTCCACCTTTGTGTTCCCGAACTAGCAAAATGTCAAAAAAATAGAAAATGTGAAAGAATAGACCCGTGACGTGGGTCCCAGCAGGCGTGCCAAAAATGTGTGTAGGTTTTTTACTAAGTTAGAAATGAAAAACAACAAAGGAATGCAATAGACAAAACAGAATCACCACCTCAATGATTAGGCCTAGTTGAATCTAAGTAAACAACAACAAACAACATGAAAATGGTATACCTTGTTTCTTGCTTAAATTGTTGAAGTGGTTGGCCCTTGAAGATGATTTTGATGTATGCTCCTTGATGACAATGTGCTTGCAATAATGGAGGTAGTTGAGTGATGGAAGATGGTAGGTGAGATACTAAATGGCTAATATGGCTTAAATGCAAGAATGCAAGAATGCAAAATGGCTTGAGTGACCTGAATGCTTGAATGCAATAATCTCCAAACTCTAACCTCTAACTTGAGGCTAAGGCTCTCCATTTAAATAAAAATGGATGGTTGAGATTGATCCACCATGGATAAGATGAAGGGTTGTGGTGAGTTGAGGACTCACAAGCCCTCACATCTTTCCATGTGGAGGGTGAGATGGAAGAAGGAAAAGGTGACATGGAAAAGACCATGTGGTCTCAAGGTACTTGCAAGTACCTTGGGGTTGGAGAGGATATCCTCAAAAAAGAATTCCTTGTCCCCAGGTGGGGCTGAAAGCGATAAGTGAGGAATTTTAGAAAGTCCACTCTTGTCACCATGGAGATTTGAAAGGGTGTTGGAGAAATAAATATGTATTTTTAATTCACATGCTTGGAATAACCCAATCGATAAGACAAGGTCCTCTTGAATTTTTAATTCACGTGGGGAAGAGGTCAAACCTGATAAGGTAAGTATCATGAAACATTGACTTAAGGACATGCTAGAAAAGGTAAGTGATTAAGATTAAGGTTGTGCAAACAAGTGATTATGAAAATTAATGAAGATTAGAGGCAAGTGGCTAAATATGGAGGATGTGACATTAATCCTAATTAAGGATATGCACATCCTAATAAAGGGTTAATTAGATTAATCCAGATTAGTGAAAAGGTTATGGAGGATGTGACAAGGAGAGAGAAAGAATGAATTTAAAATTGAAGAGGATAATTGACTAAATTAAATAAATTGATTGATTTATTTAATTTAGAGAGGGAATGGTAAAGGATAAAGTATTTAATTAAATACTTTAAGGAACCTTAGAGAACGGGATAATATTAGTTAAATATGTCATTTATTTAATATAGATGAGTTAGATGAATAAATGATAGGATTTTGACCATATGTAAGTGGTCAAATTTGGATGTCTACATTTTCATTTATCAAGATTTTATTGTGATTGTCCTAGTTGGACAAGGCTACAAGGGTGCCTAGGTCAGCATTGGAATGATGGGTGTAAGGAAGTTCCAATGTGAAAAATCAGGTTTTGTGGTCATGTATGGTCATGTTGAGAGTGATCGATCCATCCATAAGCCCTCTGGTTACGTTTGGGTGTGAGAGTCTAATTGGTTGACAAGGTTGCCTTGTTGAGCTGAATAGTGAAATTGGTGAATTCACCTAGAGTATTTGAGAGAAGCATTAAATCAAGTGTTTCCTTACCTACCCACTCTACATCAAATTTATTCTTCCTTTTGGGTGTTCGGTAATGGGGATTGCCAAATCTCAATGCCTAACATATTTTGATTTAGTATTTTGGGTCATCATCATCTTCAATCGAATTTCATTGTAAGGTAATATTGATGACCAAAGTCTAATGTATTAGACTTCAACCTTTTCATCTCCTTCTTTCTTTGAGGTATTTTGTAAAGGATGCAATCAACACCTGATGCCCAACACCTAGATCAAAATTTTCTACCTCAAACTGCTTTCTTCATGGCTATTGAGATAAGGTATGATCAAATCCCAGGGATTGACACTTAATTAGGATTTTTCCCTTTTATCTTTCCTTCTCTTAAGCCTTTTGTTATTAGGTACGTCTAATGTTTGAAGGTCGAAGGCATTCGGACTTAGCCCAGATTATCACCCAAAATGATTAGGTTATACTATTGTTATAATTATTTTATTCATTTTTAATAATGATCTAATTACTCATAAATTCAATCCTCATTAAATGACTTCATCCATATTTCAAGATTTATCTAAACAAATTGTATTGTGCAAGACTAAGTTTTTCCAAGCTATTCATGATTGAATCCATACCCCTTTTGTTGTTAGGGTTTCCTTGGCATGTTTTCTAATCTCCTACTTCACCTAAGTGGACGACAACCAACTATAAAACTATCTGGGGGAAAAGGATCCTAGAAAGGGTGACATACCCACTAACATAGTTTTATAGAAAGCTCAAACCCAACCTTCACAATCCCTCAAGGTTGTACCAAAACTTCAATTGTTACAACTATGATTTCTTAATGATATGCTTAACATTAATATGGTTAAAGCTTGCATGGTTATTACTTTAGAGCTAGCAATGGTTGATTTTTTATCAAAAACAATAGTTGTGTTTTTTCATTAGTGCAAATTTTAGGCATGACATTTTGGTACCAGAGCCTAAACTCCACATCGAGAACTCTAGGCATATGTGTTCACCATGTTAATAATCTTGGAGGTGTTATCATATCAGATGGTGCATAGGAAGTAACCCACACGTGGATGTGATCGTAGTCACAGATGCATTATGGAGGAAGACTGATCGGAGGCACCACTGATATCCACACATGTCTCGTAGAGACCAAAGATTTATCCTTCGTAGATCCTCAATTATCAGATCCTCCATGCACTAGAGGACTATATTGGGGTTATTCATGCTCAATCACCAATGATAGAGGAGGTCCCTACACTAGAGCAGAATCATGATTCAATTGAGGCACATAGGTCGCAATGTAGAGAGAATAGTAGGAGTCCCCATCACATTCCAAATGAGTATGAGGAGGAGGAGGAGAGGGGATTAGTGATTTCATGACCCTTATTTTCAATAACTAGTTTATAATTCAATATTACTACTTAAATTAAATGTCAGTTAAGGTTAATTTTTCTTAGGGGAAATAAAAATAGTTTTAAATTATTTATTGATTTTTTTCAAAATTAGAATTAATAGTTTATGTTTTGTAGTGAAATAAAAAGAATTCATTATTCAATTAGTTGACAATTCTTGTTACTTAGAATAATTAAATTAATTGTCAAACAACGGAAATGTCTTGTTATTTAGGGAAAAATTATTTCATGTGCGAGTTAGTGATATTTTGTTGTTATTTATTTGAATTAATATTTAAATCACAATTTAAAATGGCATTTATATTATATTATGAGGATACATATTTTTGTTTGTATTAAAATAGAAATTCTTGTATTAACATTTACTCGATAAATATTTTTGCAAAGAAATAGACTTTAATAATTTTCTTATTATTTTCAAGATTTAGTTAGGCAAGTTGAAAAGAAATATTTAAATGGGGGGATTCTTTAACGGGAAGGAATAACTTCTAGGGAATTATCTGGATTTCTCTGGAAAATTTGGGAAATGATGGTAGAAAGGTTTTTTGGGTAGCACAACAAATAAAATTTGGAAGAAGGAAAAGAATGCAGGAAGAACCAAGAAGAAAACATAAATCTATAGACAAGGTTTCGAGCAATCAAATTTTGGGGAAAGAAAATTATGGGTTTTAAAATTTGAAGGAAAAAGATTGTTTGTGAAAAGATTTATTTTCGATTTTGAAATCCCTTCAAAAATACCAATTGAAACTTGTTGAGTGATTTAATAATTCATGATTTGGTATGAGATTTAGCTTTACAAGTGCTCAATCTGTTTCTTTTCTTCATATTAAAATGGAAAAAGTAAATAGTAAACAATAATATTACATATATGCATATATGAGCATGGTTTTGATAACTACAAGTCCTTCTGAAAACTAAATTGAGCTTGCTCTATATTTCCTTTAATTGGGATGCAATATGTTTGAGCACTCGACTGTAATATATAATAATTATTTTTATATCCTTAATTGGAAAAATCCTCTTTTTGTTCTTGCTTGGTTTTCTTCTTTTAAGCCTTCATTGCTACCCTTCATGGTCCTTTATTATCTTTATTTTTTATAAGGAGATGAAGTTTATCCTGAGTCACCCATGTAGTTCTCTCTACCTGTTCGGATTCTTTCAATGTTGTAGATCGCCTATTGGATTTAGTCATTTGTACTACATGGTTGATGTGCTTTGAATCTTTGGATCTAAGAGGAAATTTCCTTAACATAATTACTGCAAGAGAGTTTGCAAGGGAGTTTGGTTGTGGAGGTAGTTTTCCCCTCCACAAGCCCTAGCCTCTAGAGTGGGTGATGCCCCCACAGGCAACAACCCTCCTAAAGGAGGTTTTCAACCTTACTTTCCTATTTTAATATGTCTATTTTATGATTGATCCATGTGCAAGTAGATTTAATTTATTTTCTTTCCATAGACATATGAGATTGTATCATTATGTGAATGATCCAAAAATTCATATCTGTTGGTTACCATTGGAAATAGAGTTGTCAGGGTCTGTCAAGACGCAATAATCTGAGGTCAACCTTTATGAATGTGAGGTCAATTATTCATCCATCAAGTTAATGCTAGCAGTCATAATGTCACATAGTTGATGTTCTTCCTTGGCATCCTTTTTATAAGGGGTCTGTGTCTATATCCTAGATTCGAGAAGTCACTTTCCATTTTTGAGGTCTGATGAGTTGTTAGTCAGCCCAAGAGAAATATTCTATGTTATTACCCTCCCTTAAGGTCATATAAATGACTACACCAGGTTTATTTCTAACATGAAGAATCAGTTTCAAGTGTATCCTTTAGGATTTGGATATTTTCTCTTTGATTTGCACAGAATTAGAACTTAGCTTATTCACTTTCCACAAGCTCTTGAAAGAAAGGAAGGTGTACTTACATTCTTTGTGTGTGCATGGTGAAATGATATTTATACGTTACCAAAGAACTAAGTCTTAACAGAGATAACAACTACTATTTGAAAACAAATTCTTATATATAATTTGAAATAAAACACAGCCAAGATGTAGATGAAGATAATTTGCAGAAATACTGAATAGCTGAATCATGAAAGCTATGCCATTTTGAAGGGAAATCTTCAAGTAAGAGTAACCAAACAATAGAATTGGAAAAGGGATAATCCTTATTCCTATCAACTACCTTGCTTACTATTTTTAAATAAATTAGGTTGGGAAATCCCCATAAACACTAATCTGGTTGACCTAACAGAAAATGTAAAATCTAGATACTACTAGAAACATACTCAAAGGTTATAATATTTAATTTTACCCTACTTGGAGTGTGCAAATGTTCTTTGAAATACTTTGTTATAATGTGAGTTTCTTTGATTTCTCGTGTATAGTGGTTAAGAGAAATCCAAGAGAATAAATGGTCCTTTAAACAATAACTTGGTTTATAAGCTTATATCATGGAAACTAATAATGATAGATGTATATATAATGAATAAAAGGAATGGGGGAGTTTTGTCTTTAAAAAATAATTTGACATAGAATAACTTTTGGGTAGAGAATTACTTCTAGAAAGAATTGAATCTTTTAATTTTTTACTTTATGAGATCATTACATTAGCAAGCAAAGTAACGATATCTCTTTCAAAGAAATGGGTGAAATAGGTTGTGAAAATAAATAGATATTAATTTGCATACTTAGTAGCTTCTAGTTAAATGATATTGTGGATGTTTCATTATGAATAAAAAAGATAAATGAATGTTGAATCATAACCTACTTTATTAAAGTTAGTTCCAATGATGACACTTTTCTCATGAATTATGGGTCATTATATTCACATGGAGAAATTAGGAATTATCCTCACTTAGTTCTTTTTGAGATACATTTGCATAAGAATGTATACTTATATATATTAATTAGCATCTACATGTATTCTCATACTTGCATGAGCTATACTATCTTAACTCTTTTATAGTATTATTTTCTTATTGATAAAACCTCTATAAATCATTGAGTTTAGAAGTAAGCATTCTTGTTGCATACGCATGTGTGCAATCTAACAAGCCTAGAATCACTTTCATGAAGCTTTATATGATTGGCTTATGGATTTCAATGTATTTGTGTGACATTTGAGAGATAATTGGAGGTATAATGGTCTTATATGCAAATATTTGGGAGCAATTCATGATAGGTGGACATTACCTTAATTTCATATGCAAGGATGATGCATTGGTCAAAATTGAAAATGTTGCTTGTTGACTCATGTAACTTGTCGAAGGACTTCCTTATGCTCCTTATGAGAGGTGATATTCATGATATCCAAAAATATGTAATGAATGGTCGTGGCAACAAGACTGTATGATCATTGTCTATGAGGCAACTTGTAACCTTTGAGATGTTGTAGCCACTAAGGCTCCGTCGGTGAGGAATTTCATTAAGCCAGTGAGGCACTTTTACGAGTGGTCTTTCACCCCTACAAGGGTTTTCCACTCATGAAATTCTTTGTGTTAAAGTTCTTCTATGGGTGCATTGATGATCTTGTCATTCCTTAATTGCATTACAATATTTGAATTTATGTGAATTGTGTTATCTTTGAGTAAGACTACATGGCTAGAATTATGTAAAGGCACGACCTTGTGTTGATATTCTTATTGACTCGTTAATGTATGAAATCCATTTGAATTCATAACAAAGTAATTTAATTATTCCTCTTTTTTTTCACCATTTTATAATTAATTTATTCTATTAAATTATATAATTAATTTATTCTATTAAATTATTTTGGAAATTAATGGATATAATTCATAAGTGAGTTTTTTGAACCTTACAAGTGCATTTAGATCCTCCACCATGGGTACCTCATCTTGAGGTAGCAATTGGGGATAGAGAATGCCAAGATTCAAGAGATCATTTTTGAGAGTTGCTACAACTCAAACCAAATAATTTTGAGGGATCCATGGATGGTTAAGGAGTTGATTTATGGCTTCTTAATATTGATAGGTGCTTTGGATTGTGTTCATATGCAAGAAATGTAAAAGCACGATGTGCAATACTTTTTCTTAGAGGTTCGCCTCTACTTTTTTGTGCAAGGAGGAGCACAAGAACCACTTATCTATTGACACTCTCACATGAGATACATCCTTAGAGCGATTTTGAGCAAACTATTTGTCTAAGAATTTTTGGTAGTGCCACATTGATGAGTTTCACAACCTTCAACAAATGGGACTATCGATAGCACAGTATGAGAGTCAGTTCCCTTAGATACTATAGTATGTGGATTACATCCAAGATGAGAAGCTTCTCGTCAATTGTTTTATGAGGACCCATGTGTATGGTTGATTTATAGAACCTTCGGGTTGCTATGGAGAAAGCCCTCATAGCAAAGTATATTTAGGGGAAGTTTCAAGAGGCATGAGAGCAATTTCAAAATTGTAATTAGGGTACTCAGTCACATGGTTCTTGAAAACCTCCCCTCCCTTGGATGGGAGGATCTAGGCCTTCTGCAAGATCATCTAGGCCACCACAGTAGTAGCAGAAACATAATCAGAGGCCTAGGCCATAGTAGATCTTTCAAGGTAGTCACTCTAGGCCATAGCGATCATCAGGTTCCTATAAAGATCAACATTCTTAGTTATAAGTTTTAACCCCAACACATTTAGAGTAGTCTAGCCGAGGAGGACACAGTTGTTCTAGTAGGACTGGGGTACAACAGTTCAGTAGGACCTAGCTAACTCAGGTTTATACTAGGGGGCCTTTTTATGTATGTGGAGTAGTAGGATACCTAGCTAGGGATTTCCCTCAAGGTCCCACAATTAGAGGAAAACACATAGTTGACTCTGAGTAGGGTGATCCCACAATAGTGGTTTACAATTTTTGGCTAAACGGGACACTGAATAGATTTTTTCTAAAAAAATCTTCACTTTCGGACACCTATAGCGGCTAAACTGTGAGGAATTTGAAGATGATGTAAACTAGTGATTTGTGAAATTTTGTCTATAGATTCTAAATATATTTTTTTCAAAAATTTTGGAATCAAATTGCACTTCTTTTTCCATCTCCTTAGAAAACTAGTTTTTTTTCAGTAAACACCATTTTTAAGGAGTGACTCTCACCGTTTAATACATAAATTTTTTTCCATGAAGGATAAAATTCTTATTTTTTCTAATTTAGATTTTTAACTATGATATCTACTGCTTCCAATTGGTTTCATAGTGTTTTATTCAATATTTTTTCCTTAATCAAGTTTTGAAGTCAAACTAATTACAATCTAGACATAGGCGGACCGTATAACACAACTTTTTTTGTATGTATCGAAATTCAATTATTTTTTTTGGATCAAGGACTTCAATATCTGGTGCACTCATATTTTTCAAAAAAATATGATAATATTCTATTTTTCCACATGTATAGAACATAGAGCTTCATTTTTGGTGAAAAACGTACATTCACAAGAAATAAAAAATAAATATAATAATAAAATTAAATTTATTTAAAATTATACTTTTTAGGAAGCTTATAATAAGGAATACATACTTACAAAAAATAAATTTTAAATGAATTCATTTTATCCCCCAAAAGGTAAATCCAAATTATTTTTTATAAACATTTTGATAGGTGTAAAGGAGACTCCATTATAGGTATGGTTTAAAACTAGAAGGGTTATATCCAAGGGGGTTTGATCTAAGGTGGTTTGATCAAACCCTCTTCAATTGGAATCCTTAAAATGGAAATTTTTAAGGCTTAAATCATTATATTTTCTAAAATATGTGATTCCAGCAAAAATCAGAATCTCCCAAAAAATTTAAACCAACATTGTGGGATCACCCAATAGAAGGTGGGAGATGTGGGAAAGTACCACCGAGTATCACAACGGTCGAGATATGCCAAGCTGAGCACCAGGCCATGGTCATTGAGAACCCAGGTATGATATGAGATACTCATGTTACTATTTTATTTGATTCTAAGATATTTTATTCTTTTATATCCCCTTTTGTAGTGGAGCATAGTAGGCTAGTGGAATCTAGGCAGGACAATAGGTGGGAGGTAGAGTTAGCCTCAAGGGATAAGGTGTTATTTGATTCTATGGTTCATGATTGTCCACTTTGAATTAGAGGTTTGACTACATCGATTGACCTTCGTGTCACACCATTGGGCTCTTATGGAGTGGTTTTGGGCATAGATTGGCTCGATGCACATCAAGCTAAGGTAGGTTATCATCAAAATTAAATTGAGTGTGTGGATGACCATGGTTCAAAAGTAGTGATTACAAGGGCATAGAGACCCATTTCCCTTCGTACGATATCCGCTATGCAGTTGAAGCAGTGTTTGTGAAAGGGATGTCAGTTGTTTCCCATAACTCTTAGAGATATGGATGAAGAGATGATAGAGGTATCCTTGGATGACCACCCCATTCTTAGGGAGTTTGTTAACATTTTCCCTTTCAATTTTCTAGATATGCCACCCTATTGAGATATTGAATTTTGTATAGATTTGGTGCTAGGGGCTAAGCCAATATCAAGGGCACCTTATAGGATGACTAAAAATGAACTTAGTGAGCTCAATATATAGTTAGAGGAGTTGATAGAGAAGGGTCACATCTGGTTGAGTTTCTCACCTTGGGTCGCTCTCATTATCTTCATTAAGAAGAACGATGGATCCCTTCATCTTTACATAAATTATAGAAAATTGAACAAGGTGATAATCAAGAATCATTACCCACTTTTGAGGATTGATGATTTGTTTCATTAGATGCAGGGAACTAGAGTGTTCTCTAAGATTGACCTTAAGTCTATATATCATCAGTTATGGATTATAGAAGTAGATATGACCACCATGGTAATTTTAGGACTAGGTATGGCCACTATGGGTTTACCATGGTACCATTTGGATTAATGAATGATCTTGCAGCATTCATGAGTCTCATGAATGGAGTATTTCATAACTTCTTGGATTGATTCATGATTATATATGGTGATGATATCTTTGTAGATCCATCAAAGATTAGAGCTATAATAGATTGGCCAGTGCCTACTATAGTGATAGAGTTCAAGAGTTTTATGGGTTTGGTAGGTTATTATTTATATTTTGTAGAGGGTTTCTCTAGGATTGTACATCCCATCATTTCCCTTCGGTGAAAAAGGAAGAATTTTGAGTGGAAAAATTAGTGTGAGAGGGCCTTTCAGACCCTCAAGGAGCATATCACTAGTGCTCCTATATTAGCAGCCCCAGATCCTTTAGTAGATTTCATGGTTTGCACAGATGTATCTATTGATGGCTTAGGTGTCATACTTATGCAAGAGGGTAGAGTGATTGTATATGAGCCATAAAAACTCAAGACCCATGAGTTGAACTACCCTACACATGAGTTGGAGCTAGTAGCAATAGTTTATGCTCTAGTTCGTTGGAGGCAATTCCTTTTGGGTCATAATTTTGAGTTGCATTCAGATCAGCAGAGCCTTCAATACATATTCACACGGCTGCATCTAAACACTCATCAACAACATTGGATGGAGTTCGTATGCGAGTATTAATTTTAATTAGATGTGTCTTACATCAAAGAGAAGGAGAATGTGGTTGTAGATGCACTAAGTTGGAGGCGTCATGAGCTATCACCCATGACTTTGAACATTGATTTGAGGAGTCAAATTTTACAACACCTACCAGAGGATGAGTGGTATATGTTGGTTCATTAGGAGATCTAGTCATAGAGTTACTTTAAGGGATTTTTTTTAGGATATACCCTAGAGGATAATGGCTTACTATGTCACAAAGGGAATATATATATACCTAGTGCAGATGATCTTTGTACAGTTATACTATCAAAAGAAAACATGACACCTTATGTAGCACATCCTAGGGTTAAGAAGATGCATGTCGATCTGAGACAATTATATCATTGGGTAGGAATGTGACAATACATTACAAAATATATGACTTGATGCCTTGAATGTCATAGATTCAAGGTAGAGCACCAACATCCAACAAGACTTCTTTACCTACATGATATTACTCAATGGAAATGGAACACCATTTTAATGGATTTCATTATTGGTCTACCCTTGTCTTCACACCTCCATGATGCCATCATGGTGACTGTTGACAAGTTGACCAAGGTAGCCCATTTTTCATTTTTGTGTATGACATATACAATTCCAGCAGTAGAGATGGTCTTCCTTCATGATATTGTTAGATTACATGGAGTCCCTCATAAGATTATATTAGATAGGGATTCACTCTTCACATCTACATTTTGGGCATCATTGCAACAAGCATTAGGGACTTAGCTCAACTTTAGTTCATCTTACCACCTTGAAATAGATGGACAGAAAAAGAGGGTGAATCGGGTGTTAGAGGATTATGTGATGGATAATCAGTCTTGTTGGGAGGTTTATCTATATTTGGTCGACTTTTCATACAATAATGGGAATCAAAGTTCCTTAGTCATGCAACCATTTCAGGCATTGTATGGTAGACCATGCAGGACTCCTTTGAGTTGGGATAGGATAGAGGATAGAGTAGCTATTGCACCAGAGTTGGTATAGCATATGGAGCAACAAGTATTTTTTATCAAAGAGTGTGTACAGGAGGCTCAGGATCATCAAAAGAAGTATGTAATCTTGCACCATCATTTGTAGGTCCTTTTGAGATCTTAGAGCGGGTAGGTCCCATAGCTTATTGTCTAGCCTTGCCACCTAGCCTATCATGCATCCAAAATCTATTTCATGTGTCATATTTGTGGTGTTATGTGCACGATGTTTCTCATGTGTTGGATTGGAATGCCTTGCAGGTAGAGTCAAATGACCAATTAGCTTTGGATCCCATCCGCATTTTAGCTTGATAGATCTTAGCTCTTCAAGGACAAGAGCTAGACCAAGTTAGGGTCTAGTGGGATCTCTATGATGTGGTAGCATCCACTTGGGTGGATGCCTCACATTTGAGGTCCCTATATCCTCACCTCTTTGATGACTTACAAGAGGAAGTCCATTCCCATGAGAGGAGGATGTGAGGCCTACCATTTGATACACCCATTTGACTATATTTTTATTCGATCATGTTGATACTTTATGTGATTTAGGCTATTTTGGATAATCATGGAAATTATATTTTATGATGGGTTTCGATTAGGATGCTTATGAGGATTATATGCATGTGATGTTTTACTTATTGATATGTTCATATGATTATCATAGTAGGAATGGATAAGTGGTTATGATATATAATCAATAAGATGTTAAAATTGAATTAGGTGAATATGAGACTCCTTTATAATGCCATGACTTGATATGAATTGATAGAATATATTGTTGCTAGGAAAAGGAATAATTATAGATGTTGAACTTATGGATTCAAGAACTGATTAAGTTATTTATATGTATATGGAATTCTTGATTTAATTGTGGATTACCTTCTATTATATATATATATTGATAAGTGGAAATTGTGTGTGCAGGTACACACCCATGGCCAATGGGAATATAGATAACGAAGGGTACCCAATTGTGTTAGCCAAGTTAAACCCACTATGGCCCATTTGGAGAATGAACCATAGCCTCTTTGTGTTGTATTTTATTTTGTGATTAAAAGTATTTAATGTTGAATATTATTGTTAGGCATTTAAATCCAATATAATCTTTTATGAGGGTTTTTAGGTATTTTGGAAATTCTTTTATTATGTTTGAATTCTAATTTATTTGGATAAATTAAAAAGGTTGAATAAGTCCTTAATTTGGGTTAATTAGCCCTTAATTAACCCCTAGAAAGGTTACCTATGGATTGGGGGTCAAATCAAGCCCATAACTTCTAAAAATTGCAAGTTGTCACCCTTCTTAATGGGTCATTAAGAAAACTGACGAGTTTTGGGGATGGGATTGGAGTGTTGGCTCCAAAATATCGTTTATGA
Organism: Sequoiadendron giganteum; assembly: GCA_007115665.2. Classification (NCBI taxonomy): domain Eukaryota; kingdom Viridiplantae; phylum Streptophyta; class Pinopsida; order Cupressales; family Cupressaceae; genus Sequoiadendron; species Sequoiadendron giganteum. Next base: position 543,125,574 of record CM021105.1, read on the forward strand.
GATTTGAAGGCCTTTATTGAGTGTTGAACACTATTTTGCCTTCTACCTCCCAAGAGTTCTCACACGTGTGAGAAGTTGTGGGGAGGCATGTACATATGAGTGAAGAGTATATTGACATGTGTCACTCTCTCCTCCAAGGATTTTCAACCCTTGACTCCTATTTTAATCCTTTGGAAAGCTAAAAGAAGGGTTCTTCATTTTATTTTATTTTTCTTTTTGAGGTCTAGGATTGCTTGGAAAAAGAAAGGTTTGGCTTGAGCTTGGAAGGATAGAATATTGGTGTTCATCTTCAAATTCTCTTCAATTTTGGATTGGATTTGAGGTAGATTTTACTTTACTTATATGTATATTTATCCTTTCTAGTTATTGTGTATGGAATTATGAGAAGTTTGTTTATATGGATTATTTTCCTTTTTGTGTGATTTTGCATTTCCATGTGTTGCAGTTGGGGTTGTATAAGAAATATCACCTAATGTGGAAGAGTTCTTTTGGGGGATAGGAATGAGTAGGAACCTCTATGGGAAGATCATTCCTCCTTTGGGAAGGAGAGGTGAAAAAAAAAGGTATGAGTACCAAAATCTATTTCATGATGGTATGGAGTATTGGGAGATGGTTCTATGGAGAGTATATGATATGAGGAGTTTGGAGAATGGGTGGATTGAAGAGGAAGAAAGAAAAATGGTGTTGTTGGTTGTTTCTACTCGCTAATAGGTCTCCCCATATAGTAGTGAAGTCCACCTCTATCTCCATGTTTGGATTCTTGAAGAATCCTTATGCAAATGTGTGAATATTGGTTGGGAGTATCCTTGTTGAATGTTGTGTTTGAAATGGATTGTTTTATGTTATTATTGTGTGTACCATTACCCTTTAGTTATCTCATAGCTCAAGGGTGTTTTGTGAGAAAACATATGGCTGGGAGATGAGATTATCTATGGCCATGGGAGATCTTATGTGTATATGTGCAGGTCTATGATATTGCAGCTTCTAGTATAGAGACAAACACCTCTCCTTGTGTAATGGAATAGAGGTATTTGAGAAATAGATGTAATGTTTGTAATAGATGTTTATAAGTTTACTTTTTGTAATTATAACTGTAACTTTAGCTTCTTTATTTAAAGTACAGTGTTCAATTTTAAACAATTGAAGGAAATGGAATATAGTGTTTATTATTTCTACGTAGTAAGATGAAATGATTGTTGTTATTTTTTTTAAAGAGAATCGATGCACATTGTTTGAAAAATGTAATGGAGTTCTCTCTTTGAATGCAATTTTTTTGGTATTACATGTTGCATAGAAGCCAATTAATTTTAGGTTGTAAAATAAATGCATTGTAATCTTCTCTCCTTTTCTTCTTGTAATCGAATTGTACCTTGCTGGTAGAATGTATGTGTATTTTGTTTACTAGGTAAGTGAATGTTTATTGTATAAATGCATTTTTACCTTCGTTACTATATAAATGAATGGTTTTTTGTATAAATTCATATTCTATAATGTTCATTTAAATTTTCTCATTTCATCTTATTGATAGAATATGATCAATTGTGTTGAGTATAAAATATTAGTGTTATGTTTGAAGATGTAATATTTTGGGATCATGTGAACTGGTGCATTTGTAAGGAGAGGGATAATCATTTAATTTAGTGACCTTTGTACATCCTTGCTTGAGAGACATATTTCTTATTGATTTGATTGCTTAGAAGTGAAACCTATAGGCTTCATGGTCGGTTCATTCTTACAACTCTTGCTTCATCGTCAAGTTTTAAGCATCGTACCCTTTGTTGTCAACTGAATTTATTGAACTTTCATTCTTTGGTGTCGACCAGATCTAGAATAATATTTCCACTCAGTGACCCTACCTAAATTTTTCAGAATCTTAACTCCAAATCATGCTTGGGAAATGTCTTAAATTGTGCCTAGAGTGGACATTTACTGCTCCATTGACACAACTTAAATGTAGTAGTTAACCTACTGATTCGCAACAAGGATGTGAATCAATTAAAGAAATTAATGTTTGCAACGTGCTTCAAATATATCAACCTTCTCTGGTCAACCAAATTCAACACAAGCCCTCATAGCATAACACTTTTATTTCAATTTTCATGTTAGTCAAGAGTCAAGTATCGCTAATTCCCCTTACTTTATGTTGGAAGAGCTTAGGCATATTTTAAAAGTCATGTAGGATTTTCTCTAAGTCTTAAACTCATCATGACTTGTTGGGTTTTGGTTGTCATCCTTACCTGTTACCATCTATTTATCTTTCTCTATCACAATCCATTAGGTTGACTCCCAAACCATAGAGGCGCCAATTTCAACTTTACTTTAATCGTCAAAGTTTGGTGTCCTTCCTTACTTGATGCTACCTACATGACTTTATGTTTGAGTGTAGATTGACCTTCCAACCCATGATGCTTGAATCACTTCTTCTCAAGTGTCGACAGACATAACCCTTTTTGGAGTTGGCCTCAAATCTTATTTTCACCTCAAATTTATCAAACTAGTTAAGGAAAAATCCTTAGGTTGAATCCATGAACACCAAGGCCATCTCGATGTTGGGATTTAGAGACTCATTTTACCCCTTTCTTTCTTCTATTAGGGCTTTCAGCTAAGGGTATCATCGAATTCTGAAGTCCAAAGATTCAGACTTTATCTTGCTTGGCTTTTTGTTCCTTTTGTGTAGCCTTTCGGCATTAGGTGTTGGAAAATGGTCAGCGCTCCCCTCAAGATTTGTGAACTGGACTAGCCACCTCCCATGGATTTGTTAACTATGGTAGTTGTATCGGTCATTAATAGGTTGATCTTTTGGTGCAACAACAATTGTGGGCCAACAAGTGGTATCAGAGCCAAAGGTGCGGGTTTGAATCCCCTTAGGTAATGTTGAGGGGGAGTTTTTTGGCAGATGGTCAGCACTCCCCTCGGGATTCATGACATGGACTAACCACCTCTCATGGATCCGTTAACTCTGGCAGTTGTATCAGGCATTAATAGTTCAATATTTTCATGCAACAACAACTGTGGGCCAACATTAGGTAGCACCAAAACCCGAAGTATGAAGATGTTAGACTTATCCTTTTGGTTTTTTTCTTCCTTCAAATTAGTGACATTCGAAAAGGGGATTTTTGAATCCTGAAGCTCGAGGTTACCAAAATCAACTACTTGGGTTCCTTTTCATCTCTTTGTTAGGGGAATTTGGCAAGAGGAATTGTCAATACTCAAAATTTCAAGTATCAGACTTTACCAATATGGCTTTCTTATTTTCATCAAGGGCATTCTGTAAGAGGTAATATTGATGTCCTAAGTTTGAAATAATCATACTTAACTCTATTTGGCATTCTTCCATTTTGGTTGGGGTATTCAACAAATGGTATCACCAAAGCTCGAAGCTTGATGTCTTCAAAATTCACCAATTTATTCTTCCTTTCGAGTGTTCAGTAACGAGGATTGTCAAAGCTCGACGTCTAATATATTCAGAATTAGTATTTTGGGTATTTTTCATCTTCAATCAGATTTTGGTGCGAGCCAATACCAATGACCAAATTCCAATGTATTGAAATTCAACCTTTTCATCTCCTTTCTTCATGGCTATTGACATAGGGTATGACGAAAGCCCGATGACCAACACTTAATTAGGATTTCACCCTTTCAACCTTCCTTCTCTTAAAAGGCTTTCATTATTATGTTTGTCCAATTTTTGAAGGCTAAATCTATTCTGACTTAGCCTAGATCATCACGCAAAATGATTATGTTATATTCTTGTTATAAGCATTTTATTCATTTTGAACCATGATCTAATTACTCATAAATACAATCCTCATTAAATTACTTCATCCCTATTTCAAGCTCTATCTAAACAAATTGTATTATGCAAGATTGAGTTGTTCCAAGTTATTTGTGATCAACTTCGTATCCCTTTTATTGTTAGGGTATCCATGACATGTTTTTCGATCTCTTGCTTCACCTAAGTGGGTGACAATCGATCGTGAATCTATCTAGGGAAAAGGACCCTAGAAAGGTTTGCATACCCACTAACATAGTTTTAAAGAAAGTTGAACCCAACCTTTGCAACCCCTCAAAGTTGTACCGAAACTTCAATTGTAACAACTATGATGTCTTAATGATATCCTTAGAATTAATATGGTTAAATCTTACATGGATATTACTTTAGAGCTAGCAACTGATTTCTTTTTAATAAATAAAAAAAATTGTTGCAAATGTTAGACATGACAATTTATAAGGAATTTTTTACCTTTTTTAATTAGTTAACTTATTATTCGAGTGCATAGGGACTTAAGTGCAATGGGATAATATGCATATCTACAAGTTCTAGAGAAATTGAAAGTGTGAGAATATTATTTTTATGGTGGTTAATTTCCATAAATGAATCAAGAAGAAAATATCCCTATATTCGTAAAAGTGATGATACAAGAAAAAAGGTTTATATTCAAAAATATATATTTTTGTTTCTCTTATTTTTCATGTGTGCTTGTGTTATATTATTTTATTTTTTATAAATACAACCATGTAGTTTAGTCTCTATAACTTCAAAAACTCATATATAGAACACTCTTAACTCTTTCTTAGCATATCTAAGAAAGGGAAAAAACATTTAAAATGAGGATATCAATTGGAAAGCTAAATATTCATGCTCACAACCAAAATTAGTAACCATTTTTTAATCTTTAATTAGTTTTATTTAATTTACTTGTATTGTTTTTATTTGATATAGATGAATAATTTATTATTTCTTACTTATATGTTATATGTAATAATAAGGACTATTGTATAAATAGTAGATCTAAATTGTTACACTTCAACACTTGAGGGAAGATAGATGATCTTAAAATATTTTCAATATTCAAGAGATTGTAATATTCATTAATATACCATAATCTAGAAACAATTAATATTTTAGCATATTAGCATATCTTTAACAAAGAAACTTTAATCATGATTTTATATATTCATGAATTTAAAATGATATATCTTAAAATATTATATTAAATTATCAATGAATTGTCTTTTTCATATAGTATAGTGTCTAATAGTGAATATTTTGTTATGACTAAAACTAATTTTTTTCCAAAATGATACTTAAATTAATATATTATTCATGCTGCTTATTATTGTCAAATATGTTTTTTTTAAATTGGTAGTTTTGCTTAGGTTATGAATGTGTCTATAAAAATATTTCTTCAATAATGATTATTAAATTATTGAATGAGACTATTGTGTTGATTAAGTGAATGGAATTTGGTTTGGGAAATTAGAAATGAATAAATTTCATCTGAATATTCTTTAAATTTAAACTAAAACTTTGTTTCAATTTGTTGTCATCATAAATAATACAAGAATTAGACAAGACATTTATAGATAAGGAATATGATAATATTTGTAGCAGTTTGAATAATTATTTATTTAATGATATTTTGTATGATTAGGGATATTAGAGAATTTTATATTTTATGTATTTAATTATGATGAGAATACTATGAAAAAGGATGAATTTCAATCATGATTAATCTCTTAATAATATTTTTTTATTAATATAATTTCTACTACATATTTGTAAACTTAAAAATGCTTTGTTTTTTACTCTATATAATGGTTTACTATCAAAATTTATTTATAGCTGATTTGAGGAATCTATTATTATATACTAATGATGTCACATGTTTGAGCTATGATGTGAGCTACCATGTCCATAAATCGAGGGAGAATATAATGGGCGAGGGTCTTATCATGTATATTCAATGAGTAGGGTATAAATTAGGTAATTGATGTATATTGTCCATATTGGTAGGTACTATCTAATATGGTCATCATGCAAGAAGTCTTTAAGTTTATTATATGCCCTTTTGGAATCAAGGACTATTCATAAGTCATTTGGTCACTATGTTTATAATATTGAATGGTTGAGTTTCCCAAGAAAAATATCTTAGTTTATGTTTTCTTCATTTAGTTTATCTACCCATGATATGATCATTGAGTTTAAGTATCTTGTTATATCACAATAAATAATAAAGAATTGTCTTAAATTTAATATTCCCTATTGTGAGTTTAAATCCTTTGATGGTGTTAGTTTGAGCATTAAGGATAAAATCACTATATGATAATTGAGTTTAAGTATGATAGTAAATGGTCGTAAATTATCATCAATTTAAATCTTAATACCGTGGACTAAAGATTGTGAACTTATATCTAGGAAAATTTTAAATATCATGTTTGATTAAGCACATTTAGATATGTATCTTTATCTTAGCTACTATGGTTTAGATAGTGTTAATCTCCTAACTTGTATTCAATCATGGCTATCACATTCAACTCTTATATTATGGTTTGAGCCTAGTTAGGGTGAATGACATCTACCACATGGATAGTGTCATATGAGTATTAACTAAGAACGTTAATGATCCTTAAATATGTAGGCTATCTATCGTTAAAATATTTTATGTGAGAAACATAAAAACCAAATATTATAATTTTTTATATATACTACATATTTTGGATACGAAAAAAAAGCTAGAACATAGGAATTAGTTTTCATTAAGCATATAAAGAATATCATGTATATAAACTTGAGTAAGAATTGCAAGCTATGTCATTTTGTGTTATTTATAGTTGATCAAGAAACCAATAAGGGTGTAGTGTAGTGCTCAAGGTGTAACATTATTATGGTGTTTGCTAAGGTTCAAACACATACTAGGCTATTGAGCTAATAGGTCATGTGCTTCAACTGGGTTAATGTGCTCGCAAGATGTGTGCCTTCATTACGTTGTAGTGCTCATAGGTTGTGGGAATTTTTGGTCTATTCAGATCATTTATATCTGATCAGAGAGATCCTATGTGTGCATCCTATTGAAATCCATTATTATTTTTGATGAATCTGGGTCTTTGAGGTTTTGAAACTCCTCAATTGTGTATTTCATGGTTTTGAACTTGCAAGATAGGGCTTTCAAAACCCTTATGTTCTTAAACCCTACAACCCCTGGTCTTGGAAGAAACTTTTTTTATTTTCCTTTGTTGACTCTCTATAGTTGATTCTCATTCGTCAAGTTATCTTATATCTATTGATGTCGTGTTTTGACTAGCCCCTTCATCCTTGTCTTATTCGTCACATCCCTCATTCAAATATTTGTCCTAAATCTTATGCCTACAAGTCTTGAAATATTTTCACCTGAGTCTAATGTTTTTCCCTAAGCTTGAATGTTCTAAATCACATAACCTTACCTTAACTAGGTAAGTGACCCCATTTTAAGTCATGAAATAGGCGTACATGATTATTAAATCCCTTGTAATATCAGGTGGGTCCCACAAAATACACCCTATTGGTTCCTCACTAGCTTGTGAGATTAAAATAATAAAATTAATAAGCCAGAGGGATGGCGGGCAACTAACACCTATCCACCCTCGAGGTGGGCCCTACAACTGTTCAAAGCCACTGATTGATAGTGGTCGTAAAATCAATGGATACGATGTGTTCTAATAAATAAATCTCAACCGTTCCTTGCTAGCCTGTGGGGGACCCACTGTCAAATTTGGGCTTTTGGAGGGATAGAGGGTGATGAGTCTAGTTTTTGGGTTAATTATGGGTAGAAACCATGGTCTATTTGCTGAATTTATCATGAAATTTGATATTACATGCTGACACTTTTATATAGTTTCTTTCAAACCTTCAGACATTTGGGTTTAATTCCCTCTCTGCCAGTTTTAATGATATTTGACTTGTTATGTGAACTATCTATATTAATCTTGCATATGATTGATGGATGTTCTTTAAGATAGTTTTAGATATGCAGTTATTATGCGTACTGAAATTGCCATGTAGACTTGATTGGAAATGCTAAGGAATGAAGCCGCCAACTGCTCATGCAGAGGATGCATGTGATGGTCAACTAGAGAACAGCGGTGGAAGATTCCCTTGTTAGCCACATGTAACCACCCTGTGTTGATCTTTAATGACATTGAGCAATGTGGGTGTTACTGTAGTGGTCAAGTCCATGTTTGGACCTGCATGTCTGAATAGATTCCCCTGCATGCATAACCGCTCTTCCACTCTCTTTCCTACTTTCCCTAAATGGAATCCTCTCAGTTAGTGGGAGTTGACTACCCTATTGCTGATAAATAAGGATTAGATCCTCCTTCTTAAGGAGTTGAATGCCAAATTATTGTATAGGTTGAGAATACCATACACACTCTTTTGTAATTACATTTTTCCAATTAATGAAATGAGATTATGAATTGATCATCTGAGTTTAATCCAAGGGGGAACACTTGGTGAGTAATCCATTAGCTTAGATAGATTAGCATTAGCTTATGTTTAGTACTTAGTAAGAATTTTGCATGGACTATTCCTGCAACCACTAGAAGTCAATTCTATGATTGTTCCTGCAGCCAAGGCAGGCAGAGTAGTTTCCTATTTGTTGCTTAGATTTCCATTCCTGTTATGCAAGTTCAATTTGAATTTCATTGAGTGATGTTCAGAATTTTCTTTGTTCCCTTTCATGCAATTTACTTTTAGTATTAAGTCTTTTCTAGTTGTAGATTGAAGGTGACTACTTTGAAGTTCCTAGTGCACATATTGTGTTGACCCATTTCAATTTCACGTCCCTGGGTTGAAAATTTAAATATACCTTCATGATGGTTAAGATGGTTATTTAGGTTGAATGTCCAATCTCTGAATCATGGTTGTAAAGGCTTAGTTGTTAAAATCATTGTAGGAGGCCGACATTTTTGGTGTCATTGTAGGGGATGGTGTCAAACTAGGTAATCCTTTGGAGTCATTGGTAGTATTTTTGCCATAGTATTTCTGGAGTTTTCTCTTAGTCTTAGAAGTTATGACACGCTATTCTTTCTCACCCATTTTTTGTGTGATTTGGATGATACTGAGTTGATACCACATGCATAGAAGAAGGGATACTTATGGGATATTTATTCCTAATAATATAGAGCCATTTCAACTAGTAGAGCTTCCAAATCTGCCTAGAAATGAAGAAGAAGAGCCACAACCCTTTGCTGATATATTCCCTAACTTGACCTGTTCTAAAGTTTCCCTTGAAGATCAGAATTTTGTTGAAGAAATTTTTATAGAATTTGATCATGTAGGCATGGTTGATGCAAAGGAATATAGGCCTAACAGGTAGACCCAACCACCTTTCCATTTTCCCATTGTTGAATAGAATGAAGTAAACAACCTCCAGAATATCCCTGCTTCAGTCCTTCCTAAGTTCTATGGACTTATCATAGAATATCCTGATACATTCATGTTTGATTTTGATATACTCTACATAAGCTATGACTATAACACTGATGCCCATAGACTTAAGTTATTTCCTACCACTTTGAAAGAGGCGGCATTAAGATGGTTTATGGGCCTTAGCAGAAACACTGTGCAAACCTGGGAAGATATGAAAACAAAGTTCCTTTAAAAATATAAGGAGTATTGCAGCATTAGTGATATGAGAGGACGTGAAATTTTCATAATATAGAAAAAATAAAATGAGAGCCTAGAGGATTTCATTTCAAGGTTTCTATTTTGTATGCAGAAATCTCCACATCATACACTCAACAAAGACTCGCAAAAGTTGTTTTTCCTGAGAGGAATTAGGGAAAGTTGCATTGATGCCTTGGGCATGATGGCAGGAGGATATATCACTCAAGTCCATTGGGAGGATATCAAGAATATATTCCAGAACTATTCTAGGGCAGCTTCAAATAAAGGAAGATCCTACCAATCCTCTATGGGTAAGCCATCTAGTAGTGGAGTCTCAAGGATGGAGATTACTAATTTATTGGCAGATTTCAAGCAAGATATCATCAACAATCTAGCTACTCAACTATATACACTTCAAGCTAAGAAGAAACATGAGGAGGCAAAGGCAATATTGACAAAATATTGTACCCATTGTAGACAAAAGAAGAAAGACGATAGATGCAAGGTGATAGCTAACATTGACAGTAAGCAGATTCCACCCGAATTCAAACCAATCCAGATTGAGGAATACCAAGTCTACCTTTTCGTGTAGGAAAGACCATGGGCTTCAAGACAAGGTATGCCACCATATTCATTATCTTTTGTTGGACCATATTTTAATTCTTATTCATCTAGTAACCAGTGGCAACCACCCTATCCATCCAATTATCGAGGATATCCACCATAGTCTTGGGGTAACCTTCCAAATGCCTAGTCAAATTATCAAATTTCCTCACCTCAATCATAGCAACCTTAGGGAAATTGGTAGTAGTTTCAAGGACCTTGGTAACCACCTCCGAGAAACTAGCAACACACATCTCAAAGGAGAGGTGGTCATCAATGGCCAAATCAAACAACTAGCTACATGAAACCATCTTATCAACCCCAAAAACTTTCTTTAATGCATCCTTCTACTAATTCAAATACAAATGTACCTAGACCTACTCAATTACTAGCCCAACCCACACCCAATCCAAATAATAAACCATAGCAGTAGCCTGTATATTTTTCTTATCCAAATCAATTCTCTGCATATGCTGTGAGTTTAAGTGACATATGCCTACGTTCAAGAATGACCCTATCACCTCCTTCCACCCCCATTATCACTAAGCTTCCTATGGAAGAGCAAGAAGAATCTCTGACTAGTCCCATTCAGCATTGTGGACCTCAAAATCTTGAACCAGCTCCAACCAAGAAAATAGCACAAGAGCTGCCATTCCCCCAAAGATTGAAAGTGACCAAGCAAAAGGAAGATAGGGAGCAAAAAAAATTTGATATTCTAGATCAGAAAAAGATGTTCCTATCTATGATAAGGAAATTAAAGAAGCATGCCTTAAGAAATTGAGTTGGAAAAAGGACCCAACTACAGTTCATGTAGTGGGGCATCTTGCTGACATCATCCTTAGAAAAGTAACTATCCCCAAGTAAAATGATCCAGGTAGTCCTGTAGTTGAAGTTATAAATGGGATAAACATAAAGAATTCTTTGATTGAATTGGGTGTAACAATCAATGTGATGACTAAGGACATCCTACAACAACTGGATATTACAAACATGAGATCCACTCCTACTATCCTGTAGCTTGCTGATAGTTCCATAGTTAAGCCTGATGGCATGGTAGAAGACCTTTTGGTGATTTTAGACTCTTGGGAGTATCTAGCTAACTTCATGGTTCTTTCTTCCAAAGCTACACTTGGCGGGTATCCCATTATCCTTGGTCAGCCATGGCTAGCAACTATAGATGCCTATATTGGATGACAGTCAAGTGATATGACCATTTCTGATGGCAGGAACACTAAAAATCTTGTTTTGTATCCTCTTTCTCAGCCATCCCATGATGAAGATAGCTTTGTATGGCCACATATTGGTGAAGAGACTAAAGACGTTAACTCTATGGCACAACTTATGATGCTAGGAAGAAGACCTTTCCTACAACTTCAAGATGAAGATGAAGTGTTATCTAGTATCATTTAGAACCAATGTCAGGTAGAGGAGGCATCACCCACTCATGCATCTGGTTTTGCGGACCTCGTACAAACAATTCTATCATTTCTTCCTGATTCTCTTGCAGCCACTATTCCCGCAAACAAACTTCCTGCAGCAACTCTTCCTGTATCTACTATTGCTGCATACGAACTTCCTGTAGTAACAGGTATGTTCCACTCAATGTTGCCACATGAAATTAAGGTACCATTTATTAATGAAGCTATTATGATTGATTTAGTTACATGAGTACAAGTGTCCAAAGGAAAATGTTTGAATATCAACAATATATTGAGTGAAGGACAACAATTGACATTGGAAAATTTGTTGAAAACCCATCAAAAAGAATTTGTCTGGGAATACCATGATATGAAGGGACTCAATCCAAATATCTGCACTCATAGGATATATATCAAAGATGATTGTACACGTGCAAGGTAGCCACAAAGAAGAATCAACCATACATTAAGAGAGATTGTCAAAATAGAGCTACAAAAGCTATTAGATGCTGGATTTATCTACCCATTTTCAGACAGCCAATGGGTGTCTCCATTGGTAATTGTGCCTAAGAAAGGATCAAAATGGTGAGTTTGTGTCGAATATAGGGAGATAAATGTCACTACTAAGAAGGACCATCTTCCCTTGCCTTTTGTAGATCAAGTCCTAGACTCTCTTGCAGGTAAGCAATACTTCTCCTTCCTTGATGGATTCAATGGTTACAATCCGATTCAAATTGCACTAGAAGACCAAGAGAAGACTACGTTCGCATGTCCATGGGGGACATATGCCTATTCAATACTTCCCTTTGGGTTATGTAATGCACCAACAACTTTTTAGAGAGCAGTCATCAACATATTTTCAAACATCTCCCTTAACTGCATGGAGATCTATATGGATGATTTTACTACCAATGGTGCAAATTTTGATGAAGCATTAGAAAATTTGAAGAAATTTCTACAGAGATGTGAAGACTAGAATCTATTTCTCAACAGTCAGAAATGCTTCATGATGATGCAAGAGGGAGTAGTACTTGGCCACTACATTTCACACCAGGGTATTCAAGTTGACCCTGCAAAAATTGAGGTAATTGCTAATCTGCCCACACCTGCAAAACAAAATGATGTTAGGAGTTTCCTAGGCCATGCAAGATATTATAGGCATTTTATCAAATATTTCAGCAATATAGTAGCACCATTGTATAGTCTCCTGACTAAATATGTTGAGTTTCAATGGACAAAAGGTTATGATAAATAATTTTTTGATTTAAAGACAGCTCTAACTTTCTCTTGTACTTAAGGGACCTAATTGGGAAATCCCATTTCACATCCATACTGATGCCTTAGATTATGTCATAGGAGGAGTCCTAGAACAAAAAGAAGGAGTTATTGAAAATGCCATTTATTTTATGAGAAAAAACTTGCAAGGGGCTGAATTCAATTACACGGTAATAGAGAAAGAGATCTTGGTAGTGATCTATGCCTTGAATAAATTTGGGCACTATATAATAGGTTACCAGATATTTGTACACACTAATCATGCAGCCATTGATACCTCATGAATAGGACCCTAATCTCAAGAAGGTTGGGCAGATGGTTGTCGCTGATGCAGGAGTTTGATATAACTATTGTGGACAAATCAAGGAAGGCCAACATTGTTGCAGATTTTATTTCAAGGCTTACCACATTAGAAGATAGTCAAGCCATAGATGACTCCTTCCCTTCTCCATTAGTGAGAAGACACCCTAGTATACAAACATAGCCAATTACCTTGTGGCAAGGAGAGTTCCCCCTCAGTTCTCTCCAAGAGAGAGAAGAGTGTTGATTGAAAAATATTTCCCTTTTTCATTGATAGTTGGATGCCTGTTTTATACTGGACCAGATCATGTAATGAGAAGGTGTGTGAGAGAAGATGAGACCTATGATATTCTACATGCATGCCATGATGAACCATGTGGAGGAAACTTTGCATCCAAGAGGATAGCAATGAAAATCTTGAACACAGGATACTATTGGCCTACACTCCAAAAAGATGCAAGAAGATATACAAGGAAATGTGATAGATGCCAAAGGATTGGCAAGCCAACAAAGCTAGATGAGATTCCACTCTGTCCCCAAGTAGTGGTCACTCCCTTTGACAAGTGGGGATTGGATTATGTGGGACCCATTGATCCTCCATCTAATGGTAAGTTATATTTTGTTATGCACTGATTAAGTAACTAAGTGGGTAGAATTCAAAGCCATGAAACATACAAGAGACAAGGTTGCAGAATTTATTTATGAAGAATTTTTTACACGGTATGGAGTGCCCAGAGAAATAGTAACAAATCAAGGAGCTTAGTTTATCTCAACACTTGTTACAACATTAGTTAATGAATACAACATAAGGCATAGAAAGTCAACTCCTTATCACCCTCAAGCAAATGGACTAGTTGAGGTGACAAATAGAGAGATTGAGGCCATCCTAACCAAAGAAGTGCATACTCACAGAAAGGATTGGGAAAACAAATTGTCAAAAGTAGTTTTGGCTTACAAAACCACCTAGAAGACAACCACAGGCTTCACCCCATTTGATCTATTTTATGGGAAGATATCCATGATGCCTATTGAGTTTGAGAACAAGACCTTCAAAATTGCAATTGAATTAGGAATGGAAATTTTTGAGGCACAAAAAGAAAGGATCATGCAGTTGAATACATTGGTTGAGATGAGGAGATCAACCCTACACCATACTGAAGTAATTCAGAATCAAAGAGTCAAATGGCATGATAAATTTATCAAAGGAAATAAATTTCAGCCAGGTGACTGGGCATTGCTTAATGACTCAGAATATCAGGATAATGCAGGAAAATTGCAGACAAGGTGGCTAGGGCCATATGAAGTTGCTAAGGTATTTCCTAATGGAGTTGTGTAGCTCACCACCATTGAACTTGTCAAATGAAAATTACTAGTCAATGGGCACCGTCCCATATTATATCATAAGATAGCTTCCAAAGAAGAGTTCCTACAATAGTTTATCCAGCATGCAACACTCGAGCACAGTTCCTACAGCCGAAGGTAGTGGACCTAGTGTCCCTCCTTCCAGCTGATTAAGGTATGTACTTGTCATAATAAAGACTTTTACTTTTGTAGAATTCCATTTCTCCACCCATCTTCCCATTCGTACCACCTTTCTCTCTCTTCCATCACTTCATTCCACCTCACTCCATTTCACCTCATCATCATTAATTGCTCAATTATTACTTAAAAAGGAAAATGGTACTTTCTTCAAGATCGTTGCAATGAATTCTCTACACCATCATGTTTGTACACCCTCAGGTATGTATACATTAATTGCATTTTTAATTATATTTTAGAGCATTTCATTTAATTAATATATGTTAGTATTGGCATTCACATACTCCCCCTATCAAATCGTTGTTTCCATTTCACATCTCTGGACACATGTCCAAATTTAGGTTGGGGGAGGGGTATGAAACATGTGAATTTATTCCCATATGTCAGTCCAATTCATCATAACCTCCTTTATTACCATTTCTTGCCTTGTAATATCTTCAAATGCAAATGGTAATTGCTAAAAATAGAGTAAAGGAACTCACTCTATAATTTAGCGAGCAGGTGTGCAGGAAGGAATTTGATTACAAATGATAGTTGCTGAAGGAAATCTTGTAGAGTAATAGATTGGTTATAGACAATGGGAGGTGGACTCATCTGAAATGAGCCCTCAGCTCATGACACTTTGTTGCAGGATGCACAGTGTCTAACAACATTTCAAAATTGTGGTTGGATGGATTATTTTTTGAAACTCAACAGTTTCGACAAAGGGATTGCATTGGAGTTTTCCCATATATTCTTAGATTGAAAATTCATATTGAAAGGGGTCGAGTTCATTGCAAGAAAGGAATGAATTGAAGAGGTATCGGGGTTGCTAACTGACGCTGAACCTTACCCTATTTCGTGAGATGCTAGGTCAGCGAAGGCTATATTCATAGTGCATGATGATCCCAAGACTATTGACAAACAAGGTGCTAAGATACTCTATTTGACTAAGCCATCGAAGTAAGTAGACATCTACATCATCAGATATATCACTTGTGAGGGTTGACTATCGAACTTGCATTCGGTGAATTTCAAATTGTTGAGTCATATGAGGCATTGGAGGAGGATGAACGTACCCAATATCTTGTACAACCTTCTCTCCATCATGGCAAAGGAAACTCAGAAAAGTAGGGATAAATTTGTTTCCCACCATTTTCTAATTAAATTATTGGTTGTAAGATCTCTGCATGATGCAACACCGAGAATGTCCTAGGAAGATTTTGTAAAAGTTGATTAGTTCAAACCTAAGCAGTTGCAACCTAGGGTTTCATCTCGAGCATGTAGGTCTAGCATAAAATTAAGCATGATTGAAGCCACCCCTAGTGCTTCAACCTTTGGTGTTGACATGACTCCTCCTATAGCAAAAGGAACTATAGACATTAGTTCCTTGGAAACTGAGCACTCTAGAAGAAATTTTTTTTCCTCAAATTCTAATGATGATGTTCCACTTGGGACCCTACTCAGAACTAGGGCCTAGAAAAGAAGGGCACAGGCAGAAAAAGGGAAAGCAAAAGTCACAACCCAGTCTGTAGATAGAAAGGTGCCAAGTACTAGAAAGAGAAAGGTTGGCACTATTCATCTTGTACCCGAAGAAAAACATGAGAGCCCTTCTGAGAAATCAACACCTTTTGTTCAAGAAAAATCCCTAGGCATAAAAGGGAATCACATGAAAGTGTGAAGCCCTAATGGGGTAGGAAATTGTTAAAGAAAAGGATGTGTTTGAAGAAGCAGCAAAAATGACCTTGGCAAATCTTGTTGTCATTGCAGAAGAAATAGAAACCCAAGAACATGAAGAAAATTTGGAATTCCTCTAGCAAAATCAAGAGCTCTTGCAGCAAGATCAAGAGTTCATGTACCAACTACAAGAACAGGAAGAAGAATCTATACAGCAGGAAGTGGAAGAAGAAAGTGTACCCCCATGGTCAAAAGCTCTTGGACCGCCTAAATCAATGCAATTGGTACTATATGGATCATCAACAAAGATATTGGTAGGAATCCATAATCCCCCTAGTTTTACAATTCATGCAACATTTTTGAATTTATGGAAAGAGATACAAAGATAGGAGGAAGAATGGAAGAAGGAGAAGAAAAGGCTGAAAAAGGAAATTGAAGAGAAGGATGAGACCATTGAGGACAAGAATTGAATTTCCTCTCTAAAAGAAAGGATAGACAATATTGCAACCTTGGTGCCACAAATTGTAGGATGTAGAACACCACCAAGATTTTATGCCTTGCACCTAAAGGAAAAGTATCTCTCCTTTAAACTATCAAGAAACATTTCTAGTTTGAATCCTTCAATTGAAACTCCTATGGAATTTTTCAATGCTTACAGAATTGCCTCCCTAGAAACAAAATATTTGCTATGTGAATTTTGTTTACACAATTTTGTTGTCAATAAAGACCAAGCTTGGAACCCGCTGCTTTATGTGGGGGACGTCCAATTGAGATCATTTATTTCATGGGTACAAAATGAGATCATTTGTGGTGAACAATATAATGCTTATAAGGGGAAGGAATCTAGTACTCCTTTGGCTATTAGAGTTGAATCCAAGAATCCCAAAGGCATTTACATAGACTAGAATAGAATAATCTTCAGACAGAGCTATGGTAAATGGATTATGCCTTGGATTGAGGCAGGATACAGTGAATATGAGGTCAAAATAGCCGCAAAAGAGGATACTATGAGGAGATACTTATCCTGGAGATGGAACACATTAACCAATGAGCTAAAACAAGTTGAACCACATTCTATCCACAACTATGTTGCTGCACTAAAAAGAATTGAAAGTTATATTTAGATTGGGAAATCATAAGGGAGAGAATGGCTTCCCCTGACCTTTCAGCCACCTATCCTCATGTGGCCTATATCGAATTTCAGATTCTTCTTATATGACACTGCAGAGGAAAACCAAAGATGGAAGACTCAACCGGTTGGGAGGATTCTACTGGAACCCTAATTCACCCATAGTAGACACTGACATTGGGAAATTATCAACTGCATATTTCAGAGCCATGACTAAGCAGAAGCATAACTCTCCCCTTGCTAGAGGACTAGCAAAATGTTAGGTTGGGGGGAGTTATGAGTCTATTTTTTGGGTTAATTATGGGTAGAATCTATGGTCTATTTTTTGAATTTATCATGAACTTTGATATTACATGCTGACACTTTTATATATTTTCTTTCAAACCTTTAGACATTTGGGTTTAATTCCCTCTCTGCTAGTTTTAATGATATTTGACTTATTATGTGGACTATCTATATTAATATTGCATGTGATTGATGGATGTTCTTTAAGATAATTTTAGATATGTAGTTATTATGTGTACTGACATTTCCATGTAGACTTGATTGGAAATTATAAGTTAAGGAATTCAGCCACCAACTGCTCATGTAGAGGATGTGTACGATGATCAATTGGAGAGCGGTAGTAGAAGATTCCCTTGTCAACCGCATGTAACTGCCATGTGCCGATCTTTAATGACATTGAGAAATGTGGGCATTACTGCAATGGTCGAGTCCATGTTTGGACCTGTATGTCTGAATGGATTCCTCTGCATGTGTAACTTCTCTTCCACTCTCTTTCCTACTTTCCCTAAATGGCATCCTCTCAGTTAGTGGGACTTGACTGCCCTTTTGTTGATAAATAAGGTTCGGATCCTCCTTCTTAAGGATTTGATTTCCAAATTATTGTATAAGCTGAGAATACCAGACACACTCTTTTTTAATTAAATTAGGCTATTTATAAGTAGGAAGAAACACATTTCTATCTTGGTACATCACCTCACTTTCATTTTCATGTTCTCCTTCTATCCCTTTTCCTCTATGATTTGTTAGATTAGGGTAGTGAGAGATTTCATGTGTTGGGTTAGTCCAACACATTTGCACTTAGTTTAGAAGAGGAAGTCAGCCTTCTTCAGAGACTTGACCTCAATTTACAAGGTCCCACACCTTGAAGTCATTTCCATTGTTTCATTAGAACACTGAAATCTTGTTTAGCAGGGTGTAGTTTTATGTGACAACAATTTTTCACACGCCCAATTGGACAAGATAAAATTTCATTTCACTTTTTTGGGAGAATGGTGTTGCTCTCACCATTCTAACCTTGAGGAGGCTCTCAAAAAAGTACCTGGTGACTCTGCAATCAAGGAACAATTTTTCCTCCAAATTGGTAACAATGTTGCTATCCATAATTTCTGATTCAAGACCAAACTTGCAAATGCATGCCAAGAATTCAAACAAGAGAATATTTTAGAGGTAATTTCCAGTACATCCAGCTATCATTTATTACTTCTAGAAGAAGAAATAGATAATCTTTGTGACCCATAATAATAAATAGGAGTATAAGTTCTTCTCCTAGAGCCCAATATATGCCAACTATGAGTAGTTTATTTCAAACTAGGACACTTGTTTCTCCTAAAAAAAGAAATTTATTCCATATGGCTTTACCCAAAAATCATCCTTTTGTATCCTTTACTAGTGGTAGCCCCTTAATTTTAACCCAAAAGGATGATATACTAGTCAATGCCCTCAAAATTAATCTTAATTTTGCTAGTGAAAATTCTACTACTCTAGTAGAACATATCATAGTTGTGCCCAATATATGCTATGTCCATGATGTCATAGAAGACAATGTGGTTGTTAGATTACTTTTCACTTCTCTTAAAGGAAAAGCATTGTAGTGGTACAGGGGTCTCCCACCTAACACCATTCATAATTGGGATGAGCTGGGGGAGAAGTTATGCAAACATTTTAATGACAAGAGTGACCATTTATCCATGGTAGAACAACTAACCACAATTAAAAGAGCACCTCATGCATTCATGAGTGATTTCAACTATAGATTTTAAAAGACTTCGGAGAGAATCTCTACCTTGGTCAAACCTTCTCTTGAACATTCTTTCCTCTACTTCTTAAGAGCTCTTAACAATGATATAGTTGTTATGATTCAATCAATGGGTGGTTTTACCTTGCTATATGCATATGATGTTTCCATAATGGTAGAAAATTCTTTAATTCAAGTTGGGAAGATAGCTCCTAGGCCACCAATTCCTTTATTTCCAAAGCTTCCTTCACAACCAACGGTGTCTCCTTTCCCAGTGGCTCCTACTCGATTGGTTTCTACAAGACAACATTCTAATTTTTCTACAATTCCAAAATATTTTCACACCTTTATTTGAAATATGAACAATAGGATGATAACGAGGGATAGAAAACAAGATCTAAACAATAGAGCTTACCAACCTCAAAATCAAGGTTATCAACAAAATAGGCCACCTTATCAAGGAAACAATCAGTGGAATCATACTAAGCCTATGAACAACATGCACACAACTACTACCAAAAATTCTAAGGCTATGGTCCCAATACAAATTAATCTATCCCAAGATCAAGAATAGAGTTACCCTTGTGAGAAAGCTTGTAATCAAAATGCTTGTCAAAATGGAGAGTTTGTGAAAACTCTAGTAGCTCAAACTGAAACCTCTACTTCAGAGAAGAAAATTGGTATGAACCAAACAACTACTAGTAATCAAAATCATGCATGAGAGGAATATTCATTTTTCATTTGAGGTCAAGAAGATTTATGTGGTGTAAATCAAGTAAATATCGATGCAATAGCCCATAATAAAAGATCAAAGAAAAGAGAAATGGAGGGTGGAACATATTCCATGGTTGGGAAAGTATCAATCTCTCATCAACCTCAACCAAGTGCAAATTTTGGATCAACAGGTAGAATATCAAAGGTTCAACAATCAAATCAGCTTGTTAATAGGCCTAAACAAGTGGTGAAGTAGCCTAAGACCACACAAATAATGAGAATAGACCTTGTTCCAAGGATTTCTTCTAAAACTAATCATCTTCCTTTCAACATAGTGGAGAAAATGAAGAAAGATAATCTAAATGTAACTATGTGGGAGACTCTATCTATCCCATCAAAAAGGGATTTGCTATAGAAAGCTTTGAAGGATCATAAAAAAATGGATGATGTACAAGGAAAGGAGTAGACTACTTCATCAATCAATCTTGTGCAACCCAAAGAGGAAGAGGATTCTAGAAAAAATAGTAAGCCACCTTCCATATATCTTTCTCTAATTATTGAAAATCATATAGTGTGTAATTGTATGATAGACTCTAGGGCTAGTAGTTCAATCATGCCTAAGGGAATTACTGGCATGCTTGGTATCAAGTATGAATCAATCACTAGAAAATTTTTATAATTGGATGGCACTATTTTAAATATAATAGGATTAATTAAAGACCTAAAGTTTTCCTTGCATGCATGTCTCGGTTGTGATGTGTTGCAAGAAATTTCAGTCATAGACGTCCTTGCTTACTTTGCCATTTGCGTATCTAGAGATTTCACTAGTAGATAGGTGGGTACTTATTTGCTGATTGGTCTCACATGTTATTTAGAACTAGATATGGTACTAAAGAAACCATCAAATCTAATCCCATAGCAAAGGATCCTTTAGAAACTTACACTCCTAGTCCAATAAACATGAATTGTACATTGCATGATCAAAAGGAAGAGTGTTCCAATCATGAGCTTGCAAATCCTATAGAGGAAGTACATGATTGTTTGTTGGATGAATGGGGAAATTATTTACAATTTGACCCCTTAACTATTGTTGAAGTGGAGGAGACTAGTCTTGGAACCTATTGCATTCATGAAGAGAATGATTCCATCCCCAATATCATAAAAACTCAAGAAGACTTAGGGGGATTGTTGCAGATGTTTTTTGATGGTTCTAGAAATAAAAATGGTGTCAGTGTTGGTGTAATGTTAGTATCTCCAAGAAAGGAGAAATATTATTTCTCTTTCAAGCTTTAATTTAGTTGCACTAACAAAGTGGTTGAGTATGAAGCACTTATCCAAGGTCTCCATCTAGCACAAAAAAGGAACATCAAACTGTTACAAGTTTTTGGTGACAATGAATTGATTGTTCATGAAATCAAATCTTAGCCAAGAAAAATCTGCTCAAATCCTACAATCATAGGGTTTGGGATTTAATCGAGGGCTTTGAGGATTTTAACATCCACACAACTCCAAGAAATCAGAATAAACATGTTGATAGACTTGTAGTAGTTGGTGCCCAATTTTCCACACCAACACATATTGCAAGCTAAAAGGAGCAACATGTTAGACTTGTGGTGAGAATTACTATTCCAGATAATTGAGATCATTCGAAATTATTTCATACTGACCAACAAATATTAATTTTTTTACAAGATGGGGCATAATTTTCTAAAATAAATTAGTCCAAGCTACAAAATTAGTATGGTGATCAAATTTTCCAGTTGAGTAGCAATAAGCTACCAAATGGTCTTATCACCCTTGAAGGTATTTTCAACCTTGATTATTAGTTAAAGCAGAAAAGGATGAACTTAGCTGCAAAGAAGGGTGGCATCAAGCCAATAGAAATGTCAAATTGAAAGTCCCTAAACTTGAGAAAGGTATGCTCTACCATGATGTTTTTTATAGATATTTGCAATAGATAGAATGATGTATTTGCTTAGACTTATGAAGACTTAAGGGGTTTTGACCCAGGCCTTTCCCAACATACTATTGAGTTAGATCCCAATGCCAAACTTGTAAGGCAAAATAAAAGGCTTATAAATCCTAAAATTGAGCCTTTAATGAGAAAAGAGTTGGCCAAATTGATTGAGGCTAGAATAATTTTTCCCATCATGTATTCTTCATGGGTTGCGAATCTTGTTCTTGTCAAAAAAAGAAATGGGGAAATAAGACTTTGTGTGTATTTTAGGGATCTAAATAGAGCCTCCCTAAAGGATCATTATCCCCTCCACTCAATGGAGCATATTTTACAAAGATTTGGTGGTTCAAAAAGGTTTTCTTTCTTGGATGATTACTTAAGCTACAACCAAATTCTAGTCCAAGAATCTAATCAGCATAAGACAAAATTTACTACAAAGTGGGGCACATATTGTTATTGTAAAATGCCTTTTTTTCTAGCCAACACTGGTACCACTTTTAAGAGATCCATTGATATGGAATTTTAAGGTGTGTTTAGACAATTTTGTTTGGTCTATTTGGATGATATTACAGTGTTCAAAGCATGAAAAAGACCATTTTAGTCACTTTGAACAGGTATTTTTAAAATAAAAGGAATATGGAATTTCCCTAAATCCAAATAAATGTGTCTTTGCCAATAACCAGGGAAAATTTCTCAGACACATTGTTTCAAATGATGGCTTGGTCATTGATCTTGCAAGAGTAAAATTTATCTAAGTCATTCCACTTCCTAGTTGCAAGAAAGGATTATAGAGTTTCTTACACACAATTAACTTTGTGAGGAGGTTCATCCCAAACCTTGTTGCTTTGGTAAAGCCTCTTACTTCTATGCTTGAGAAAAATATGGTCTTCAAGTGGACCAAAGAAGGTAAAGATAGTTTTGAGGCTATCAAACAAGAAATTGTTCAAGATCCTACTCTTGTCAATCCTAACTATGAAAAGGATTTCATTATTTATACCTTTGGAGGTGAAGCAAGTAAATTAGCTGTACTAATCCAGTTGAATAAAGAAAATCTAGAGTAACCCATTTCTTTCTTTAGTGAAGGGCTCAAATATTATGAGGTCAAGTATATCTACATTGAAAAGAAAGCTCTTGTTGTTGTTAGAGAATTAAAAAAAATTCATATATATGTTATCTAATAATAAGGTACAACTAATGGTGCCCCATGTCAGTGTCAAAGAGTTCCTATTAAGCAAAGATATCAATGAAAAAAAGGTTGGATGGATCACCAAGGTGATGGAGTATGATGTTGGCATCAAGATCACCAAATTAGTGAGAGGAAAGGGGTTATGTGAGCAACTTGTCTCAAAATTTGAGACTCCTATAGAGGCTTCCTTTGTGCTACAGGGCCAACCACCAAATTCACACATATAAGGTAGCTGGGTGCATGATATGACTACCTTTTTACAAGAAGGTGGATATCCTTTGGGTTTAAATAGGACCAAAAGAAGAAATTTCAGATTACTGTCCATCCCCTATGTCTTAGTGGATTTCATACTCTTCAAAAAGGATTTCAATGGAGTCCTATTAAGATGCATTGAGGCAGATCAAGTCAGCAGATTGTTAAATGAATTCTATGATGGCTCTTCAGGTGGCCATTTTTTTGCAAGGACTACTACTACAAAGATTATGAGGCTTGGTTATTATTGGAAAACTTTGTTCAATAATTCTCACAAATGGGTGATAAATTGTAAAAAATGTGAATTCTTTTCTAGAAAGAAAAATTTGGCTGCCCTCCCTCTTCACCCCATTCAAGTTGATCAGCCATTTACATAGTGGGTTTTGGATTTTTTTGGCATGATAAATCTACAATCAGGTGTTGGTCATAAGTGGATTTTAATAGCTACAGATTACTTTACAAGGTGGGTAGAGGTAGTTTCTTTGAAGGATTCCACTGATGTTTTAGTCTTAGAATTCATTGATGGAATTGTTACAAGATTTGGTACTCCTTCCACCATTATTTTAGATAATTCCAAGGCTTTAACTGGTTCTCAAATCCCTGATTGGGAAATGAAGCATGACATTTAATTGAAGATCTCATATAATTACTATCCTTAGGGTAATGTCTTGGTTGAGTCTTTAAATAAAAATCTCATAAGAATTATCAAAAGGACCATTGAAGATAACCAAAGGGTCTGGCATAACAAGTTGAAAACAACCCTTTAGGTTGACAGAATTACTCCTAAAAGAGAAATTCGTAATTCTCCTTTTATGCTCATTTATATAAGGGAAGAAACGTTAACATTATCATTGGAATTGCCTTCTCTTAAGTTGGAACATCAGCTAGAGTTAGAAGAAAATGATGCTATGATAGTAAGGTTGGTTGAGCTCTTGGAGCTGGAAGAAACAAGGGACAACTCTAAGAAAGTCATAGAAACACATCAAGCACAAGTCAAAAGAAATTTTGACAAAGGGCTAGTTCATTGAGTGTTCCAAGAGGGAGATCTAGTGCTAAAATGGGATGTGGATAGAGATAAAGCTAGAAGACATTCCAAGTTTGATGCCATTTGTAGTGGTCCATATGTCATCACTAGCCACAAGGAGGCCAATGCATTCAATCTTTCAAGGTTGGATGGTGAGATTCTCTTGACCTTAGTAAATGGGATTCATCTCAAACCTTATTTCTAATAAGTTTTGATTTTTCATGTACATATGGTAAATATTTTTTCTTTCCATGAAGTGCTTTGTGCACCCTACATTCTCCTTAGGGTAATTTATGTTCCTAGTTTCCATGCTCTCCTCCAAGTGCAAGCCTGCACATGTTTGTTTTTCCCTTGGGAGGCCCATTTTTGTTGACCCCTTTCATGACTCTATGCCCAATGGAATGATAAGGCCCCTCGATCTATGATTAGCAAGCAATCATCCCACAAAAATTGCCAAAATGTTGACATAATTTTTGCCACCCTTGGATGCACATCATTTATATTCGATCAAAGAGATCATAAGTATGCATCATATTGAAATCCATGATTTTTTTTTATGAATGCGAGTCTTTGAGGTTTTGAAACTCGTCAATTGTGTCTTTCAAGGTTTTGAACTTGCAAGATAGGGATTTCGAAACCCTTATGTGCTTAAACCCTAAACCCCCCAGTCTTGGCAGACACTTTTGTTATTTTCCTCTATTGACTCTCTATAGTCGGTTCTCAATCATTTAGTTATAACTTATTTATGTCAAATTCATGTTTTGACTGACCCCTTTATCCTTGTCTTACCAATCACACCCCCCATTCAAATATTTGTCTTGAATATTATGTCTGCAAGTCTTGAAATATTTTCACCCCAAGTCTAATGTTTTTTCCTAGATCTGAATGTTCTAAATCACATAACCTTATGTTAACTAGGAAAACGACCCCATTTTAAGTTATGTAATATGTGCACACACTCATTAAATCCCTTATAATACTAGGTGAGTCCCACAGAATACACCCTATTGGTTCCCCTCTAGCCTGCAAGATTAAAATAATAAAATTAAGAAGTTAGAGGGATGGTGGGAAAGTGACACCTGTCCACCCTCAGGGTTGGTCCTACCACTATTCAAAGGCATTGATGGCTAGTGGTCATCAAATCAATGGATACTATGTGTTCTAATAAATAAATCTCAACCATTCCATGCTAGCCCATGAGGCACCCACTGTTAGATTTTGGCTTGTGGAGGGATAGCGAGAATGAGCCATGTGGCATCATCGTCATCATCCACTAAACTATTGGAGGCATAGAAATACTTAATGAAATATTTCTCGATGACTATGTAGGGTTAAAGAACATGATACTAAGAGGATGTATATGTATGTACAAAATGGTTCATCTTGATGTTATAATCTCATCCAACTATTGCTAAAGGAAGATATCTATTATAATCTCTAGCTTGGTGGTTAAAGAAGATGCATATCTATGGTCATTGGGTTTATCTAGGCCATTTCCTAATATCTCGCGATTGTAGATCTAAAACGTGCAAATCTTGGAGGGCTAGCAAGAAGTTGATAGGTGTCTTCATGGGCCTGAGTTTTTTTTTTCTTTGTATAGTTTCAATGGATTTGATTCAATGGAGAGGATCTAACGATCATTGCACACATCATTCACATCGCTATTTTGATTTATTTTGTCAAAGCTCTTTTTACAATGGTTTTTTTTGTCGCTATGGGAGCGTCAACAATTCAAATTTGAAGGCAAGCATTTGGTAGTCATCGTGAGGGTTCCTCACATCATAGTTTGAAAACATAAAGCATGGAGCCTTTTTATGATGAGTGATGTATTGAAGGTACATGATGACCATTAATCTTGATTCTCCTGCAGTCAATAGCCACGTTTTAAAGTTCATTTGTAAATTCAATCTTAGTCGTCCATCTATAATCCAACAGCCAACATTCAAATTTCAACAGTCACTAGCTCCTATTCATAGAAAATTTGCAGAAGTTATTGTTCAGTGACATTCTTAACTAAAATATCAAATCTAATCAACTTGGATCATTTTTTTACACCTTTTCAATGCTACTTTTAGAGTTGGATGATGACATTACTCTCTAATTTGTCGTAGAGGCCACATCTCTCCTATCAGGGTATGTTGGTTTGATATTTTGGTATCCACTTTAGTATCAACTCCCTTAGCACTTATGTAAGCTCATTTTAGCCCCTGCATCAGCCTTTTTACCCTCTCAGGATGCTCAAGATCCCTTTTCAGCAAACATCTTTGTGGGTCAGCTTTGTGTTAAACCTTTTTCTTTTCCCATTCTCATTGTTTTGTAGCATGATTTTTCTAGACACTAGCATGTTGCACGGTTTTCCACACACTATGCTAGTGTCTTTTGATATTTTAATGGTCAAACAACCATTTCCAAGTATTGTTACCACTTGTCAGCAGGTCTTGTCGGTGGTAATGGCCCGAGATGCCCTGTAATGGCTCAGAAAGCTTCTTTTCCTTCCTCTCCTTTCTTTAAAAGTCATCTTTGTAATCTAGTTGGCCCTTCTTAGATTCTATTATGAACTCTCCTCTCCTTAAGCTTGTATAGATCTCTCTACATTCTTCTACAACAACCTCAAGCTCTCAAGATTTTACAACACTCTTGTATTCTCAAAACACCCTCTACAACACTCTTGGCTCTTCCAGTTATCTTTCTCTCCCTCTTTGGCTTCATTTAGCCTTGCAACTAATATCTCCCTTATCTTGTGATTGTGAGAATCCTAGGATTTCAAACATCCCCTATCTATTGCATCTCCAATCAATGATATAGATACTCCTCCTCATCTCCAATCAGTGATATAGATACTCCTCCTCAAGTGGGGATTTATTTTATTTCTCCTTTGTTCACTTGCTCTATCTATTTGGTTGTTCATGGAGGTGGGAACACCAAAACAGGGGTTTGACTAAGGCAAACACCTATACAGCCCCAACATTTTCTCCAGATCTTATGCATGTAGGTATTGAAGATATTCATGTGGTGGAGGCTTCATTACTTGGGTTTTTGTGAGTAGTTTCTATCTCTTATGCTCTTTAATTTTATCATTTTTATTTATTTATTTCAACTCTATTATACTCTGCTACTTTTCTAGATTCTAAGGTTTTTAGAAATTAAAGTAGAAGTAGTCTCTTTGTTTTCTCTATGAAAAACTCAGTTTCTAGTCCATATTAAACACCAGCATGCCTCTAGGACTCCAACATGTCACATTGTTTTCCTCATTCCATGCTATTGTTCTTTGGTGGAGACCTCGTCAGTCCATCTAGAAAACCTTTGTGGCTTGCTCTTTCCAATTCTGAAACTCCCGCTTTGTTCCCTTAGGTAGTTTAGGGCAATTCGCCCCTTGGGAATCTCTTGAGAATCATAAGTAGTGAATCACCCTTCTCTAAATTTTTGTGAACTTGACGTGAACCACAATATTTTCAAAAAACTAGGAATTTATTTACCCCAACTTGGTGGGGTCATAACTTTTGACTCGGTGCTCAGAATTCAAAACCATTTACACCATTGGAAAGGTCTCCAAGAGGACTAATTTAGTCCCTAAAATATAGTTCCTTTGGCAACCAAATTATAGGGACAAACAAAATTTTCTACCGCAAATTCTACTCTAAAGACCTTCGAAAATGATAATTACTATAACCTAGAAAATACTAAAAAAATCCAAAAATCTAGATTTTTGGTTTTTCTTAGTTCTATCACCCCTAGACTGGTTTGGATCAGCTGATTTTTTTATTCATTATTTATTATATTTAGCTTAATATTTTCAAAATGAATTTAATATCTTCTTTTATGAGTTTGGTATCTAATTATATTTAAAATGTTAATGATGTTTCATTTCATGCATGTGATAGTGACTTGGCTTTGCCAATGTCAGTTTGTATCTTTGACACTTCTCATGAGATTCCTCTTTCTTTGAAGGATATCTTGTTGTAGGAAGATGAAATCATTGATACCTTTCTTAATATTACTCTACCTTCTCTTAATTTCAATGCACTCTCTTCTACAGACGATGCATTGTTGAATGACGAACCTCCTTCTACATCTAATCATCCTCGGGTCAATGTTGAGAATATCTTCAAATAATTATTCCTCTATTTTTTATGAGTATGTAAATATAATGTCTTTGCTTCCCCTCAAAGGTCTAAGAGACTTGTTATCTATTTGACCCCAGCTTGTCCTTCTCCTAAAATGATTTATTCTATTAATGGTGTTATATTCGATAATGATTCTCCTGATCCTTGTAAGGTTCCCTCTTATAAAGTGGTAGCCCATACTTATAATACTAAAAGGAATAAAAAAAAATTAATCAACCTACTTATTTACCATCTTCTCAACCAATCCTTCTTCAAGCACCTAAACCTACAACTAAAGTACCAGATGATTACGATCTTGCAAAGGAACTCTGTGTTACTCCAGTCAAGATCTCACTATGGGACTTGCTACAGTCTGCTCTAGTTTATCAAATTATGATCCAAGAATCCTTGCAAAAGATTATCTTTCCTACCTCTGTTAAGCTGACAGATGTTAATGTGTTGATATCTCATATTCATGCATATTTTCCAAATATTGTGTTCTACCCACAAGAACTTCCACCCTCGGATGTGCAGAAACAAGAAGACCTCTAATGATAATAGTTAACATTAATAATATTGGCATTAGATGTACTCTTGTTGATTCTTGTTTGGCACTCAATGTATGTAGAATTTATCTATTACCTAAGATTAATATTGATTCATCTTCTCTTAATGCTTCTTTTATTGTCATTCATGGGTTCAATAATGCTGATTGACAAGCCCTAGGCATGATAGTCTTGTCTTTGACATTGGCACCATTACCATACCCACCCTTGTATATGTTATGTCAAAAAAATTACCATATAACATTATTCTTGGTAGGCCATGGATTTATGCTATGGGTGCAGTCTTGTCTACCTTGCATAAATCTATTAAGTTCATTTGCAATAATCAAGTAGTCACAGCCAAGGTTGACCCTGGGTCTATGCACTTATGTGAAATGGAAATTGTTGGTTAGCTTTCCATCATGCCTACTCTTATTCCTTCAGTTACTTACAACATTTAGATGTTTACTTTGGTAGTACATACTACAAAGGATACTCTTGAGATAGATGTCCCCAAAGAAGATCCTTTTGAAGCAATAAATCTTAAGTCTACTTCTACATCTTCTCAAAAGAACACGTGTCTTAGTGATGATTGGGATTCTTTAGACTTTATAGAATCCTTCATTAGAGAACATAAGGTTGAACATATTCACTTAATCCTTCCAATAACATCATCCCAACCCGCTATCAAAGATGGTTACTCTTCTATATCATGGGGTAATGTGAGCAACAATTATAATGTTCTTAACATTAATCATCCCCCTTCTATGGCAGATAATCACGCTTTTGTTAAAGATGTTATTATTGGCAGTCATTTCAAGAAGGATTATGATGATCCCATAGAAGAGTATGATCCCCATTGTTGGAATAATGCTCTTTATGAAGATCCTCCTCCTCAAGATTTGTAACCACGTTATGGCCTTGGTTGTAAGCTTGTATCTAAATATGGCTATGGGAATAAAGGTTATAGGTGTAATGAACAAGGCATTCAGGTCCCCATAGAATGTGCACCTCATAAGTGTAAATTGGGTCATGGTTGCTTGAATGAAAAATATAAACATAAACCATGGTTGAATGTCGACATGATTTCCACTCAACCCTATTCTCTTGGGTTAATTCATCCTCCATTTCCTTCTTGTGAGAAATCAAACTTTTCTCCACAAGAGAAAGGGTTTCTTCCTGCTCCTCATTCTTTGTTTGAGAAAGAGAAAATTATATTGAGGTTTCTCAAATCTCGCTTAATTAATCTTCCTCCTAATAAATTTCATAAGCATGATAAAGAAAAATTTTGTGCATACCATCAAGTTCCTAGCCATTCAACTATTGAATGCAAGGCCTTGAAGGATAAAATACAACTTCTTGATTCGGGTGCCATAAATCATTTATTTGTTGATGTTCCTACCTCTTCCTCAAATGACAACTGATATTGAGGTCTACATCTATCTTGTATGTTCTAAGTATCTTGCATGGTTCTCCTCCACTATATGTTGGGGGTAGTGATAACTTTTTCTAGAGATGTGTGTCCTTCTAAGGACCCCCTCTCTCTATCTTTCAATTGGATTGTCCCCCTAAGTGGGCCCCTTGTTGTCCTAAAGGGTTCTTGAGGGACCCCCTTTGAAAGTTATCTCAAATGAATTATATGGCATCTAGCTTGGGGGCAGCTTGACTAGACCTATCTTTTATATGGTTTTCTTGCAATGTAGCTTGCAGTAGCCACTAGTTCATCTGATTATTATTTCTTTTTAGGACCAAGAACCTATAGACATCCTATGCATCAAGCTTGCCTAACATGTGTAGTCTGCGGATTGACATGTTGCTTTGTAGGTGTGCCTGTGAAGCTGCTTTTCAATCAACCTTATAGGATTGAGCACCTATAAGGGCCAACCACACTCTATACATTAGGCTTCCCTCAGGGGAGAGTACCTAGGGTTCCTTTTTTGTAAGTTCGAGGACCTGTAAAGAAATTTCATCCTACAGGATCTGTTCACCATTAGCCTACAGGCCTCCAGTGTAGTTTGTTCAACTTTGTAGGAGAGAGTACCTATATAGCCTTTTTCTCACCTTCCATAGGTCTCTGGATCTATGGAACATTTTTTTAACTCTCCTTGGGTCTGAGGACATGTGGAGCCATCTCTATCATAATTTTCATTCCTTTCTAGCTTCTCCATCTGTCTTAAATTCTCTTTCTTCTCAATTGTGTATACTGGATCGAAGATCTGCAACTTCATCTTGAGTATATGCTCTTTTTCTCTTCAATATTCATTTCTTCCCTAAATTTTGGGTGCATTCTTCTCTTGAAGTGATCATTCCTTACATTTTTCTCTTCATTTTAGAATTCTTCTATTTGTAATCTCTTAATTTGGGGATGAGGCATAGTACTAAGACAACCTTTTACATCGAGGTCTCTTTCACTTTACTGACTCAAATCCTTTAGATTGTTGTGTGCTTGTGTGTGTGTTTTATATGATCTAACCTCGTGATGTAATGGATTTTTATGTTCTAACATTGTTGTCTTATGCAGGTCTTTCTTGTCTAATGTGTTTGTTTTGTAGATCTTCAGCCTCGGGGCATGCTTCTTTGGTTTTGAGAGTTATCTGCTTCCTCTATAGTATCCTTTTGCTATCATGATGTTATTTTTGTTTAGTAGATTTCCTTTAGTGTGCATATTAGTGTAGATTCATATGCCTGCTAAAGTGGGGGAAAATGTAATGTTGTAAAATTGGACCCCTTGCAATTTCACATACATTCTTGTATCCAATTTAATTTCCACTCCCTTAGCACTTGTGTAGGTTCATTTTAGCCCTTGCATCAACCTTTTTCCCCTCTCAGCTTTCTCAAGACCCCTTTTCAGCAACCATCTCCATGTGTCAGCTTTGTGTTAAACCCTATGCTTTTCACGTTCTCATCATTTCGTAGCATGATGTGTCTAGAGACTAGCATGCCACACAGATGTTCATGCACTGTGCTAGTGTCCTATTACATTTGAATATTCAAACGACTATTTCCGAGCATTTTTTCCACTTGCCAACAAGTTTTGTTGGTGGTAATGGCCCAAGATGCCTTGTAATGACTCGAGAAGCTTCTTTTCCTTCCTCTCCTTTCTTTGGAAGTCATCTTTGCAATCTAGTTGGCCCTTCTTAGATTGTATTATGAACTCTCCTCTCCTTAAGCTTTCATATCTCTATCTATATCTTTCTATAGCAGCCTCAAGATCTCAACCTTTTACAACACTCTTGCATTCTCATAGCACCCTCTACAACACTCATGGCTCTTGTAGTTATCTTGCTCTCCCTCTTTGGCTTCTTTTAGCCTTGTAGCTGATATCTCCCTTATCCGATGCTTGCGAGAACCTTGGGATTTCACATATACCATATATATTGCATCTCCATTTTGTGATATGAGT
The DNA here is from genome assembly GCA_007115665.2 of Sequoiadendron giganteum. NCBI lineage: Eukaryota > Viridiplantae > Streptophyta > Pinopsida > Cupressales > Cupressaceae > Sequoiadendron > Sequoiadendron giganteum. Next base: position 543,158,125 of record CM021105.1, read on the forward strand.
TCTCCTCCTCAAGCGAGGATTGCTTTTATCACTCCTTTGTTCACTTTCTCTATCTATTCGGTTGTCTGTGGAGGTGGGAAAACCAAAATGGGGGTTTGACCAGGGCAAAACCCTATACAACCCCTAAGATATTCATGTGCTAGAGGCTCCACTACTTAAGTTTCTTTGAGTAGTTTCTATCTTTTATCCTCTTTAACTTTATCATTTATATTTCTTTATTTTAGTTTTGTTATACTCTACTACTTTCCCACATTCTAAGGTTTTTAGCAATTAGAGTAGACATAGTCGCTTTGTGTTCTCTATGATAAAATTGGTTTATGGTCCATACGAGACACCAAAATGCCTCTAGGACTCCAACGTGCCACATTTTCATCCTCATTCCGCACTGTCATCCTTTGGTTGAGACCTCGTCAGTTCGCCCAGAAAACCTTTGTGGCTTTCTCTTTCTAATTTTGAAACTCCTACTATGTTCCTTGAGGTAGTTTAGGGAAGTTTGCCCCTTGGGAATCTCTTAAGAATAAAGAGACTCATGAGTAGAAAATCCCCCTTCTCTACAAGTTTTTACCATGCCAAGATAATGAGAAATAAACAAAATATCTATGCCTCATTGAACCTTATGAATTATAAATTTTATGATATCAGGATGGTATTATTATCATATTTAACACCTACACTATTGAAAGATAAAATATAAGTAATAATAGTTTCATATGTTGATTATAATTGTTTGAGATCGTAAAACTTGTCATCTCATTGATGGTAGAAAGTTACTTTGCATTTATTTTGGTAGATTTATATGGTGATATTTTTTCATCATCATCCTCATGTGGAGAAATAATTTCTAAACCACCCTGATTGAATGTTCAATCTAATTTACTACATTATGGCTATTGACTAGTCACTAAACTTACAATAGTTGAAACATATTGAGAACCATACAGTTAAATAATATAGGTCCACCTTGAACTAACATCATTATAACTTATTTAGTGCTTAATTAATTAAAATATTATAGCAATATTATACTGTGGTTTGAAAATATGGTGGACAATGATTTGTGTATTTATGAACAATAAAAATATGTTAGTATATGTGTGCTTCAAATCATTTGATGATCCATACATTTATGGTATCTCCAATTATCTTGGTGTCTTCATATAACTAATCAGTGATGATTTTGCACTTGATATAATTTCTTATACTTATATATTGTATTGAGCTAAATGAGATGGAATTAAATATTGGAAAAATATAAATATTTTATTAAATTAAAATGTTATGAAACATCATATTGCTACATATAAGATGTAGGCATAAATGTTATTATCTAAAAAAATCTATGAATTTGTGAAAATTGTGATAATTTTCCTTGAATGATTTTATCTTTTTAGAAATTATAATCACAAAAATATCTAAGGACATATCCCTAGAAATGGTGGCTTACCCAACAACTATTATTTATTAAAAACTAAAAAGTTAATGCCTTGAGATGATTGGGCATGAACTAGTCTTAATGAATTTGATTTTAATCAAATGGAGAGAATTTTTTAATTTATTCTCATACTCTGAATATAAATAATATTTCATTGTTTGAATATTAGCAATTTACTCCCATTCAACGAAGTTGTTGGTTATATTCCATAGGAGAGGTCATAAATATTGTGTTTATATTTAATTACTTATTGTTTTTTTATGCAAAATGCCATAGCCTATATTATGTATTATATTTATAGATACAACTTACATAAATAACTAGAGTTGTAGTACCAATGAAAACCAAAAAGTTCCAATTTGAAAAGAATCGAGTAAAGGCACTATTGCTTCCCAAAAAGCAATATATAGCTCATTGATTTCTTATATTGGAAAGATTTATAAAAACAAAACTAAAAGCATAATTTTGACCTTATTTTCACTCCTCCATAAAACCTTCACTAGTGGGTATTTCACCATAGTTCTCATTCATATCAAATCCATTATCACCCTATCCTTTGTTGAAGTCAACATCATTATGTGATCTTGGGTTATTCCTTGTCGTTGCTACCAGAGGTTTCCATGACAAATATAATGAGAAAGCAAGAAGGAAACTACAAAGAATTTGTCTTTTATCTTATCCACCATTTGGATCCCCATCTCTTGTGTGTGCAAATTCAAGACCCTATATAACTCCTATGGATCATCATTTTCGATACTTTTTGTTACAGACTCAAACACTACTCTGAAATCCCATTTGTGTTCAAGATAGCATTTTGGGAATATGACTGCCACATATCCCTTCCCACTTTCTAAATTATACCCCTGTACACATTATAGAAGCTTATTCTCCTCAAAGAAATATAGACACAATCTCTTTACCATAATTTCCAACAACTCAAAAGATTGTAGAAAATCTAACGAGTTTGAAAGAAAGATTGAAAGAAGTTGGGTTGGGAATAACAGATTGGGTGCATTCAAGTGCATGAATTTCTCTCCAATAATTATCTTAATATTTTCCACCATGCTTGGACATGAAATTTTGAAGACCTACAATAATTCAAATTTTGTTGCCTCCCTTGAGAATGGTTTCTCCCCTTCGCGAATCAGAACAGGTACCCTAAGGTTTTTTGGAATGTATCCTATTGAAAATCACCTCACAAACACTTCACTTTTTTGTGAGAAAAAAACAGATACAGACAATAGCCTACAAAGAACCAAAACACAACAAATTATTTGTTTTTTGTACAAAAGCCTCCAATATAGTAGAAACCAATATATCAGACCCCAATATAGAAAAACCCAACAAAGAAAGAAGCCACACTACTAATGCAGATATTGCACCCAAAAGACAAAACTGCCAATAACCAGAGGTCAAAAAATAGAGCACCCACAGTGATTAAGACCTCAAAATTTTAATTGCCAAAGATGATATAAAATCCAACAAAGAACAACTACTAACCAAAGATGACACCCCACCCATCCAGTAAATCACATTTTATTTTTGAAAAATGTAATAACTATTACGAATCACATAGTCCCAAGAAAATTTTAAAACTCTGTTACTACTTCACTTGTACCAGCACCAAACTTAGAGAATCGCCAAAATATACATAATGATGTAAAACCTAGACATCTCTCCAACCTCGTTACAGTGAAAAATGATGAAGGGCAATTGCTAGAATCTAGCACCCAACACACATTTCCTAAAAAAGCATAATGAATCATATAATTTTCCCTTGAACTTATAACATCTATGCTCCTGGTGGCACTTCTGACAAGTATTGATGAACCTTAATTAATTTTGATTATTCTGTCTTTTCATCACACAATCTCTGAGACTAGCACAACTAACACAAGTGATTTTTCTTTGAAAAGATTTGAAATCATTATATTGTGAGATTTAATGGTGATTATTTCCCTTTACCTGCAAAACCAATAACACATTAGTACATGAAAAGATACAATATCTTGCCACAATGTTAACATTTTTACTTTTTGACATTTAAAATCTCATTCATTGTTGCTTGATGATGTAAACTCAACACCTTGTGATTTATTCCCACACAGATTATGAAATCCTCCCCTTGCTTTGGAATTTTTTTTTTATCATTTCAAACTTACTTTCAAATCATGCCCAAACGTCACCTATAATGACATCATCTCCACAACAAACTACCACTCTATGTGTTCACCCAAATTTTTGACACTTGTGTTACTTGTACTTTTCATGCATATACACCACGTTATATGAAAATCCTCAAAAATGACATGTTCAAACTATGTGGCACCCTAGATTACTTTTTTTACACATTCATTTCACAATTTATAATGCCTTACAGTTATTTTATGATATTGTTTGACCCTATATCATATATAACATCCTCCTTCTCTTGCTCACAACCCATGTTCGCTAATATGTCTGCAAGTTGATTCCCCTCCTTGTATGTATGATTGATCTGGTATGCCTCCAAAACATCAAGTAACTTCCATATTTGCACAAGGATATAATTTATTTTAAAAAAGCATTATTTTTTGTCTCTTCTTACATTGATTATAACCAAAGAACCCCCTTATATTTGTAATTTTGTGATATTCAAGTTGATGGCCATTTGTAAACCTTGAACCTCTACTATATTGTTTGTACCTTGTGGTAATTATATTTATTTTTCTCCAATGAGTGAACCCTCAAAGTTTCTTATCACTACACCTGCTTTTGATTTTCCTGGATTTCCTTTGGAAGCTCCATCAAAATTTATCTTATCACACCCAATTGGTGGAGCCATACAAGACACCTTTTTTTATCCACTTTGTGTGTTACAAGTACTTGTATACTACCTTTTGTTGACCCCTTGTTGGCATTGGTAGTGATGTTTGGCATAGATGTCAAACTATGCTTAACAAGGTTTCTTTTGTTCTCATCATTATGTTGGACATTATTTGAGAGTTCAAACACTATGATTTGATTACTATCCACAAGTGTTTGGAACATATCATGCATTGATCCTTATTTGCAAAGGGTAGAATAATGTTTATATTATTGAAGTGAAAAAGGAAACAATGAGTTGTTTATCTTTGGAGAAGCAATAATATTTTTGACTAAAGTGTTGATGTTTTTATTATCTTGTAAAATTTATGACATAATGTTAACCCTAAATTCATTTTGAATAAACTCAAAGATAGTGCATTGTTAAGAAGTGTTAGTCATGTTAGGGCATGAATTATCATGGAGACATGGTGGTAAGGTGACTACAAAATGTTTTTTTAAGGTACTGGATGTGTGATTTCCATTTCCCCAAATGATATTGACCTTCATTTAAAATATTGAATTGAGTTCAAAGTGGTAACACACTTCCTTCATTTAACCCTAGTCTGTTCTTTACAAAGTATGCAATATCTGAGTGGTTTCTTATTTTTAAGTCAACACTTGTATGTTGCATAAGATTTTTCATTTGCATAATATTTCAATGCTTAGAGATAAGGGTTTATTGTGCATCACAATCGAATTTCACAAGGTATTTTTTGATGTTTCAAGGGTTTATGTTGTTCAGGTTTCAACTTCAACGTGGACTAAATGTTTTTGCATTGTCAACAGGGGTTTCAGGGTTTCATTGAAGTGTATATCTGTTCATTGTATATAGTTTGATTACCCTATTTTTAGGGCAGCATGTTGACTTTACATATATGCATTTTTTTCTTAATACATTAACATTGCAAAGGGTATCAATAAATTTTATTTACATGTTTAGCAGCTATTTAAAAATTTACCAAATTTGCTCCACATTAACACTTAGTGACAGTTAACAAACCACGGTTATGAAGATAGGTTTTTTCAACTGTCATATTGGCAGTTGTTTGTTGAAATACTATGGTTATTATGATGCTTATATAGAAGTGACTTAGTTACTATGAGGGGTTTTGATGAAGATGTGATTTATACTCTACAAAGAGTCATTATTGTTTTATGTTGAAATATTTGACGAATAATCTATTTTGAAATTGTGAAGCACTTCATAGTTCTGGATGTATTTGCATACAAATACATATATAGATTCTTGAGTCTCAAATTAAAATGAGGCAATCAATAAATGCTTTGTAATGAAACAAAGATTATACTTTTTCCTTCATTTTTTTAGAATCATTTTGATGTGAAAATATTATTTTCCAATGAGATGGTTGCTAACTTGAAAAGCCAGTGAGGTTGTAGCAACATTAAATGCTAGTGAGGTTGTAACATGTGAGGTTCCTTTGCCAGTGAGGCACAAAAAGTAGACAGTGAGGCTTTGTAATCAGTGGGATTTTATTAAGCTAGTGAGGCAATTTTCTTGAGTAGTTTTTTATCCCTATGAGGGTTTTCCACTCATTAAATTATTGTGTTATGGTTCTTTTGTGATCTATGTGGTTATCATGATTCATGCAATTTAGTCTTGCAGCTTCCTTTATTTAATTTAAAACATTTGATTTTTTCATGTGGTTTAAGGTTTTGATATTGACTGTCATATTTGAATATATTCTTGAAATTGAGCATTCCATGATTACAAAGAAGTTATGTGTTTTGAAAAATAATTGAATTGATTTGATTATTAAAACACCCCCCCACTTCTCATTGTTTTTTGTACTCCAACAAGTGGTATCAAAGCCATACCCTTGCCAAAATTTTAACCAACTTAAGGGATTCCTAGTGGAGTACTTGCCATGGAAAATCATGAAGGTCTTTCTACTTCCAGAGAATCATTATTTGATGATTCTGGCTATGCTTTTTGGAAGTATAGAATGCAACATCATATAACTTCTCTAGGCTATGAGGTTTGGCATGAAATTGAGACTAACTACAAAGCCACAATAGCACCCTCTACTATAGACTAGAAAAATTATTATGAATGTGATGTTAGGGCTGCAAATGTTATTTTTTGTGGACTGACTATTGATGTGCTTGTTAAAACTATGGACTGTAAAAGAGAAAATTCTACATGGGAGAAATTGTCTAGTATTTATGAGGGTGATGAAAAAGTTAAAAAGGCTAAATTACAAAATTTTAGAGCCAAGTTTGAAGTCCTAAAGATGACTGGGGAAGAGAAGGTAGTTGATTACCTTCTAAGAGTCCAAGAAACTGTAAACTCAATTCGTGGTCTTGGTGAATCTTTAGAAGAAAAATTTGTTAAAAAGTTGTTAAGGTCATTGACACCTAAATATGATCCTAAAGTATCTATTGTAGAAGAGAGAGACATAAAAAAACTCACTTTAGATGAAATTCATGGTGTCTTAACAGCCTATGAAATGAGAATGTGTAGTGATAATCCCACTACCAAGGAAGCTACTTTTAAATCTGCAAAAAGGGACTGTAGACACTTAAAAATATCCTGAATGATATAATACACTTGAACCAGGTATACTAACACTGATTCATCCTCAAACCCATCCTCGTTTAACTTAATTGATTAAATTTCCTAGCTATTTAATTAATTGTATCATTTACATATATTAACTTAATTAACTTAATCACTTGTCTCAACTCCTCGGTTTTCGGTGCTCATCAATGGGTCCCCTTCTCCCCTCTTTGATTAATCTAGGGTTTGAGGCAAGGCAATCTTATCTCTCCCTTCTTATTTATCATTATGGTTGAGTCCTCGGGTTGCCTGATTCAAAGATTTTTTAATTATGGTCTTTTGAATGGTTTAGCCCCTTCCTCTTCTAATTTAGTGTGTTCTCATCAAAAATTTGTGGATGATTCTCTTTTACTTGGGCAAGCTTCAATTAAGGAAGATAGGGCTATTATGGATTCTAAAAATGTACAAGGTGTAGTCTAGGCAGAAGGTTAGCTTATAGAAGAGTGTGATTTTCTTTTTCAACACTTTGGTTCAAAGACAGATTAAGATTGCAAGAATCCTGCAATGTCAAATTGGTGAGCTTCCTGCTTCTTACTTGGGTCTCCCATTATGCTCTAAGGCTCCTAATTCTTTATGGAGGGGATTGATTGATAGATTTTATTCCAAATTGGCTGGCTGGAAGGGGACTTTTCTTAGCCAAGCTGGTAAAGTTCAGTTGATTAAATCTACCTTTCAAAATATCCCTGTCTATGCTCGTAGTCTCTTTTATATGTCGAGGAAATTTGTGGATATCCTGGAAGGAATTCAGAAGAATTTTCTTTGGACGGTGTTGAAGATAAAAAAGAACCCATTTGGTTGCTTGGGATGATGTTTGTCATCCCAAAAAGGTTGGGGGGCTGGGAATCCATAAAACTCGTACTTTTAACAATGCCCTCCTTGGAAAATTATTGTGGAATATTTTTTTGAAAAAAAGTGAGTGGGAAAAAATTGCTTGGAGTAAATACCTTCATGGTGCTGATGGGATTAGAAATTTTCTCTCTAATTATTTTAACCCTCTGAATGGATTTGTGTTGTTGTTGTGGAATGTTATGTTGAAGGCTCAAAGGCTTGTTACTAAGGGTCTCTTTTGGCAGGTGGATAATGGGAGGAGTATCTTGTTTTGGGAAGATAATTGGTTTGGTAATCAGCCTCTCAAGGATGAGCCATGGGCTCTCACTTTCATGGATCTTTGTGTGCATCAGGTTGGGAGATTTGTTTCTAATTATATTGTTGGTGGTTCCTGGTAGAAATTGCATGAGGTGGACCTTGGTATGGTTTTTATTTATAAGGCTCTTTTTGTTGTTCATATCCCCTCTTCTCCTTCTCTTGATAGGTTTGTTTGAAAGCCTTCATCTTTAGGTAACTTCTTTGTTGCTTCGGCCTTTAATCTTAATGAAACTATTATTGGTCTGTCGTCTTTTTGGGCTTATGTTTCGTCTTCTAGACTGATTCCCAAGATCAATATTTTCTTTTGGTTTTTTTGTCAAAACAAAAATTTATCTACTAATAATTTAATTAAAAGAGGTTTTGTTATGCCCAATAGATGCTTTCTCTGTGAGAAGGAAGCAGAAAATACTTGTCATTTGTTGATTGGCTACAGATATATTGGTGAGATTTGGAAGCATGTGCTCTCTTTGGAAAATATGTTGGGTTTTTCCTGGCTCTATTAAGGACTTTTGGTTCCAATGGTTGGCTCCTTCCGCTAATCCAGCTTTGCAAATCTTGTGGTATTTCACTTTGCCTCATCTATTTTGGGGTGTGTGGCTAGAGTGAAACAATATAATTTTTAGGAGTACTTCCCTCCCAGTTGTGGCTATGGTTGTGGCTCATAAAATTTATGCGAGAATTAAGGAGAACTTTCTTTCTAGAATTTCCTTTTATGTTGGTAATAAGATTAATCTTAGTTCTTATGATATCTCTGTTGCTCAAAAGTGGAAGTTGCCTTGTGATATTTCTCTTCTGGTTTGTAAAGGGAAATCTTCAAGAGATGATGTTGCTTGGAAGGTGCCTCTGGTTGGTTGAGTTAAGATGAATTTTGATGGGGCGGCTAAAGGAAATCTGGGACCTACTGGTTGTGGGGGAGTGATTAGAAATTTGAATGGTAGGCTTGTCTCTGTTGTGGTGCTCACTTTGGGAACCCAAAAAAACCACTACACGGAGGTGGTTGTTGTCTACCATGGTCTCAAATCAGCTCAATGCCATGGATATAAGAAATTTTGGGTGGAGGGTGATTCCCTAAATATTATTAAAAATTTGAAGTTAGTCTCTCCCACATCATGGACTATTGAAGCCTTGATTAAGGATTCTATTGATATCATTAATTCTTTTGATAATGTATATATCTCCCATATTTTGAGGGAGGGTAATAAGTTAGCTAAAAAAATTGCTAACTTTGGGGTTAAGGAACAAAAGGTATGGAATTTTCATGATTCCATTCCTTTTGAAGTGCTAGCAATTATCATAAATGAGAGCTGATATTTGGTGGATTCTCGTTGGCATGGTGGGATGTATGTCCTTTGTCATGTGGGTAAAATATTTGAATGAGCATGTTAAAGTTTTGATTTCGAACGACAGATTTCACTTCGTTCGGAGCTAGATTTCATTATTACCTTTCTGTCCTATGGTGGGTCTCGCACAGATTCCAGGTGTCTTTAGCCAAAGCTTCTAGATGTTTCTTTTTTTAATTTTCGGCTTCGGTGGTGTGAGTATCATTTTCAGGTGGTTCTAGTTGTGTGTGGCACTGAATTTCATGATCGGTGGGGACAAGAATCGTGTTGAACCCAATTTTTGTGACACTATTAAGCAGAAGAGAAAGGTTTGGGAGATCCTTGAGAAGGGCAGTTTAACTGTCTATATGGAAAGATTGCATGGTTTCAATGCGCAAGTTACTCTGATGGTTGCTAAAGGTTGGAATGATAGAAACCTTAATTTGGGTGGAAGAGATGTCATGGTGGATGAAAAATTTATTGCTCAAATTACTAGTTTGGCCATACAGGGAATGAAGATTTTTAGGGACAAGAAAGACTCACAAGATTCTATGTCGATCTTCTTCAAAGGAAACGAGGTGATTGATCTCAAGAAGGTTAAAATTGGTGGTTGGTATATGAGTTCTTTCAAAGAGCTCTGGTGTGATTTGGCGGAAGAAGTCATGAGGTATTTTACCTTGGAGGGTAGGTACACGACCATTAATAACTACCATTTTCCTCTGCTTAATCATTTTAGGCATAAGAAATAGGTTTTTTTTCCCTATTATTTGTTGATTTCATTAGATACAACGATCAAGGATCACATGAAAAACCCCAATAACCCAGTTTTTCATATTGGGTTAATTCTTCTGATTTATGAACATGTGAAAGCACATGAGGTGCACATATCTTTGTTTTCCTTGAAGGATAATGTTGGAAAATCCTGGGAGGGTTATGAGACTGAGTTGGGTGAATAAAGGGTTAGCATAAGATCCAAGAGGAGGAGGATTTTTCTGAACAAACAGTCAGATTCCAAAAAAGATGTTGATTTTGACTACGTCTCGGACTCCTATGCTTCTTTTCAGGAGGGTCCCTCTTCCCCTGTTCCTGGTAAAATAGGGAATAGAAGGTTGGTTGACAAAGAGGGATACACTACGTGTAGCGATTATTCTGTCACAATGGTTATTCCTAAAGCCACCAAGGATAAGACTGATATGTATGGGGAAGCTTCCTCTCCCCCTAAATTTCAACATGCTAAGGATTCTGAGGTGGGGAGCCATAAGAGTAGGGAGACGAGATCTGTCAGTTAAATCCTAAAGAAGGGTTTCCCTCTCTCTCTTGCTGGTGGTGTTTGTGGTGAGGCCTCTCTGAATGCTGATACTGGGCTTATGTAGGGGAAGTTTGGTGTTGTGGCTGGTGGTCCTGCTAGAGGTTCTAACAAAGTGGAGGAGGTTAAGGAGTTGAAAAGGAATAATATTGTGAAGGATCTCGCCTACTCCATTCACAAGTTGATGTCTCCTACCCCTGCTGATAAAGGTAAGGATATTGTGGATAATAAAATTTAGGTTATTTCTGTTGATGTGGATGATGCTATGGAGGATAGGGTTGAAAATTATGATAGGGAATTTTTTTCTAATGTGTTGGGCTCAGCCCGTGAGACTGCTAATCTGCAGTTTAAAAATTTTAAATGATTTTTTCATGAAATTAATACGATTAATGTTAGGATTAGGGGTGTGGCTAGTAAGACTGAGGATTATGTGGTTCAAAGCCAAAATGACAATTTAATGGAATCCCTAAACATTTTTGCTAATACTATGGTCTAAAGAAAAATTTGGAAGGTAGAATTTTATCCCTTGAGGATAAAATTGATAAAACTGGGAAAATATTGATGAAGAGTGGTGAGGCTACTAAGCTTGTGGGTACTCTAGATTCTGCTATGAGGAAAGTGGCGCTGAAGAGTGGTGAGGTGCCCAAACTTGTGGGAACTTTGGTTTTTTCCATGATCATTTCTCCTCTAATAATTGCTAAAAAAAGAAAAGAGTTTGGGCCTACTGATGCTTCTATTGTTGGGGGGTAAATTGCTAGTTGTGGGAGGTGCTAGTGAAAAGGATCCTACTAAAGGTAAGATTTTGATTGAAGAGGTAAAAATTGGTGGGCTTGGGGTCAGAACAAGAAATAGAATGAAAACTCGAGTTGGGACCTCTGGGATGGAGGTGGCTGATACTGTGCATGATGTGCAAAAGATGGTTGATACTATCATGGAAGTTGTTGAGACCCTGAAGAATATGTAGTGTGTTTGGCTGGCTTCTTTTTAGTTATTTTTTGGCTGATGGTTTTCTTTCGGTGGGCTGATTGTTGCTTGTTGTTATCTTTTCTTTTCAACTACTTTCTTTTGTAAAGGGTTTCGGGCCCCTTCAAAACCCATTTTTTACCTTTAATCAAAACCTAATTAATTTAATCGGGTTAATTCGCCCCATTTCATGTTAATATTTCATCCTATTAAATTAAATAAATTGAGTTATTTAATTTAAATCCCTAACTCCTCAAATGAATCCCTTTCCCCCATCTATTAAATCATTTTATTTAATGAATACCATCTAATTCTTCTAATCCCCTAATTGTATAATTAACATTGTTTAATTACCAATTACCTAATTAATCTAATTCCCCCACTTGCAAGGGAATATTCTAAGGGAATGTTCCTTCTTTGCACATTCCTCCAAAAGGAATATTCCTTCCCCTTTTGCACAATTAGATTTTGTTTTAATTTGTTAATTATCCTTTTCTCTCACCCATGAGAATATTACAAAGAATATTATCTCTCCTCACTCATTTGAAAAAGGGAATATTCTTACAAAGATTCATATGAAAGTTAACTCAAAACTTCTTGTGCAAGTTAACTTGTGACCTCTTATATAGGTCAAAAGTGTGTTTGTTTGAAAGAATATTAACGCTTGATTAAAATCTCATCATTGATGAGAACCCATGATCCATGCCTCCAACTTCCTCCCTCCTTGACTATTGATTAGCTTTTTCAATCTCAACCCTTCATTTCTCATTTTATCTCCTATAAATAGTTCACTATTTGGAGACAAATAGGTCCATCTTTTAACATCAAACTTATGTTATTAAAATCACTCATAATCACACTCATATTTAGCACATATTTAGTATCTTTTTAGTTTAATTTCTTGCATATTAGCTTAGCTTCTATTAATGGCTTACATGGTAATTTACATGCATACATTTAACTTATTTATTAATTAGGGTTTCAATCTCGTAGCTTAAAATCCATCTAGATTAGCTTTGCATTTTCATATCTTAATCATTTTAGCATAAAATCATGTTAAATTAACTTGCATCATGTTCATTTAGGTTAAAACCATGTTTTCTTACACATCTCACAATCGTTCCATCAGTCTTCTTCTATAAAACTTACTGGAACAAGCTCATTTATCTATGAGATTGGGAAAGGGTCATTTCATATCAACATGGCACCACTCCCACAATGGGATAGGTTTCAATGGCTTAGAGTAGGCATTTTCAAATCTTTTGTAGTTTAGTATGCTTGTTTTAATGGACATTTGGTTTAATTTTCATTCGATTGATCCTGCTGAGATTGACATTGTACACATCTAAAAATGGTCATTATAAATCAAGCCTGTTAATTAATTAAATATGAATTATTTAATTAATATTCTAAAGTCATGTACATATAAATAAATTCAATTATTTATTTATATCGTTCACCTTTCTAATTCTTCTAGCTTAATTAAATAAATAATTTTATTTAATTATCATCATCTTCTTCTTAATTAAATTAAATAAATTCTATAATTTATTTATATTAATTATCATATTATTCTAAGTTTGAATTTTCAAATAATGAAATATTCTTCTAAATTCATTTTCTTCATTTAATTAAATATTCTAAAATATTTAATTAGAAAATTTCTTCTCTTCATTTAATTAAATATTCTAAAATATTTAATTAGAAGTTTTCTTCTCTCCACTTAATTAAATATTCTAAAAATATTTAATTAGAAACTTTCTTCTCTTCATATAATTAAATATTCAAAAAGATTTAATTAGAAGCTTTCTTCTCTCCACTTAATTAAATATTCTAAAATATTTAATTAGAAGCTTTCTTCTCTCCACTATAATTAAATATTCTAAAATATTTAATTAGAAGCTTTCTTCTCTCCACTATAATTAAATATTCTAAAATATTTAATTAGAAACTTTCTTCTCTTCACTATAATTATATATTCTAAAATATTTAATTAGAAACTTTCTTCTCTCCATTTGATTAAATATTCTAAAATATTTAATTAGAAGTTTTTTTTCCCATAAATTAAATATTCTAAAATATTTAATTAGAAGCTTTCTTTCCCACATAATTAAATATTCTAAAAATATTTAATTAAAAGTTTTATTTCCTCCATAATTAAATATTCTATAATATTTAATTAGAAATTTTCTTCTTTTCATATTTAATTAAGTATTTTATATATTTAATTAAAGCGTTTTTATCATCTCTCACACATAATTGAATATTATTTATTTAAATTATGGAAGCTTCTAATTATTTGTCACATGTAATTAAATAAATTTATCTAATTATGAATTTTTCCTCAAACTATCAATTAACTTCTCATAAAAGAAGTGCACAAATGGTAACTTTCCTTCATTTTTGAATGGAAAAAGTTGTATAGGAGGAAACATCTCCCTTTAATCTCTCAACCTTCCATCTTTTTCTCAGCTTCTCAATCTCTCACCATTCATCTTGATAAGTTTGAATTCAATCGTTGATCTTGGCCAACTAGATTCTTTCCTTCAAAAATCTATAAATACAGCCCTCTTGTGAGTTGAAAAGGATCCTAGATTTTGTGAATTTAGCATAATTATTATAGTTGCATTCAAATCAGCATCTTAGCATAATGATGTTCAACTTCATAGCATAGCAATTTCAAGTTCATTTCATTCCTTAAATCACATAGCAATAGACATGCATGTTGCATAAATCTCGTTCTCCTAAGTTGCCATTTCAACAAGTTGTTGCTTACACCAACTGAGAGCCAGTAACTTTAATCAAATCCTTGGAGATAGAGGACAATGGAATGCATTTGAAGGAGCTGTTTTTATTTAGAGTTTTCTTTGTCTTTTTAATTAGTTTCTTTCAATTTAATGTTTCATTGGTGTGTTAGTTTACTTTCTAACTAGTTCACATATTCTAACAACACATTTTTGGCACCCACCGTGGGGCTCTTGCCCCATTTTTTTTTTTTTTGCAGGCTTTCTGACAGGTGATAGACTAGAACACTTTAGTGCATATGAATAATGGATTAGCACATTTGCAATCTTTTTTAGCGCACAATCATCCTGTTTTAGCACACATGCACCCTATTTTAGCGCACATGCATCCTGTTTTATCACATTTGTGTTTGATATTTTAGGGCATTTGCAGGTTCTTTTAGCGCATACAGGGGTTGTAAAAGAAAATCCTGATTCTGACGCCATCCGCGGATAGCGATTTTTCAATTCTATTTTAAAGTAAAATGAAGCAATCCTAGGATAGTCACATAAATATGGAATTAACCAATCCTAGGATAGTCACATAAATCTAGAATTTATCAATCTTAGGATAGTCAACAAACTTTGTTCCATGTTAGTTAAAATGAATCCAATGTTTGTTGTGAAGCAAAATCTTCATTTAGCATAGAAAACTGTTATTTGGATTTAAAATTGAACCACTTGTTTTATGTGATTGGTAGGTAATAGGTTTATGCTCTCCCCTTTACTGGGTGATCAGAACACTAGACTTAACTATTTCATTTCATGCAAATTAATGCTTTATTAAAACCTTTAGAAGGCCTACCGTAGTGGGAAAAAGTACTCACCCTACGGGAACGACCTAAGTGGGAACAACCAAAGCCAAGTTTTCCAACCCACTATAATCAAAAGTGAATTTTGGGGAAACCCATATTCAATGGAAGTGAGCAAGATAACCATCCCCAAAATCTTTGTTTTAAAGATTGGGAGGTCTCCTGAGGGAGTTTATCTATTACCACGTGGAACAAAAACCTTTATTATGAACCATAGTGTAGAAAGCCAGTCGTGTCATTATCCAAACATCATTTCAATCACAATGCAAGGGGAGGGAAGAATCTACCCCCAAGACACTCACCATATAATTTCCATGGATTTTTTGCTCAGGGGATCAATAAATCTAACCTTGAGTACGCACCTGGAAAAGACAAAAACACGGGTGCCCTCTAGGGGGTGATACGGTTGTGTGAGTCGACATGATTTTAAGTTGTGGGTTGTGATTCCTATGATGACATATTTGACAAATTAAGAGTGAGTCTGACTGAAGTGCTTATCTTGTTCAATACCAGTGAAAATCTCAACATACACTCTTTGTTTAGATTTTAGGAGTAACAAAACAATTGTATGTCATGTTTTTCACATTTAAATCAGATTAAGGTCATCTAAAAATATCAAACTATATAAACATGTTTGTCTCAGAAAAATAATTGGTAAGGTTTAGCACATCCATGCTCTATTTCAGCGCATCCGTTCTCTGTTTCAGCACATTGGTGGTCTGTTTTGGTGCATTCATGCTTTGCTTCAGCACATCTGTGTTCCGAGTCTAGGTAATTTTTTGACATTCACAAATCAGTCATCTCAGTCTAGTCTTTTTCTATGCTCAGGGTTTGGAAGTCTACAACTTTTGCCAAAAATTCCCTACAAAGGAAGATTAGAAAGCCAAAGAAATCTCTGAGTTATAAGAATTTATTGAAGAAGAGAAAGTTTTTATACCAAATTCGAAAGGTCTTACTTGAACATAGGACCTTTATTCACCAATATCAAGACTTTGTTAGAGGTTTCGCTAACGATTATGTTGTAGAACCTTTATACTCATGAGCCTTCTTTCAAAGAAGAGCGCTTTCTCAAAGGCACAACCACAATCAGTGTATTCGTTCCTCTTATATTCCCCAACCTACAATTGTATACTCTACTTGTCCTAATAATTTTCTGCAATAGAGAACTCAAGAACATTAGGCATTTATCACAATCCTTCTTTTTACAAACCTATGATCAAATCTCACAAAGTACAAAATCATTTTATTTTTTTATCTTTGGTTTAATTCCTGCAAACAGGATTTTCATCCTTTCAATCAATGAATCACGAGCTAAAGATTAGAAATCTTTTAAGTCATAGAATCTTCATTCTATCTATATTCATCAACATTGCACTATTTCATTCTTTTGATCAAAGTTAGTAGAAATTTGGCAAAAGCTTATGCCTGTTGTCACAAGATCTCAAAATCATATAGAAAGAGACGAAAGATAAAGTACAGTAGGAAAAATGGGTGATAATAGTGAGAGGGAAGAGACCCCCTATCATAATTCAAATACTGAAGAAATAATAGAAGAAAGGCTCCAAGAAGCAGAGCAGGATCCCCAATTCCATACTCTTATGGAAAGGATTTTAGAACGAAACAAAGAAAGATATTTTCTTTCATTAGCGAATCAAGGAGCTAAGTTACCTGTCGATTTTGACACAAAAGGGATTAAAGAGAATCCTGAAACTCCTCCTAATGATTTTAGTGCCCTTACTCAATAGATAAAAGAATTACAAGGGAAAATAAAAGAGATGCAAGGGGGTGCAACAAAGAAGTATGTTTTGGATGGCATATGTCCATATCCATTCGATAGGAGTCTTCAAATGATTCCTTTTCCAAAACATTGTGAAATGCCTAAATTTGATAGGTATAATGGGAAAACCAACCCCATTGAACATGTAAGGGATTTCTTAAATATGAGCTTAGAATTGGCTCATGAAGATACCTACTTAATGCGATTGTTTCCATGAAGTTTGGGTCGAAAATCCATGGAGTGGCTTTCAAAGATCACTCCCCCCATCAGAAAATTTGAGGAGTTAATAAATAAATTTATATCGCAATACTCCTACAAAATCCAACACCAGATAACCATGCTTGATTTGTGTAAGGTAAAACAAAAATTAGGAGAATCCTTCACTACATTATTGCAAAGACGGAGGAGGGTGTTTGCTAGATACTTCCATCCTATTCCTGAAACAGAGAAGATGGAGATCTTTATCGATAGTCTGAATCAAGAGATGAGTTACAAACTAAACCTTCACTGTCCTCAATCATTTGAAAAGTTGATTGAAAATGTGATTATTATTGAAGGTGCCTTGGTCAAGCGTGGAGTTCTGAAAATCGATAAAGAGGGTTCAAATTCGTACAACAACAACAAAAACCATAGTAACAACAATGACAAGTCACGATTTTGGACTCAAAAAAAAAATGTTGTGAATGATGGGGTAGTAGATGCTAACAACGTGAATGTGAAGCCTATCGTTCTTAATGTATCAGGTGTCCAACATAGAAATAACGCTAGAAATTCTAGTACCCAAGTCAATGTTTCCAATCAAGGGAATGTGACCAATAATCATGGAAATAATTTTGGCAACAATCAAAATTCAAATGTGCCCAAATCTTCATATTTTTCAAATCGACGGAGTTTAACTCCCTTGGGCCAGTCTTTGGAGTCTATTCTCAAAGAACTATTGAATCAAAATTCTATTACATTGCCACCACAAAGAGACTATGAGCCTAGTGTTAAACCACCATCGTGGAATGACTCATTTTTGTGATTATCATAGGTGTAAAGGTCATAACACAAATAATTTCCAAGGGTTAAAGAATATTGTTCAATATTTGATTGATAACCATACCATCACGGTTGAGGGACATAATGTCAATGATGACCATCAGGCATTCAAGGATCCTCTCCCTAATTATCAAAAAGGGGAATCTTGGGTGACAAGGGCAAGAATGTTAATTATGTCCACAACACCATTATCAATCATATTTATACTGACGATCAACAAATCAATGCTATCCAAATCAAAGGTAAGCAAGAATATCGAGAGGTCAATGCTACGAAAAGGGGACAAGACAAAATCATTGTCAAAGGAATCTCATCTAAAGTAGTAGTTCCCCCTTCGATTCAATACAATTTGGTTGATCAACTATGAAAAACATCAGCCCAAATTTCTATCTTGGAGCTCTTAAAGTTATCACCTGCGCATAAGGACATTCTGGAAAGGGCACTTGTTGATACAACTGTCTCTCCTAATCTGGATATCAATAAATTTCAAGCCATGGTGGGACACTTGTCCTCCTCCACATTTTTATCCTTTTTCTGAAAAGGATGACTCATCCATAACCCATCCACATAATTCATCACTCTATTGAGAGTTCATGGTTCACAAAGCTCGCAATAGACGTGTCCTAATAGATGGGGCCGGATTAAACATTTGTACTTTGAAATTGGTCCTAGCTTTGGGATATTCAAAAGAATCTATAGATCCACAAAGGAAGATTTCAATCAAGGCATACGATGATGAGGAAAGATCTTCCAAAGGCCTCATCATGCTACCCATAAGAGTGGGACCTATTGTGAAGAATACCTTTTGTCAGGTTCTGGATCGGGATCTATCCTATAACATACTCTTGGGTCGTCCATGGATCCATGACATGCAATTTGTTTCATCCACTTATCATCAATGCTTGAAGTTTCCATACGATGGATAAGAAGCAACAATACTTGTTGATCAAATTAGCAGTCAAACTTTCTCTAACCTAAGAGAAACTCGGGACACACTTGTCCCACATAATAGAGAGGCTTTGGCCATCTCTACCTCAAAATACAATGAACAAGCACGAGAAATGATAAGTAATTTTGGCACCAAGCTAAAATTAAAAGATGATGGGGTAGGAGATATTTCCTTATGTCTCTCTAATCTACCCATATCTCCAAGATCCCATGGTCAACTATCAACATCTAGACAACAAGCTACAACAGCTTTAGCCTCAGCTTCAGTTCCCATCACCAAGTTTAATGGATTGTTTATCAAAGAAAATGAAATGGAAGATAGAGCCATCCTTGATTGGCTCAATAAAGATGAAGAAGAATCAGTACAAGATATCAAGTTACCCACAAAGCAATATGGAAAAGGTTATGCGATCATGCAATAAATTGGTTATGAAGGAAATGGCCCTATAGGTAAAATAAAATAGGGTATTATTGAACCTATCAACCTGAAAACAATGCACCCAAAAGATAAGATTGGGTTAGGATATGGTGAAAATACAAAGGAAGAAGTAGTAACAAAGAATGTCTAAAGAGGAGTTAGCTGAAACAATCGTGAGAATTCAAGCAAATAATTCTGACACTGACTCCAATGAATATGAATGGGATGACATCTCCGGTGATACATTCTTGACAGAGAAAAGGGTGGATGTCATACACAAATTCACACCCGCATTCTTACAAGGGGAAAGCTCAAGGCCTCTACTTGATTACGTTCTACAAAGCGATCATGACTCAAGTGAAATCGATTTGATTCAAAGTGAGAAAGATCATCAACAAGAGGATACCATCCTAGACCTCTCCCATAACAATGTTAATAATAGTATCATGACTCTAACGGCTAGTGACCTTACTCATCCTAATGACCCATTTCCTTTGGTCTATCCCAAACTCATTGATTGGGAACAAATCACACCTATTGATGTCCCCACTTTTCCAAATGATGAAACCATCATAAACTTCCTTTGTTCATCCCATCTAGAAACAAGTTCCACCATGGAATCACAGGATCATATTTTTCGACAGGAAAGTGCCAAGTTTCTCAGCTATGAAATAAATAATATAAAAGAAAGATCTAATGGTGAAAACCTAACAAAGGCAGTATTAGATCAAGAAAAGAGAAAAATAAAAAGTGTATCAAATATTGAAAACCTTTCAAATGCACTAGAGGATGGGAAACTTGACACTCCTAGAAAATTACCAAAAAAGGTCTTCTATTCTAATCGAACCAACAGAGGCACTAAATATAGGTACTATGAAAAATCCCAAAGTCTTGCAATTGGCCGCATCTTAAACAGAAGGGGAAATTATAGAATTCACAGAATTCCTCAAGAACAACAAAATCAATTTTGCATGGTCCTATGTAGATATTCCTGGATTAGATCCATATCTCATCATGCATCATTTATCTATTACGCTGGGGGTAAAACCTATGAAGCAAAAACATAGAAAAATGCATCCACCTGTTGTATTATTGGTTAAAGAAGAGTTAAAGAAACTTTTAGATGTCGGAATCATTCGGTCTATTGACTATGTTGAATGGATCTCCAATATCGTACTTGTTTCAAAAACAGATGGAAGAATCAGAATTTGTACAGATTTCAGGGATTTGAACAAGGCATGTACTAAAGATGACTTCCCTTTGCCAAAAATAGATATGATTGTTGATTTGACTGTTGGACATGCGATGTACTCATTAATGGATGGATTTTCAGCATACAACCAGATAAAGATTGCACCAGAGGATCAGGATAAAAAATGTTCACATGTCCTTGGGTTACCTATTGCTGGAATCTAATGCCATTTGGGTTAAAGAACGTAGGAACTACATACCAACGAGAAATGACAACAATTTTTCATGATATGATGCATACATTCATGGAGGATTACGTTGATGATCTCCTTGCCAAATCTAACTCCAAGGAAGGACACATAGATATCTTATCTAAAATTTTCAAAAGAATGGAGCAATTCAAAGTGAGACTTAATCCAAAGAAATGTGTCTTTGGAGTGAAATCTGGAAAGTTGCTAGGTTATATTGTATCAGAAAAGGGAATTGAAGTGGATCCAACTAAGGTACAAGAAATTCTTGATATGCCACCACCAAGGAACATTAGTCAACTACACTCTTTGCAAGGGAGGTTACAATCCATCAGAAGATTCATCGTGCAACTGGCAGATAAAAGTCCACCATTTACTCATCTCTTACACAAAAATGTCCCATTCAAATGGGAGGATAAATATGAAGCAGTATTTGATCAGATAAAGCAATACCTCATGAATCCACCAGTATTAATTCCACTAGTGCAAGGTGCACCTCTCATATTGTATATGTCTACCATGGAAGTGTCCTTAGGAGCATTATTGGCACAGGAAGACAACTTAGGAAAAGAGCGAGCAATCTATTACATCAGTCAAACTTTGACAAGTCATGAGCTAAATTACACCTTCATTGAAAAAGCTTTCTTAGCAATAGTGTTCAATTCTCAAAATTTGCGACACTATATGCTAACTCATACAATAAAACTTGTGGCTAAGATTGATCCACTCAAATATCTTCTAAGGAATGCAACCTTAACAGGCAAGCTGGCTAAATGGGTCATGATCCTGAGTGAGTTTGACATTCGTTATGTGGATTGAAAAGCTATAAAGGGATAGGTAATCATAGATCAGTTAGCAAAAGCACTAATGCTATCAGAACACCCAATACACAATGATTTTCCCAATGCTAATGTATTTACATCAACTATTAAACAGTCACGGGCGCTCTACTTTGATGGTTCCTACAGTCAACATGGCTTAGGAGTAGGAATTCTTTTTATTACACCTCAAGGAAATACAATTCCAAAATCTTATCAACTAATGTTCCCTTGCACAAACAGCATAGCTAAGTATGAGGCACTATTAATTGGCATGAGAATTGCAATAGACTGTAAAATCATAGAACTTCAAGTTTTTGGTGATTCACAACTTGTCATAAATCAAATCAATGACAACTATCACACTAAGGATGACAAGTTGATACCTTACAAAAAAATGGTGGACAATTTCAAGAAATAATTTATTAATATCAAGTTCATACAAATTATGCGTATTGACAATAAAGCAGTTAATGCAATGGCTACAATAGCATCTCTACTCCAGTTTTCAGAGAATCAAACATGGTACAATTTCTTGGTGGAACAATTGTTTTCTCCCGTCTATGACACTCTAGAAAATAAAATCATTTGCCACTTAACCAATTCTGATTCTCCCTTGTATGGCCAAATCTACACTTACCTGAAGGATACTATTTTACCCTTAGATTTGTCTAGAAATCAGAAAAGGAATTGCATCTATCAATCCTCCCGTTACACCTTAATTGATGATGTCTTATACTGGTGTGGTCTAGATGGTATTCTCCTTAGATGTCTCGAACGTGATGAATTAGAAAAGGCCTTACAAGAGGTACATGGTGGCATTTTTGGACACACTCAAGTGGACTAACCTTAGCAAAGAAACTTGTTAGCTTGGGTTACTACTGGCCGATCATGGAGAAGGAATCATTCATCTTTGTGAAGAAATATGCAAAATGTCAGATTCATGGAAATCTCATTCATGCTCCTGCTCAGGAATTACAACCCTTCACCACAACATGGCATTTTTCTTAGTGGGGATTGGACCTGGTTGGCAAGATACACCCGTCATCTTCATATGGGCATAAATTCATCATTATAGCCATTGAGTATTTTACTAAGTGGATTGAATTTGTTCCCCTAACAACTATTACTGGCAAACAAATCTCTTCATTCATTTTAAACTATATCATCTTTCGATATGGTATTCCCAACTCCATTATCACAAACAATGGAAGACCCTTTAAAAATCATGATGTTGATGAGCTATGCGAAATATTTCACATCCAACACAGGTTCTCTACACCTTACTATCCGCAAGGGAATGGTCAAGCTGAAGCTTCAAAAAAAACAATTATGAAGATTTTGAAGAAAATAGTGAATGAAGCAGGACATGATTGGCATGTCCAATTAAATCCAACATTGTGGGCATATAGAACAAGTATTTGTACACAAACAGGTGCTACTCCCTATGCTTTGGTCTATGGAGCATAAGCTATTCTACCACTAGAAGTTAAGATTCCCTCACTTTGAGTATCAGTAAAGGGGCTAATCAATGATGAAGACTATAGAGTATCAAGATTGTAAGAGTTGGAATTGCTTGACGAATGACATCAGAATACGATTAATCATTTAAAGGGATATCAACAAGTTATGTCCCGTAGCTACAATCACAAAGTCAAACCATGAACTTTTCAAGTGGGTGACTTAGTTCATAAAGAAAACCCTCGTAATCAGCAGGATCGAGAGAAGAAAGGAAAGTTTGAACCTAATTGGATGGGATCGTTCATTATCATTGTTTCATATGGATTGGGGGCATATCAATTGTCAACATCAAAATGGGACCTATTTGAAGATCCGACCAACAACATTCATCTGAACAAATTTTATGCCTAAAAATATCAAAAACAATATAAAAAGTCCTGAAAAAAATACAAAAAAATCAAAAAGAGCAAAAATACAAAAAAAAAGGAGGAAAAGGAGAAAAAATACAAAAAATAAAAATAAAAATCATTGCCTTGATGAAAACCTAGCAAACAGGCATCTTGGTAACAACAAAAAAATTATAAAACCAAGAAAAAGTGCAATAAAAACAAACGATGAAAACTTGGCAAACAGACATTGTTTGTGATTTTGTTTGACTCTCTCATCTATTAGGATACATTTTGCATATCCATCTTTCATCGACATCACATACATGTGTGGCCATCACATCCACATCATGGTCCAAACATTTCCTTGGAGCGACAAGGATTTCATCATGGCTTGATGATCAAGGTTATCCTTAGCAGTAGAGGTGTCTAATCATGAGTCAAAGTGCAAGGTCATTTAGGGGAAATCCACTTCTTGGAACTCTTTTTTGGCAGACAAACGAAAACATATGTCAAGCATTTGGAATATCAAAAACAACAAATTTTCCATTCAAAACTGAGTCTCAACAATGGTTTGACAGAAAATTGAAACAAATTGGATGATCTTAATCCAAATAAATTGAATGACAAACTTAAGGCATAAGTTGAATTGTTATTTTTTGCTGACATAATATCTTTGGAGTGGTTTGATGATGTACTGAACTAGAATCACAAGGAAGGAGTATGATTTTTCTTTTCTTGTTTTCTGTAAGCTAATCACTAGTATTGTGCAAATTTGTTATGGGACATGCTCTATAACGTATTATTGATGACATTTCAGAATTTGCATAGGAAAATGGTTAACATTTGTCTGTTTATGCAAACAATACTCAGGTCATCTTGGTTCAATTATACCTTGATTCTTGTATTAAATTTCTATATAAAACATCATGGAAGTAGTACTTAGGTCATCATTGGTGCTAATATCCCCTTTGATGCTTGTACTAACTTTCAACATTTCAAAAAAAGCTCAATGATGAAACGTAAAGCATAAAGCAACTCACAAAATGACAACTTTGTATTTTATTTTTCATATTAGATAGATTGCATCCATCTTAGTTTATGCATGAGCATTATCATATCCATCACATCTCATTTGCATTATCTCAATCAATCCATCCAATCATTTCTTCCAATCTCATCTCAATCAATTTATCCAATCCTTTTTTCCAATCTCATCTAATCAATCCATTCAATCTAGCACAAATCATTCAATCATACCTTTGGTCTTGTTCCTAGCCTTATTGCAAGCCTTGATCATCATCATTATTATTGGGATGTATCCTTCCCTATCCTTGTGTTGTTCTGGGATGTATCCTTCCCTTATCAACAACACTATCATCATCATAATCAATCCATCTTGGCTTGTAGTTTTATTGGGGCAACAAAATAATTATTTTTGAATCCATTTGTGCTTTGTTTCTTCTTATTTTCTCCTATTGCTTATCATCCTCTCTTTTCCATCATTTGCATCATCTTCCTTATCTCAATCCAATCATTTAATCATTCAACCCTTCACTCATCTTCATCAAATTCTTGTATCAATCCTCTTCTATCAAATCAATCCAATCAATCAAATCACTCTTACTATTTGTTTTTCATCAATCATGAAAGCAAATTTATCACTCTTACTATTTGTTTTTCATCAATCATGAAAGCAAATTTATCAATCTTACTATTTATTTTTCAATCATGAAAACAAATTTATCAATCTTACTATTTGTTTTTCAATCATGAAATCAAATTTATCAATCTTACTATTTTTTTTCTTCAATCATGAAATTTTTTTTATCAATCTATCATATCATTCTTATCGGTCATCATCAATCAATCATCACAAATTCACTATCACATGATGAATCAATCGAAAAACATCATCATCATCTTCATTTTATATCAATCTTTCAATAGTGGTTTTCATCAAATCATCTTTATCGGCTGATGAGTCGAACAACAAATCATTGCACATTTCCAAAATCATCAAAAAATTTCAAAAAAATAAAATATAAAATCAAAAATCCGAAACATTCAAAATTTTATCCAATTCATCGTTCGAGGGGGCATATAGCATCATCGGAAAAAAATTCAAAGTCAAGGGCAAAATTTTTATTATCTAAAATTTTATTTGAAGCAATGTGTAAAACACATCACTTCAAAGAGGGGCAAAATGTACACATCTAAAAATGGTCATTATAAATCAAGCCTGTTAATTAATTAAATATGAATTATTTAATTAATATCCGAAAGTCATCTACATATAAATAAATTCAATTATTTATTTATATCGTTCACCTCTCTAATTCTTCTAGCTTAATTAAATAACTAAGTTTATTTAATTATCATCATTTTCTTCTTAATTAAATTAAATAAATTCCATAATTTATTTATATTAATTATCATATTATTCTAAGTTTGAATTTTCAAATAATGAAATATTCTTCTAAATTCATTTTCTACATTTAATTAAATATTCTAACTTATTTAATTAGAAACTTTCTTCTCTTCATTCAATTAAATATTCTAAAAAAATTAATTAGAAACTTTCTTCTCTTCATTTAATTAAATATTCTAAAATATTTAATTAGAAGATTTCTTCTCTCCACTTAATTAAATATTCTAAAAATATTTAATTAGAAACTTTCTTCTCTTCATATAATTAAATATTCAAAAAGATTTAATTAGAACCTTTCTTCTCTCCACTATAATTAAATATTCTAAAATATTTAATTATAAACTTTCTTCTATTCACTATAATTAAATATTCTAAAATATTTAATTAGAAACTGTAATGGCCCACCACGCAACACTAGAGGAAGTTTCAATTCACTACAAAAGCATACTAATTTATTTTTTATTAAAGTGGCTTAAACATACATGTTCACCTATAATTCACAACATCCCCTAAGGCTACGTAACCGAAATTACCTAAATCCCCATTAATATACATCATTTAAATTACATTGCATTAAATAACTCAAGTAGTAAGCATCCATTCAACATAAATAAATACCAAGATAGGAATATAATATCCACAACATATATCCATTACATGATTAACTAATTACAACACTTATTCCCATAATGAGTCAAAATACATAAGTGTTACAATTACATAAATCCACCTCATAATTACAAGAGGGGTAAAAACAACTCATTACAATTTGAATTACAACAGTGCTAGAAAAGAATAACAAGATCCACGAGTTGTCCAGCTAGATGTCTCGCCTCCACGAAATGAATATCTACGGGGACCCAACGGTTTATGGTGCATGTTCCACCCAACCAAGTGGTACCCGAAGGCCCACCCCCTATGCTAGGAGATAGTAACAACACAACATGGACAAGAAATCTACTACCTCTAACCAAAGGCAGACTCATACTGACACATACTGACTCAACCAAACATATGCACAATATAAGTCTAACACTAACATGGTTACATTGCTTCTAGACATATTATAATCAAGTATACACACAACACAAACTCAATGTTATCCTAGACAGAGTGTCATTGCAAGGTTCATCATGAGATCTCCTCTGGGCATTCTTCATAGGTTCTGGTAATCCTGGTGACGTCAACCAAATCTCAACCCTCATACTCACTCATGCAGAATCAACTACCTCTCGTAAGGACAAGATGGTTGACCTTGCCATTCCAAGCCTTCTCACTCACCCCAAGTCTAAACAAGCCCTTGTGTGTGTGAGTGAGGTTAATTTATCTTGATTAATGTGAATGCATCCTAATCATCTAAGTACATTACTTTAATTATCACTTATTAAAAACACTTCTGAAGATTACCCGGTTTACCTCTTTGGGCTCCGGCCCCTAACAAAAGCCACTCTTCTAATGGATAACACGCTACTCAAATCTAGACTCCAAGGGTAACTCAAGTGCTACAGAACTGAACAACACAATTTCTCCTATTCTAGGAGGCAATGATTAAGGAAAT
Organism: Sequoiadendron giganteum; assembly: GCA_007115665.2. Classification (NCBI taxonomy): domain Eukaryota; kingdom Viridiplantae; phylum Streptophyta; class Pinopsida; order Cupressales; family Cupressaceae; genus Sequoiadendron; species Sequoiadendron giganteum. The sequence continues at coordinate 543,185,588 of CM021105.1, forward strand.
CCACTCCAACACTAGGAGGAAACAAAACACGTATAACACTACCCAAGGGGAAAATGAAAATTATCTTAACAAGGGAATGACCCACATCCACTAGAAGACTTTTCCATATGAATCTCAGTCACCCATTCCCAAAGCAATCAACAAAAGGGAAAATAATATAATAATGCACTGACAATTAAAAATACTATATTTGGATATCTTAAATCCATTTCCTTATCTAAAGCTTCTCGTAGAAATTAAAATACTATCCTTCTAAAATTTTCATATAAACAATAAATTTTTACATTGAATAAATATTTTTCACAACCTTATCTAATCATGCACAATAAGCATTCCAGTTTAAATTATTGTCTAATTACTTGCATGCATTTAATATGTCTAAAACTGAACATCAAAAATATATATACACTTAAACATATATCAAGTAGCATGCTTTAAATATTTAAATACATTCATTTAATTTATATATACACACTATATTTAAAAACATGCTTGCATTATACACTAACAATAAACCTTTGTTTTTCTAAAAATTACCAGTCTGTCAAATTAATTAAATTTGTATACAATTCCCACTCAAACACTAATTTCCCAATATAAGAAACATATTTATATTAAATATTAGATTTTAATATTTAATATAAAAAAATACACAATTTATATCTACCTAATAGAATACCTTAAAAAAAATATAAAAAACAAAACTATAATCTCCAATTTTATTTGCAATAAAAAATAAAATTAAAAATAAAATATTATGATAGTGATCGGACGATACCGCCAGTACGCTCTGCAAAATCGCTGATTGTACTAAGTACAGCGGATGGCGGAAATTGGGGAGGCTACAGTCCCATGGACAGTGCATCCCCCAATACGGTGGGTGCATTGCCCCATGGGCGGCGCGTCCCCCAAACAAAGGAAAAAGGTGGGGGGTTTGAACCTCCCCCACCAATAATAATTTTTATTTTATTTATTTTTTTAAAACAAAACAACAAGTTCCTAAACCTAGGTACGAACTTCAAAAATTCGTCGTACGACATTTTTCGAAGTAATAACAATGAAAATTATTCTTTAACCTTAAACAGAATATATTCATAAATATATATTATGCGTATTTATATTTGAAAATATAATACATGTAATATATATTTATATATATATTTACACAGATAATATTACAGGTAAAATCAAAAAATTAATAAATAAAATCAGTAACAGGAAATTAATTAAATTTTTCCAGAATTTTGTTCTAAAATCAAGAGGTGTAAATTTAATTTCCTTTAAATTATTCCTTCAAATTTTTAAATAATTAAATATAGGAAAATTAAATAGATCTTAATTATTCCAATGGAGGTTTTCTATGAGGGTTTGTGTTTTTGAAGAACAAATCTGAACGTTTTCAAAAAAAGGTTAAATTCTTCATGCAACAACCTAAATGTTTGAAGCACAATCAAATGTTTAATTTAAATAATGAATCTACAATTTCCCGTTTACTGAATAAAATCCTACAGTAAATTTAACAATTTTCCCCAAATTTGGATTAATTTAAATCTCGATTCAATTAACAAATCCTATTGAACAATTAATTCAAGTACAGATTCTTAAACAATTAAATTGAAATGAACAAAACAAGAACAAAATCTTGAATCCGAAGCTATAGAAGAAGATGAATTTCTGATGAAGCCTCCTCCAAGAATTTCCTGAGTTTTCCTCAAACCAAATCCAAAACCAAAATCTGCTTCAAACCCTTCTTTGCGCAAATTTTTCAAAAATCCTTCACTACTTGAAAATGAATTCTCCCCCCAAAACTTCTCTCCCCAAAATTAAAAACTTGCATTCCTCATAAATTAAAAAAATATCTAATACAACCCTAAATCCAAAATGAATGCAAACTTGAGAATTAGATATTTATTTCATATTCCATTTTTGAAAACCCAAATTGAATTTAAAATACAATTTCAATTTATTTTTATTTAATTTAATTTAATCCATTAAACTTAATTAATTAATTTTAATTATTTAATAACTAAATTCAACCCTTTTGAGATTAAAATTTAATTAATTAAATAAATTTAAATTTAACTAACTTAAATTTCATTATCAACTTTAAACATAACATCAAAGCATAATTTTAATTTAATATTAAAATAATCACTACTTTTAACCAACACAATAGTTCTAAAAATTGATTTAATAATAGGCATCAAACAGAATCAAATAACAGAAAATAAGGTAACCATGACTCAATAAATAAGACTAGAGACACACTAAGGCTAGGGTGTCGAACTAACACATGTTACCTAGCTACTATCTCCCATTCAACTTAACCGTTGGATCGACACGCTCAAACCTGTGAGACCAGGTGGAGTCAATGTCATGTACCTGCAACCTGAAACCAAGTAAACAACATAATACAGTATATCCAGCATATAATACACACCGTGAAGAAGAAATCACGGATTCGCAGGGCGCTCGCAAGCGAGTGATGCGAAACCGTCCTCTTCACCAATCCACACATCAAAGACTGACATTACATCATAATCAATAATCACATAATAATATCTCATGCTAACTCTACTAACATCATTAATCCATTATACATGTGAAATAATAATCAGATAACCTCATCACACAATAATAGTTTTCGATCAATAGTAACAATCAAAGCACAAATAACAAGGTGTGTCCAGTATCATAGTAGCTGCAACCCAAACATAGCATAGAGCAAAATGAACAAGAAGCAAAACGGAGGGGTATTGCATTCTCCCCCCCAAAGACCAAGCTTACTCTTGGAAGCTTGCAAACATGTAGGGATATAACTCCCTCATCCTAACTGCATCCTCCCAAGTGGATGAAGCATCCTCCCTGGGATCCCACTGAACTCTGACCTGATCAATATCTCGCCCTCAAAGAGCGAGTGTTTTGCACTTCGTTACGACCACGGGCTCCAAAGCCAGCTGCCCATCCTCTACCTATAAAGAATTCCAATCAAGGAGATGAGTAACATCAGGATGATACGCTCGAAGAACTGAAACATGGAAAACGTCATGAATACGTGCTAGACTGGGTGGCAAAGCAAGTCGATAAGCAACTGGACCAATCTTTTCGAGTATCTCGAAAGGTCTGACAAAGCGAGGCGCCAACTTAGAACCCTTCCCATATCGGATAGGACTCTTTCACGGATGCACCCAAAAGAACACTCTGTCGCCTCCAGAAAACTGATGATCCACTCTATGTGTATCCGCATACTTCTTCTACCTATCCTATGCTGCTACCAGGTGCTCACTAATCTGATCCACCTGCTACTCCATATCCTACAACATCTCTGGTCCCAATAACACTCTGTCCTCTAATCAATCCCAACTAAGAGGAGTACGACAAGCACGCCCATACAAAGCCTAAAAAGGTGCCATGCCAATGGAACTCTAGTAACTATTGTTACAAGCAAACTCCACTAGATAAAGATAATCCTCCCATTGTGTCTGTTGATCCATGACATACATGTGTAACATATCTTCGAGGATTTGATTAACCCTCTCAGTCTATCCATCTGTCTCCGGGTGATATGTTGAACTGAGGTTCAACTATGTCCCCATAGCATGTTGTAATGATGTCCACAAAGCTGAAGTAAACATTGGATCCCTATCAGAAATAATCTGACGTGGAATACTGTGCAACCTCACAATATCCTCCATGAACACTCTAGCCACTGATGACACATTATAGGAAGCACGCATAGGTGAGAATTGTGCTACGTTCGTCAACCTATTGATTGTCACCATAATAGCATCATGTCATCCCGAGGAGTTGGGTAAACCAACAATAAAGTCCAATGAGATAATATCCCACTTCCACTCAGGTACAAGGTGTGGCTGTAGAAGCCTAGCTGGATGTTGGTGTTCAGCCTTCACCCACTAACACTCCAAACATCTCGCTACAAAGTCAGCAATATCCCGCTTCATCCCTAGCCAGAAATATAATTGGCGTAAATCTGCATGCATCTTCTTCACCCCAGGATGGGCTGAATAGGGTGCACGATGAGCCTCGTTCAAAACAAAGAATGAAGGTCACCTCCTGAAGGAACGTAAATACGCTCGGAATTCCTAAGTAACCCATCTGACTCAAGTGAATAACCTGTAAATCTACCCTCAAGAGGTCTACCTGCCTCAATCTCTGCTCTCACATCCCGTACAAACTGTCTACTGGAAGAGTAGCAAGAATCTGACTCCGTAATCTACCATAAGAGTCATCTCGGGTATCTCATGCATACATCTGCTGAGTGCATCAGCTACAATGTTCTCTTTTACCTGAATATACATCACCTCAAAGTCATACTCATAGAAAAACTCCATCCAACGCCTTTGTCTAGCATTAAGGTTCGACTAAGTGAAAATGTACTGAAGGCTCCTGTGATCACTATGTAGCTCAAATTTGTGCTCAAGTAAAAAGTGTCTCCATCTAGTCAATGCATGGACTACTGTCGCTAACTCAAGGTCATGAGTGGGATAATTCAGTTCATGATCTTTAAGCTTTCGCGACTCATATGCTATCACTCGTCCCTCCTGCATCAAGACTGCACCTAAGCCCTCTAAGAATGCATCTATACAAACCACAAAGTCTCCTGTGAGATTAGGTATAGCTAAAATCGATGCACTGGTTAGCTTATCCTTAAGAATCTAAAAAGCTGACTCACACTGCTTTAACCATCCAAACCTTTTCCCTTTCCTCTGAAGAGAAGTGATAGGATGACCTATCCTGGAAAAACTCCGCACAAATCTCCTGTAATATCCTGCAAGCCCCATAAAACTACGAATCTCTGCCACATTCGTGGGAGCAGGCCAATCAAGAATAGCTTGGATCTTTAAATGATCCATAAATATTCCCTCTCCTGAGATCTCATGACCAAGATACTTGATCTCAAACTTGAAGAATTTGCATTTCGACAAGTTAGAATAAAGTTGATTCTCACGTAAACAATGAAGTACCTATCGCAAATGCTCCTCATGTTCCTCAACTGTCCTAGAATATATAAGTATATCATCTAGGAACACAAGAACAAACCTATCAAGGTACGTGCAGAATACTCCATTCATCAAACTCATGTCATAGATGGCACATTCGTCAATCCAAATGGTACCATAGTAAACTCGTAGTGACCATACCGCATCTGAAACGTCGCCTTATGGATATCTGCATCAAAAATATGGAGCTGATGGTATCCTGACTTAAGGTCTATCTTAAAAACATGGTAGCACCTTTGACTTGATCAAACAAGTCATCAATTCTAGGAAGTGGATAATGATTCTTGATCGTTACATTGTTCAATTGTCGGTAATCAATGCACAACCGAAGTGAACTGTCCTTCTTCTTCACGAAGATGACAGGTGCTCCCCAAGGAAAAACACTAGAAAGAATAAATCCCTTATTTAATAACTCCTCCAACTGCAAGTGAAGCTATTTCATCTCCTAAGTTGTCATACGGTAAGGAGCTCATGAAATAGGCTCTGATCCAGGTACTAAGTCAATCTTAAAATCTATATCTCTCCTCGATGGCATCCCTAGAATGTCCTTAGGAAAAACATTTGTGAACTCCTAAAGAATAGGATGACTATCAAGAGATACCTTCTCCTCTCCATCTCCTAAACCCAAGTCCTCAACTGTAACTGCAAACAATTGACATCCCTGCCAAACACATCTCCTCAACAGCATAGCTGAGATGATCCTCAAAGATATCGGTCTCTGAACTAATATAATATCCACCTCTCCACCAGATGCATTAATGCACCGAATCGACTTACGTCGACAATCAAAAATAGCTTGGTGAGCCTCTAACCAATCCATACCTATGAAAACATCATAGGATCCCAATGGTATAACCCGAAGATCTAAGGTAGTAAGAAGTGGTCCAAACTCCAACCTACAGTCAGGTACTACAGAATGTGATGCAAGCTTCACACCAGATGCTAATTCTACCTGCCACCTATCAACTTGCCTTACGACTCCTAGTCTACAACATGACACTACAGATGAAGAAATGAAGGAGTCGAATGCTCCTTAATCAAAAAGAATAGTAATAGGGTTACCCAATAACATACCATAAGTCTCTACTATGGTACCCTGGTGCTCTACCTGGCGGTTATCAACTGCTGTGAACAAATGATGGCCTCTGCTAGCATCTCCCACTATCGGTTCTTATGTCGGTGGTCTCTGCGTAAATCCCGATGTGCCCTTATTGCGACACATCCTAGCAATATGGCCCTGCTGACCACAAGAGAAGCAACCTGTGCCTCTACCATAACCTCTGCCTCCTGTTGGTGCAATAGACTGCTGTAAACTACCTCCAAAGGTGGAATGGGCACTCTGAGCAGGTTGCTCAGAGTTGAAACGCTTCATGTGCCTCCAGTTCCTGTTACCCTATCCCTGCTGGAAACCTTTTTGTTTCCCCTGAAATGACTGTTGCTGACTGCCCTGTGCTAATACCTGATGAGTCTTAGGAGGCATAGCTTTCTGTGTCTATTCCCCTCCAGCACTAGTCCTAGCTCTTGTAACACTACCAATACTAACACATGTATGACCTCTCAATGCCATAGTCAGGTTCTCCTCCACCAGTTGTGCCTTCTCCATAGCTATCTCCATAGACTTGGGTTCAAAGACCCGTACACCACCATTGATACGAGCATTTAAGCCCCTAATGAAATGTTGCACAAGCATTCCTTCATCATCCCCTATTCCTAAGAACTGTTTAAGTTCTTAGAATCACCTCTCATACTGATCTACCATCATTACTAACTATCGTACGGCATGGAACTCATCTCCCCTACGCTGACGCCAATGATCAGAGAGAAAGCAGGCTCTGAACCACTCAAGAAAGATCTCCCAAGACATTGTACTCATGTCTATATGGAGCTTTTGCACCTCTAGTTTCCACCAAGTGGCTGCAAATCCTCGGAGGTGAATAATAGTGTACTGCGCTTTAGTGTTACTATCAAATGGGTGCATGGAAAAACATCAGTCAAGACCTATCAACCAAGTTTCAGCCTCTAGACTAGTACCTACTCCATCAAATCGAGGTGGCTGTGATCGAATCAAATCCCTCATATAGCTCACTACTAACATATTTCAATGAGCTATAACTGTTCTAACCATAGGGTTAACCACAGGTACTTCCTATCTTGGACCCAATGATGCCAAATCCTCCTCGAAGGCTCTACGTGCAGCTTCGACCCTAGGAGGATCTAACTATCCACCACCACCTCCTAGACCATTATGTGAAGCCTAATGCTCCTCCTGCTTAGGTATAAGTGGCACATGAGGTGGCGAGTCATGTTGACTCTCCTCTTGACCGCCTACACGGCCACATCCATGTCCTCTCCCTCATCCGCGTCTAGGAGGCATACTCCTACACAGGCACAAAAGGGTATTAGACAAGGTACTCTTAAAAAACCTACACAACTAAGCCTAATGGATACATCATAATCCCAGAGCACCTAGTTTTTAAACCTAGGCTCTGATACCATGTGTAATGGCCCGCCAGGCAACCCTAGAGGAAGTTTCAATTCACTACAAAAGTGTTCTAATTTTTTTTTTATTAAAGTGACTTAAACATACATGTTCACCTATAATTGACAACATCCCGTAAGGCTACATAACCGAGATTACCTAAATCCCCATTAACATACATCATTTAAATTACATTGCATTAAATAACTCAAGTAGTAAGCATTCATTCAACATAAATAAATACCAAGATAGGAATATAATATCCACAACATATATCCATTACATGATTAACTGATTACAACACTCATCCCCAGAATGAGTCAAAATACATAAGTGTTACAATTACATAAATCCACCTCATAATTACAAGAGGGGTAAAAACAACTCATTACAATTTGAATTACAACAGTGCTAGAAAAGAATAACAAGATCTGTGAGTTCTCCAACTTGATGTCTCGCCTCCACCAATTGAAGATCTATGGGGACCCAACGGTTTATGGTGCATATTCCACCCAACCAAGTGGTACCCGAAGGCCCACCCCCCATGCTAGGAGATATTAACAACAAGACATGCACAAGAAATCTACTACCTCTAACCAAAGGCAGACTAATACTGACACATACTGACTCAACCAAACATATGCACAATATAAGTCTAACACTAACATGGTTACATTGCTTCCAAACATATTATAATCAAGTATACACACAACACAAACTCAATGTTATCCTAGACAGAGTGTCATCAAAAGGTTTGTCATGAGATCCCCTCTAGGCATTCTTCATAGGTTTCGGTAATCCTGGTGACCTCAACCGAATCTTAGCCCTCATACTCACTCATGCGGAATCAACTACCTCTCCTAAGGACAAGATGGTTGACCTTGTCATTCCAAGCCTTCTCACTCACCCCAAGTCTAAGCAAGCCCTTGTGTCTGTGAATGAGGTTAATTTATCTTGATTAATGTGAATGCATCCTAATCATCTAAGTACATTATTTTAATTATCACTTATTAAAAACACTTCCGAAGGTTACCCGGTTTACCTCTTTGGGCTCCAGCCCCTTACAAAAGCCACTCTTCTAATGGATCTTAATTATTCCAATGGAGGTTTTCTATGAGCGTTTGTCTTTTTGAAGAACAAATATGAACGTTTTCAAAAAAAGGTTAAATTCCTCATGCAACAACCAAAATGTTTGAAGCACGATCAAATGTTTAATGTAAACAATGAATCTACAATTTCCCATTTACTAAATAAAATCCTACAGTAAATTTAACATTTTTCCCCAAATTTGGATTAATTTAAATCCGGATTCAATTAACAAATCCTATTGCGTAATTAATTCAACTACAGATTCTTAAACAATTAAATTGTAACAAACAAAACCTGGAATCCAAAGCTACAGAAGAAGATGAATTTTTCATGCAAGCCTCCTCCAAGAATTTCCTGAGTTTTCCTCAAACCAAATCCAAAAACCAAAAAATGCTTCAAACCCTTCTTTGTGCAAATTTTTCAAAAATCCTTCACTACTTGAAAATGAACTCTCCCCCAAAAACATGCATTCCTCATATATTAAAAAAATATTTTATACAACCCTAAATCCAAAATGCATGGAAAGTTTAGAATTAGATATTTATTTCATTTTCCATTTTCGAAAACACAAATTGAATTTAAAATACAATTTCAATTTCTTTCAATTTCTTTTTATTTAATTTAATTTAATCCATTAAACTTAATTAATTAATTTTAATTATTTAATAACTAAATTCAACCCTTTTGAGATTAAAATTTAATTAATTAAATAAATTTAAATTTAACTAAATTAAATTTCATTATCAACTTTAAACATAACATCAAAGCATAATTTTAATTTAATATTAAAATAATCACTACTTTTAACCAACGCAATATTTCTAAAAATTGATTTAATAATACGCATCAAATAGAATCAAATAACATAAAATAAGGTAACCATAACTCAATAAATAGGATTGATGACACACTAAGGCTAGGGTGTAGACCTGACACATGTTACCTAGCTACTATCTCCCATTCAACTTAACCATTGGATCGACACGCTCAAACCTGTGAGACCAAGTGGAGTCAATGTCATGTACCTGCAACTTGAAACCAAGTAAACAACATAATACAGTATATCCAACATATAATACACACCGTGAAGAAGAAATCACGGATTCGCAGGGCACTCGCAAGCGAGTGATGCGGAACCGTCCTCTTCACCAATCCACACATCAAAGACTGACATTACATCATAATCAATAATCACATAATAATATCTCATGCTAACTCTACTAACATCATTAATCCATTATACATGTGAAACAATAATCAGATAAACTCATCACACAATAATAGTTGTCGCTCAATAGTAGGGATCAAAGCACAAATAACAAGGTGTGTCTAGTATCATAGTAGCTACAACCCAAACATAGCATAAAACAAAATGAACAAGAAGCAAAATGGAGAGGTATTACATTCTCCCCCCTAAAGACCAGGCTTACTCCTGGAAGCCTAAAAACAACTAGGGATATAACTCCCTCATCCTAACTGCATCCTCCCAGGTGGATGAAGCATCCTCCCTAGGATCTCACTGAACTCTGACCTGATCAATATCTTGCCCTCGAAGAGTGAGCATTCTGCGCTCCGTTATGGCCACGTGCTCCAAAGTCAGTTGCCTATACTCTACCTGTAAATAATTCCAATCAAGGAGGTGAGTAACATCAAGATGATATGCTCGAAGAACTGAAACATGGAAAACATCATGAACACATGCTAGACTGGGTGGCAAAGCAAGTCGATAAGCAACTGGACCAATCTTTTCGAGTATCTCGAAAGGTCCGACAAAGTGAGGTGCCAACTTAGAACCCTTCCCATATCGGATAGGGCTCTTTCATGGACACACCGAAAAGAACACTTTGTCACCGATAGAAAATTGACGATCCACTCTATGCGCATCTGCATACTTCTTTTGCTTATCCTGTGCTGCTACCAGGTGCTCTCTAATCCAATCCACCTGCTGCTCTATATCCTACAACATCTCTAGTCCCAATGACACTATTTCCTCTAATCAATCCCAACTAAGAGGAGTACAACAAGGACGTCCATACAAAGCTTGAAAGGGTGCCATGCCAATGGAACTCTAGTAACTATTGTTATAAGCAAACTCGACTAGATAAAGATAATCCTCCCATTGTGTCTACTAATCCATGACATACATGTGTAACATATCTTCGAGGATTTGATTAACCCTCTTAGTCTGTCCATCTGTCTCAGGGTGATATGTTTAACTGAAGTTCAACTGTGTCCCCATAGCATGTTGTAATGATGTCCACAAAATTAAAGTAAACACTGGATCCCTGTCAGAAATAATCCGACGTGGAATACCGTGCAACCTCACAATATCCTCCATGAACACTCTAGCCACTGATGACGCATTATAGGAATCACGCATAGGCGAGAAGTGTGCTACCTTCGTCAACCTATCGACTGTCACCATAATAGCATCATGTCATCGCGAGGATTTGGGTAAACCAACAATGAAGTCCAATGAGATAATATCCCACTTCCACTCAGGTACAAGGTGTGGTTGTAGAAGCCCAGCTAGATGTTGGTGTTTAGCCTTCACCCGCTAACACTCCAATCATCTCGCTACAAATTCTCCAATAGCCCGCTTCATCCCTGGCTAGAAATATAATTGGCATAGATTTGCGTGCATCTTCTTCACCCCAGGATGGGCTAAATAGCGTGCATGATGAGCCTCGGTCAAAACCAAAGAATGAAGGTCACCTACTAAAGGAACGTAAATACACTCTGAATTCCTAAGTAACCCATCTAACTCAAGTGAATAACCTATAAATTTTCCCTCGAGAGGTCTACCTGCCTCAATCTCTGCTCTCACATCCTAGTACCAACTGTCTGTTGGAAGAGTAACAAGAATCTGACTCCGTAAATCTACCATAAGAGTCATCTTGGATATCTCATGCCTACGTCTGCTGAGTGCATTAGCTACAACATTCTCTTTTCCCTGAATATACTTCACCTCGAAGTCATACTCACAGAGAAACTTCATCCAACACCTTTGTCTAGTGTTAAGGTTCGGTTGAGTGAAAATGTACTGAAGGCTCCTCTGATCACTATGTAGCTCAAATTTGTGCCCGAGTAAAAAGTGTCTCCATCTAGTCAATGCATCGACTACTGCTGCTAACTCAAAGTTATGAGTGGGATAATTTATTTCATGATCTTTAAGCTTCCGCAACTCATATGCTATCACCCGTCCCTCCTGCATCAGGACTGTACCTAAGCCCTCTAAGGATGCGTCTGTACAAACCATAAAGTCTCCTGTGGGATCAAGTATCGCTAAAATCAGTGCACTAGTTAGCTTATCCTTAAGAATCTGAAAAGTTGACTCATACTGCTTTGACCATCCAAACCTTTTCCCTTTCCTCTGAAGAGAAGTGATAGGATGACCTATACTGCAAAAACTCTGCACAAATCTCCTGTAATATCCTACAAACCCCATAAAACTATAGATCTCTGCCACATTCGTGGGCGCAGGCCAATCAAGAATAGCTTGGATCTTTGATGGATCCACAGATATTCCCTCTCCTAAGATCACATGACCAAGATACTTGAATTCAGACTTGAAGAATTTGCATTTTGATAAGTTAGCATAAATTTGATTCTCACGTAAACACTGAAGTACCTGTCGTAAATTCTCCTCATGTTCCTCTACTATCTTGGAATATATCAGAATATCATCTAGGAACACAAGAACAAACCTATCAAGGTACGTGTAGAATACTCCATTCATCAAACTCATGAACACAGATGGCGTATTCCTCAACCCGAATGGTACCACAGTAAACTCGTAGTGACCATACCACGTCCGAAAAGTCATCTTATGGATATCTGTGTCAAAAATACGGAGCTGATGGTATCCCTACTTAAGGTCTATCTTCAAAAATATGGTAGCACCTTTGACTTGATCAAACAAGTCATCAATTATGGGAAGTGGATAACGATTCTTGATTGTTACCTTGTTCAACTGCCGGTAATCAATGCACATCTGAAGTGAACCGTCCTTCTTCTTCACAAAGATGACAGGTGCTCCCCAAGGAGAAACACTAGGATGAATAAATCCATTCTCTAATAACTCCTCCAACTGCAAGCGAAGCTCTTTCATCTCCTGAGTTGTAATACGGTAAGGAGCTCATGAAATAGGCTCCAATCCAGGTACTTAGTCAATCTTAAAATCTATATCTCTCCTCGGTGGCATCCCTAGAATGTCGAAGAACAGGATGACTATCAAGAGATACCTTCTCCTCTCCATCTTTTAAACCCAAGTCCTCAACTGTAACTGCAAACAACTAACATCCCTGTCGAACACATCTCCTCAACTGCATAGCTGAGATGATCCTCAAAGATATCGGTCTCTGAACTCCTATAATATCCACCTCTCCACCAGATGCATTAATGCACCAAATCGACTTACATCAACAATCAATAACTACTTAGTGAGCCTCTAACCAATCCATACCTATGACAATATCATAGGATCCCAATGGTATAACCCGAAGATCTAAGGTAGTAAGAAATGGTCCAAACTCCAATCTACAGTCAGGTACTACATAATGTGATGCAACCTTCGCACTAGATGCTAACTCTACCTGCCACCTATCAGCTTGCCTTACAGCTCCTAGTCTGTAATGTGACACTACAGATGAAGAAATGAAGGAGTCGGATGCTCCTAAATCGAAAACAATAGTAACAGGGTTACCCAATAACATACCATAAGTCTCTACCACGGTACCCTGGTGCTCTACCTGGCAGTTATCAACCACTGTGAACATATGATGGCCTTTGCTAGCATCTCCCACTATCGGCTCTGACACTGCTGGTCTCTGCGTAAATCCTGACGTGCCCTTATTGGGACACATCCTAGCAATATGGCCCTGCTGACCACAAGAAAAGCAACCTGTGCCTCTACCATAACCTCTACGTCCTGCTGGTGCACTGGACTGTTGTACACTGCCTCCAAAGGTGGACTGGGCACTCTGAGTGGGTTACTCAGAGTTGAAATGCTTCATGCACCTCCAGTTCCTATTATCTTGTCCCTGCTGGAAACCTTTATGTTTCCCTTGAAATGACTATTGCTGACTGCCCTGTGCTGATACCTGATGAGTCTTAGGAGGCACAGCTCCCTATGTCTATCCCCCTCGAGCATTAGTCCCAGCTCCTATACCACTGCCAATACTAACACATGTTTGACCTCCCAGTGCCATAGTTAGGCTCTCCTCCACCAGTTGTGCCTTCTCCACAACCATCTCCATAGACTCAGATTCAAAGACCTGTACCCCACCACTAATACGAGTGTTTCACCCCCTGATGAAATGTTGCACAAGCATAACCTCATCATCCCCTATTTCTATGAACTATTTAAGTTCGTAGTATAGCCTCTTGTATTGATCTACCGTCATGGCTAACTGTCGTATGGCATGGAACTCATCACCCCTACACTGACGCCAATGATTAGAGAGAAAGCGAGCTCTGAACCACTCAAGAAAGATCTCCCAAGACACTGTACTCATGTCTATATGGAGCTTTTTCTCCTCTAGTTTCCACCAAGTGGCTACAAATCCTCGAAGGTGAATAACAGCGTATCGCACTTTAGTGTTACTATCAAACGGGTGCATGGAAAAACATCAGTCAAGACCTATCAACCAAGTTTTGGCCTCTAGACCGGTACCTACTCCATCAAATCGAGGTGGCTGTGATCGAATCAAATCCCTCATATAGTTCAGTGCTAACATATTTGACTAAGTTGTAACTATTCTAACCACAGGTACTTCCTATCTTTGACCCAGTAATGTCAAATCCTCTTTGAAGGCTCTATGTGCAGCTTTGACCCTAGGAGGATCTAACTATCCACCACTGCCTCCTGGACCATTATGTGAAGCCTGATGCTCCTCCTGCTCATGTATAAGTGGCACATGAGGTGGAGAGTCATGCTGACTCTCCTCTCGATCGCCTACCAGGCCACGTCCACGTCCTCTCCCTCGTCCGCGTCTAGGAGGCATACTTCTACATAGACACAAAAGGATATTAGACAAGGTACTCCTAAAAAACCTACACAAATAAGCTTAATGGGTACATCATAATCCTAGAGCACCCAATGTTTAAACCTAGGCTATGATACCATGTGTAATGGCCCGCCATGCAACCCTAGAGGAAGTTTCAATTCACTACAAAAGCGTACTAAATTTTTTTTTATTAAAGTGACTTAAACATACATGTTCACCTATAATTCACAACATCCCGTAAGGCTACATAACCAAGATTACCTAAATCCCCATTAACATACATCATTTAAACTACATTGCATTAAATAACTCAAGTAGTAAGCATTCATTCAACATAAATAAATACCGAGATAGGAATATAATATCCACAACATATATCCATTACATGATTAACTGATTACAACACTCATTTCCAGAATGAGTCAAAATACATAAGTGTTACAATTACATAAATCCACCTCATAATTACAAGAGGGGTAAAAACAACTCATTACAATTTGAATTACAATAGTGCTAGAAAATAATAACAAGATCCGCGAGTTGTCCAACTAGATGTCTCGCCTCCACAAACTGAATATCTATGGGGACCCAATAGTTTATGGTGCATGTTCCACCCAACCAAGTGGTACTCGAACGCCCACCCCCCATGCTAGGAGATAGTAACAACACAACATGGACAAGAAATCTACTACCTCTGACCAAAGGCAGACTCATACTGACACGTACTAACTCAACCAAACATATGCACGATATAAGTCTAACACTAACATGGTTACATTGCTTCCAGAAATATTATAATCATGTATGATAAAGAATCTATACACACAACACAAACTCAATGTTATCCTACACAGAGTGTATCGCAAGGTTCATCATGAGATCTCCTCTGGGCATTCTTCATAGGTTCTAGTAATCCTAGTGACCTCAACCGAATCTCGGCCCTCATACTCACTCATGCGAAATCAACTACCTCTCATAAGGACAAGATGGTTGACCTTGCCATTGCAAGCCTTCTCACTCACCCCAAGTCTAAACAAGCCCTTGTGTGTGTGAGTTGTTAGTGTAATTAATTAATTAATTATTATAGTAGCATAAGTTAACTTAGGGTTAATTAATCATATTAGTCCTAGGTTACTTTTTATCATTTAATAATGGTGTTGAGATAAGATTCCCTTCTAGAAGATGAGTTGTCTTTTCTAGAAGTTATCTCCATCTTGTTATCATTCCCTAGGTTAGGGTTTCATGTTGTCACATGAAGTGTGGTTTGTACACTTGGCAACATATTATGCATTCTAGGTTTAGCTCTTGCCTATTTAATCAGGCATATGTACTCTTTGTAATTAAGAATCCAGATCATCATAATACAATCTCTATTTTGAATGTCATTATCATACTTTCTGTGTGGGTGAATATTTCTTCTTAGCAAAGGTCCTCCATTGAAGTTTGCAGCTTCATCAAGGCAACCTGTGTATCCAGCATTCCAACATGAGTGAGGTTAATTTATCTTGATTAATTTGAATGCATCCTAATCATCTAAGTACATTACTTTAATTATCACTTATTAAAAACACTTATGAAGATTACCCGGTTTACCTCTTTGGGCTCTGGCCCCTAACAAAAGCTACTCTTCTAATGGATAACACGCTACTCAAATCTAGACTCCAAGGGTAACTCAAGTGCTACAGAACTGAACAACACAATCTCTCCTATTCTAGGAGGCAATAACTAAGGAAATCCACTCCAACACTGGGAAGAAACAAAACACATATAACAATACCCAAGGGAAAAACGAACATCATCTTAACAAGGGAATGACCCACATCCACTGGAAGACTTTTCCATATAAATCTCAATCACCTATTCCCAAAGCAATCAACAAAAGGGAAAACAATACAATAATGCACTGACAATTAAAAATACTATATTTGGATATCTTAAATCCATTTCCTTATTTAAAGCTTCTCGCAGAAATTAAAATACTATCCTTCTAAAATTTACATTTAAACAATAAATTCTTACGTTAAATAAATATTTTTCACAACCTTATCTAATCATGCACAATAAGCATTCCAGTTTAAATTATTGTCTAATTACTTGCATGCATTTAATATGTCTAAAACTGAACATCAAAAATATATATACACCTAAACATATACCAAGTAGCATGCTTTAAATATTTAAATACATTCATTTAATTTATATATACACACTATATTTAAAAACATGCTTGCATTATACACTAACAATAAACCTTTGTTTTTCTAAAAATTACCAGCCTATCAAATTAATTAAATTTGTATACAGTTCCCACTCAAACACTAATTTCCCAATATAAGAAACATATTTATATTAAATATTAGATTTTAATATTTAATATAAAAAAATACACAATTTATATCTACCTAAAAGAATACCTTAAAAAAATATATAAAAAATAAAACTATAATCTCGAATTTTATTTGCAATAAAAAATAAATTTAAAATAAAAATAAAAAATAAAATAAAATAAAATATTATGATAGTGACTGGACGGTACCGCCAGTACACTCTGCAAAATCACTGACTGTACTAAGTACAACGGACGGCAGAAATTGGGGAGGCCGCAGTCCCATGGACAGTGCGTCCCCCCATACGGTGGGTGCACTGGCCCATGGGCAATGTGTCCCCCAAACAAAGGAAAAAGGTAGGGGGTTCGAACCTCCCCCACCAATAATAATTTTTATTTTATTTATTTTTTTAAAATAAAACAACAGGTTTGTAAACCCAGGTACGAACTTCAAAAATTCACCGTACGGCATTTTTCGAAGTAACAACAATGAAAATTATCCTTTAACCTTAAACAGAATATATTCATAAATATATATTATGTGTATTTATATTTGAAAATATAATACATGTAATATATATTTATATATATATATATATATATATATATATATTTACACAGATAATATTACAGGTAAAATCAAGAACATAATAAATAAAATCAGTAACAGGAAATTAATTAAATTTTTCCAGCATTTCGTTCTAAATTCAAGAGATGTAAATTTAATTTCCTTTAAACTATTCCTTCAAATTTTTAAATAATTAAATATGGGAAAATTAAATAAATCTTAATTATTCCAATGGAGGTTTTCTACGAGGGTTTGTGTTTTTTGAAGAACAGATCTAAACGTTTTCAAAAAAAGGTTAAATTCTTCATGCAACAACCTAAATGTTTGAAGCACAATCAAATGTTTAATTTAAACAATGAATCTACAATTTCCCGTTTACTGAATAAAATCTTACAGTAAATTTAACAATTTTCCCCAAATTTGGATTAATTTAAATCTTGATTCAATTAACAAATCCTATTGCACAATTAATTCAACTAAAGATTCTTAAACAATTAAATTGTAATGAACAAAACCTAGAATCCGAAGCTACAGAAGAAGATGAATTTCTGATGCAAGCCTCCTCCAAGAATTTCCTAAGTTTTCCTCAAACCAAATCCAAAACCAAAAACTGCTTCAAACCCTTCTTTGTGCAAATTTTCCAAAAATCATTCACTGCTTGAAAATGAATTCTCCCCCAAAAACTTCTCTCCCCAAAATTAAAAACATGCATTCCTCATAAATTAAAAAATATCTTATACAACCCTAAATCCAAAATGCATGCAAAGTTTAGAATTAGATATTTATTTCATTTTCCATTTTCGAAAACCCAAATTGAATTTAAAATACAACTTCAATTTCTTTCAATTTATTTTTATTTAATTTAATTTAATCCATTAAACTTAATTAATTAATTTTAATTATTTAATAACTAAATTCAACCCTTTTGAGATTAAAATTTAATTAATTAAATAAATTTAAATTTAGCTAAATTAAATTTCATTATCAACTTTAAACATAACATCAAAGCATAATTTTAATTTAATATTAAAATAGTCACTACTTTTAACCAACGCAATATTTCTAAAAATTGATTTAATAATACGCATCAAACATAATCAAATAACATAAAATAAGTTAACCATGACTCAATAAATAGGACTGACGACACACTAAGGCTAGGGTGTAGACCTGACACATGTTACCTAGCTACTATCTCCTGTTCAACTTAACCGTTGGATCGACATGCTCAAACTTGTGAGACCAAGTGGAGTCAATGTCATGTACCCGCAACCTGAAACCAAGTAAACAACATAATAAGTATATCCAACATATAATAAACACCGTGAAGAAGAAATAACAGATTCACAGGGCACTCGCAAGCGAGTGATGCGGAACCATTCTCTTCACCAATCCACACATCAAAGACTGACATTACATCATCATCAATAATCACATAATAATAACTCATGCTAACTCCATTAACATCATTAATCCATTATACATATGAAACAATAATCAAATAGCCTCATCACACAATAATAGTTGTCATTCAATAGTAGCAATCAAAACACAAATAACAAGGTGTGTCCAATATCATAGTAGTTGTAACCCAAACATAGCATAAAGCAAAATGAACAAGAAGCAAAACAGAGGGGTATTACAGAAACTTTCTTCTCTCCATTTGATTAAATATTCTAAAATATTTAATTAGAAGGTTTTTTCCCACAAAATTAAATATTCTAAAATATTTAATTATAAGCTTTATTTCCCACATAATTAAATATTCTAAAAATATTTAATTAAAAGTTTTATTTCCTCCATAATTAAATATTCTATAATATTTAATTAGAAATTTTCTTCTTTTCATATTTAATTAAGTATTTTATATATTTAATTAAAGCGCTTTTATCATCTCTCACACATAATTAAATATTATTTATTTAAATTATGGAAGCTTCTAATTCTTTTTCACGTGTAATTACATAAATTTATTTAATTATGGATTTTTCATCAAACTATCAATTAACTTCTCACAAAAGAAGTGCACAAATGGTAACTGTCTTTCATTTTTGAATGGAAAAAGTTGTACAGGAGGAAACATCTCCCTTTAATCTCTCAACCTTCCATCTTTTTCTCAACTTCTCAATCTCGCACCATTCATCTTGACAGGTTTGAACTCAACCGTTGATCTTGGCCAACTAGATTCTTGCCTTCAAAAATCTATAAATACAGCCCTCTTGTGAGTTGAAAAGGATCCTAGATTTTGTGAATTTAGCATAATCATTATAGTTGCACTCAAATCAGCATCTTAGCATAATCATTTTCAAGTTCATAGCATAGCAATTTCAAGTTCATTTCATAGCTTAAATCACATAGCAATAGACATGCATGCTACATAAATCTCGTTCTCCTAAGTTGTCATTTCAACAAGCTGCTGCTTACACCAAATGAGAGCCAGTAACTTTAACCAAATCCTTGGAGATAGAGGACAATGGAATGCATTTGAAGGATTTGTTGTTATTTAGAGTTTGCTTTGTCTTTTTAATTAGTTTCTTTCAATTTAATGTTTCATTGATGTGTTAATTTACTTTCTAATTAGTTCACATATTCTAACAACATAGACATTAGTGGCTTCATTATGGTTTGATTCTTCATGGATCAAGTGTAATCGGCCCATATGAATCTGCCAATCACATTCTAGCACTAGAAAGAGGGTAAAATTGATCAAATTTAATCAATTTCGATCTCACATTCCATTTTTTATGATTCTTGCAAGATACAACAATGCTCAAGGGAATTTCAATTACGCCTTTGCTAGGCGTCACAAAACATTGACGCTATTTTCATCAGAAATAAGAACGCTTAATTAATATCCTAGCGTTGATTAAAGTAAATGGAAATGCTGAATACTTTTAGAGGTATCGATAATTTGCAAATCATGATGCTCCAAAATCATGACACTATCATCATCACTAGACTTCTATAGAGCAACACCCAAATTCACCAGAGTGACGCTCATGTGATTTATAGTGACGCTATCGTGAACAAAAATTCCCTTGTTTGGTAAGAAAAATAGTGATCAATTTTTAGCATGTGCTTTAATTTTTTTTCTTCATTTGATCACTAACATGCCTCTAACTTTGTTCTGGTTTTTAGGCTAACTAGGTTTTGCAGGTTGGACAATAAAATTTGAAGTGAAGAAGCATTCTTATCTTTAAATATTATAATTATAACAAGTGTTTTAAAACTTTTGGGGCAATTATAACCCATTTATCATTCTTTTCATTTTATTCTATAGGACCACACTAGCTTTCAATTAGGTTTTAAAAGAATGCTCAAGCAGGACTGAAATTTAACCCTCACTTCATCATTTTAATTTGGGTTTAAAATTGAACAATACAATTTAACACTTCATTTGGTGCATAAAATAAATTCACCTTTGCTTTGAGGGTTAAAATTAATGAGTGTATGCTATGTTTTATGATTTACATTTTTGACATTGAATGTGTATACACTTCTCTCACACCACTTGGTGATCTTTAGAATCAAAAACATTCCTTGGAAATTTTGTATAATCACCCACATCTTTCAATTTGGATTAAAAATGAACCCCATGCTAGTGTCGGGAAAATATGTTGTGTGTGCTCTCTCCTTGTTTCATGTGAACTGGGAGATCGAACTACAAACGTACTTTCTTACTCTTTTTTATCTTTATAGTGCCCACCTCCCTACTTCGAAAGGAGGGAACGACCCAAGCGGAAATGAGCTAAAGCCAAGCTCTTTCAAATCGCTATATAAAATTTTTTATGATGAAATTCATAAACAAGAGGTGTGAATGTGTCATACCGACAAGTGGCACCCTTAGTATTCTTGTGATACATCAAAATCTCTTCTTAGGAAGCGACAAGGAGGCCTCTTGATTGAAATAATCTTGAGCGAATCTTGTCGTGAGTATGGCCACCTTCAATGAAAGACATTACTAAGAACCATTGTTTAGAAGACAAAAACCTTTATGCTTGCTAGTGTAGGAATGGTTGTTCTGAAGTTGCCCCACAATTTACTATTCAATTGTTGAAACAGAAAAATCCTTAGGATCTTTGGATCTTTAGCATTTGATATTTGGTGGTCCCATGAAGTGTGTGTCATGGAGGGGAGCCAGTGTCACCAAATCTCTAGCTATTCATATTGTCTTAGTGTTTGGAGAAATCCAAGTCGGGATTCAACAGGTAGTATCTTTTGAACTTAGGATGGTAAATTCTTGTGAGTCAGTTTAATACTTTACTTGGTTCCAAAACATTACAAATAAAATTCACAATCTTCCTCAAAATTTCAAACCCTTTGGTCTAAGTATGGATACCCTTTGACAAAACCTTGATATTGATGCTTTTCCTAAGGATTTATTCTTAGAGACTTCTAAATATTTTGGTTTACATATCAATCCATACTTCCAAAAGTAAACCTAGGTAACTATGCCCTTAACTTCATCCTTTTCACAAAATGGACCTTGTGAAATTTATGATATTTTTGGCATAGACATTTAGTTTGAAACTTAATCAAGACAAGTGTTTGTGGTAAAAATAAACTCATTTAAGCAAGATAAATTGACAAATTGAACCTCACATGACCATTTCGCATATGATCACTCTGGTGGAACAACCAAACCTTACGCTCGCTACCATACAAGGAAAACATTGCAAAACATTGAGTCCACAATCATTGAGTCCCATTATCCAAAATCATTGAGTTTCACTTTACCAAAATCATTGGGTCATCTTTCCAAAATCATTGAGCTCTTGGATTATTATCAATTTAGAGGTATCACATTTTTCTCACTACCTCAGTCTTGAAAAACAAAGGTTCACTCCAGGTCAACAATGGGTCAAACATTTCATCCATCACCAACATTTGAAAAATTTTGAACACACCAACACTTTGAATCAAACATCTATCAACCCAAACCCTAACTTAGATACTTTTTATGTGAAATGAATCCTTTTCCATGCACTTAGTTAATTTAGTTATCATCTTTGGACTAGTTTATCTTGAAGTTCATGAGTCTACCCTAAATATTCTCAAGCTCATAAACATCCTTTATCCAAACATCAAACAATCAAATATTATGTCAAAATTGTTGTCCCAAAATGTTTACAAAGATCACTCCCCATATCATTCATCTTTCCATCTCCCATTATCACCATTGCTCCAAAAAGACTCAGGGCATCCCTTTTACCAAAATTTGAGTCAACTAGAGAGTTCAAACATTACAAATCTCAACACAAATCTCCTATAGGTGACCCAAAATTTATGGTAAATACAAGTTCACAACACAAGAGACTCATGGAGAAAACCAAAGTCTCATCTACCATTAGTGATACCAACCCCCAAGAATTTGATCCATAATTTTATTCTAATCCCACACAACAAATACAATATCTAGTAGAACCATATGAGGTAGAATATGTCACAAATAACCCAATTGAAGTTACTAAAGATGAACTCCTTGAGTATGAATAAAATATTCCAACTTTTCTTGCACAAAATTTGACACTAGGGGTAACCCAATCTACAATTCAGCCAACTCCATCCCTTGTGCCAATTCAACCCTTAACATCTAGTCTTGCAAATAGGCTAGGAACCAACCTTGGTTTCACTTCATATTTAGGAAAAAACACAACTGTGGGTATTCACAACACGACCATTCCATTAACCGCCAACCTTCCCCAAACAAAAATTTGGACACCAACATTTTGCAAAACACTTACATTCCATGATGCCACAATGACCTTGACATTTCAAACATAACCATCTTCATCCATCACCATAAATACCCCAAGTGTGCCTAATGTTATGCAAGGTAATGTGAACCAAGTTCCTCAAGTAGGAAAACAAGGGAAAATTAACACTCTCACACAAATTCAACCCTTGAAAAGTGGTTCCAACAACCCCATCGACACATTGAAACAAGTGGTTACCCAAGCTACTATGATTCAATCCACCATCCACATCAAATCCATATATCATCAACCCAAATCAAAACAAAACCTTGGTTACAAATCCCATCAACCAAGGTAATACCTTGATCCCACTTCAAATACAACAAGGGAATCCCCTACCCTTCGGTCAAGGGAACCCTTTCAATCAGTTACAAGGTTTGAATGTTCCATTACCATCATAATACCAAATAGTACCAACATCATATTTCCCCTTGGTCCCCCACATCATACAAAATCAAATGGGACCTCAAACTTACATTCCTTCATCCCAATCCACTATCTTCCAAAGAATGTTAAAACTAGGGAATACCTAACCTCTCATCAACAACCCGCAACCCACTCAAAACATCAACACCTAAAACCCATAACAGATATCCCAAAAACCAACCGATCCTACACTACAAGCATATGCCTTAGCTTTACAGCAAGAACAACAAGCCTATCAGCAAGTCATCCAACAACAACAACAACAACAAGCATCCTTAGCATCACAACAACAACAACATCAAGCCCATCAAGCAGCCCTAGCAGAACATCAACAATAGCAAGCCTTAGAAGCACAACAACAACATCAAGCCCATCAAGCAGCCTTAGCAGCACAACAACAACATTAATCCCAACAAGCAACCCGCATGGTCCAACAGCAACAACAATCCTTACTAGCTCAGCAGTATGCCCAACAACAACAACAACAACAAGGCTTATATTATAAACCTCAACACAGCATTACCAATATGAACACATTAGGAATGTATACGCCTCCACCACTATCACATTCACAATATTCATACACACCATACAACACCCCATCATATCAAAATCCCATGTATAATTCATCCACCATCCCACAATATGCATCATGTGTTCCTCCACCAAACCCACAATATTATGTAGCATCACAACTTAAGGAATTAACACAACAAATGTAGGATATCTAGATGGGAAAAATGAAGAATCCTCATACATAACAAAACCTATGTCCATATTCATTCAATTGAAACACCGCATTGATACCTTTCCCTCCCAATCTTGAGGTTCCCAAATTTGATAAATACAAGGGGATAGTAAATATTTTGGATCACATCAAAGAATTCAATTTCATGTGCATGGAGGTGGCCTATAATGATTCCTACTTAATGCGCCTCTTCCCAGGAAGTTAAATAGGTCTTGCAATGGATTGGTTTTCATAATTACCTCCAGGCAACAAAACCTTCCAAGAAATCATTGATAGATTCATAGATCACTTCTCCTTCAATCTTGACATGGATGTGAGCTTAGAATATTTATACACGCTCAATCAAAACACAAGAGAATCCTTTTCTAATTTCCTACAAAGGTAGAGGGAAAAAGCTAGTAAGAGCAAGTGGACCATTCCCAGTGAACAACAAGTGGGGATTATCATATTGAATGTTGATCTAGATCTATCCTTCCACTTAAATGTGCAGTGCATTACCTCTTATGATGAGCTTGTCCCTAGAGAACTTAACATTGAGAGACCCATAATCTCATAGGGAAACACACAAGTATATAGAGACAACCGCCCATCCACTATTTTTAACGACAAGCCCTACTATTGGGCCAAGAACAAGAATATTACTAGTGATAGTGTTGTTGATGAAAATGTGGTCTTAACTAATCCTAGGCAAGGAAAAACCCAAACCATGAATACACAACAACCATACACATCACTAGCAAACAATCAAACAACAATCAACACTCCAAACACTCAACAGGGACAACAAAGAACAAATAGTGTTCCTAAATGACAATTCACTCACTTGGGGGAACCTATGAAGGATGTCATGTAATAGTTGATATAGTATAATCTTATCACACTCCCAAATTTCTCAAACTATCAAGAGCCACAAGTCAACCCTCATAGCTATAGAGATGACCATTTTTGTGAATTTCACCGATAAAAAGATCACAACACACAAAATTATTTTAGACTCAAACATCTAATAGAAGATCATATTGAAAATGGAGAAATTAATGTTGATCAAAAATATGGGAATGAAAATATGAAAAATTACATAAACCCTATGCCTAATCATACAAAAGAAAAAGATTCAGGAAAGGCATCAACCTCAAAAAATGTAAACAATACCCATGATACCACGGTGCAACATATTTATTCATCACAACATGAGGAATTAGACATGCATCAAGATACTATTTTAAAACAAAGTCCAAAACCATCAACAGTGTTTAGCAATATTTTATACTGTAATGACATCAAGTGGATATTAGATTGTGATATCTCTCCCACATATGACTCAATGATTGGGCATGTTGAAGAAGCTCCAAATGAGCCAAAAATATCCTTTGTTGAACCCATACCTACTAGCTATTGTGAAGTGTATTTTACCGATGATCTATCATCCATTCGAGGATCATGTCAAGAAGAGGCTCTTGAGGATAATTAAAGATACTCTTAATCGCATCAAGATCAAGAACCCCTATCCACAGCGTTTCACCAAGAGTTGAGGGACATCTTCCAAACCATTTTAAACTCCAAATATGTCCTTGATATCACCCCAATATGTTTCTTTCTAATGGACATATAGACATTCTTCATCCAAAATAAGAGTCTCCCACTCTTGGTATTCCTACACAAAATCAATCAATGGTTGAGAATCTTAATTCTTATAGTGATTGCGTGTCATTGACATCTTTTGAGATAGCATCAACTTCTTTTTAACTAGTATCAACAAATAAAAATGTCACAAAATCAAAGCAAACAGTGCATAGTCCTGAACAGTAGGAACCCATAGCAATATCATATGTTCATGACAATTCATGTTTAGTGGCTATGGGTTAGAGGATACATTATCAAGGCAAAGGATTAGGTATTGATAATACCTTCACAACACCGAGGGAGATCTTGTATAAAGGAAACATCAACATATAGGGCATGAAGGATCCTTATGATGAAAATACTATCAACACTACAACTAGTTGTATCATGAGTTGGAATTTACCCATCATCTCATACACAAATTGGGACCAACGTAAAATGAATAATTCCTATCAAAGCATAGTGAAGATCATCAAATAAAATGAATTCATAACACAAAAAGGACATGTCGAGTACAAATGGATACCAAAGGAAAATAAAGAAAATCATCCCTCCAAAACTCCATCAGTCAAATAAATTATGGGCCAAAATCAAAAAGGGAAATGTATCCATCAAAAGAAACCTTCTCAAGCAAGGAACAAAGTATATCTAGTGGTTGGTCCTAATTCCACAAAAACCTCCATTCCCACCCATCATCACTCATCTCCCAACTTTGGAGAGTCAAAATTTCTAAACCATCGATCAATCCATTTCATATTCCTTCATGCATGACACCATACACTCCACTAATGATATCCAGTTCTCATATTGATCATGTGTTGGAAGCTACCCTTCATCATAAATATTTTTAAGGCACTTTATCATGATGTGTGCACATAGATAAGGTTGATTCTGTTATCCACAAGGGAGATAAGAGTTCTTCAAGGTTGCATTCAAGTGCTCATATCTTAGCAAAGAAGCTTCTTCAAGAAGTATATCATTGGCATGTTATCATAGTGGCCTCTACATCAATACCACTAGGTGGTTCAACATGAGGGTAAAATCTTCAACAAAAAAAAAAATCAAGAAAATAGTAAAATTAAAAATCATCCTCTAGTGAAAACCACTATGGTGGCACTTTGGGCAAGTACTATGATAAAAACATGGAAAAAAGGCATCATGAGTAAAATAAAGTGTTTATATGATCCTTCTTAGAAAAAATCATCTCATCCTTGTCATGATAAATCCAATGTTCCCTCCATCCATCCAATCTAGATTCATCTAGATATTATGTTTTATCTTGATCTTGATAATGATTTAGCATATACTTCAACTCTACTCATGGAAAACTCTTGAAAGACTCTTTACCATTTTATCTCATAAAATCCCATAGCCTATATCTAGCATGCTAAACCTCTGTCAAACTCTTTGCATATACATTACCTATCTTGATTTTTTCATTGATCTATGAAGCATTGCTAGGCATTGGGGGTAGGTTATTGCACTGTTCTTTTTGAATAATTTTTGATATGTGTCTTTTATCTCACAATGTGACATCGACATCATGATCTAGGTATCGTTTACCTCAAATCTCTTCGAAAATACCAAAAACATTCATAAAACCTCATCAAAATCCAAAAACACTTGTAAAATCATCAAAAAATCCAAAAACATTCAAAATCTTGTACAGCTAAAATCCAAAAACATTCAAAAAGTTGTAAAGTCAAAATCCAAAACATCCAAAACACATCAAAATCCCTGAAAAGGTCAAACATCAAAAATCCAAAAATAGTACCATGTCGAACTATGGGTCTCTGAGCTTGTACGTAGGCAAGGCCATCATTGATGTGCCCCCGAGAAACCCTAGGTCAATCTTTAGGATTCTATCATAAAAAATTGGCATTTCCCTCAAGTGTTCATATCTCATCATCAATAAGTCAATTCAATCAAAATACGTGGTCTCTGCGTGTATAAAATAGGAAAGGCTCATCTTTGATTAGCCCTTGAGGCCCCTAGGATAGGTCTTTTAAGTTAGGTTCTTGGTTGAAACTCGTGGAAAACCCCTAAACATTCAAATATCATAAAACACAAAAACTTTTGTAAAATTCAAAATCCTAAACACTTGAAAATCAAAAAAAACCTAAAACATTCGAAAACTTGAGAAAACCCTAAAATAGCCTCAAATAATCAGAAACAAAAACATTCACATAAACTCCTAAAATAGCCACCATGGTCTCCACTATAACTGTCAGTGGTACCGCAGTGACCCACCATAACCGTTCTCTCATCTTCTATCACCATCTACCGCGCCACCACGGTCTCCATTCTAACCAGCTACGGTACCGTGGTAGCCGTTCTACAAACCGCCAGCCTCACCGCTATCTCATCCCTATCCCTAATCTTTGTTCACCATAGTTTGTGAGATGACCCCCTGCGGTACCATAGTGGGATCTCTTTACTGTTGCTTCATTGGTGACTTACCGCCCACCGCAATACCGTGGTCTTAGTTTAGACTGCGTGCAGTGTGGCGGTAAGAAATTTATGCCAACCCCCTAACCGCTACTGCCATACTGCGAGCCCATTGTGGGAGGTCACGGTAAAGCGGTATGACATGAATAATAAGAGCGGGGGAAGTTTATAAATTTTATTAGGATTATAGATGGGAAATGAAATGAATATTTTTCATAAAAATATAGGAAATATTATTGAAAATGAGGGGGGCTAAAATGTGAGGGATATATAGGCCAAAAATAAGGCAACGGTACAAGGTTGAAAACTATTGTAGCATTGTAAAAGGGGGTGAATGATTTTTTATGAGAGAAATAGTGAAAGCATTAGGTTTAAAATGGAAAAAACATTTAGGATTTTAATGGAAATTTTTGGTTCTAACAATCCTAAAGGGGGACTAGTTATAGTCATGACGTTGACCCTAGTAGGTGTAATCCTACGATTGCTCTAGATGAATGTTTTTATGTTTGTTAATAAATTGGATAGCATGGAGATAATTGAGATACATATGAATGATATAAGACATAAAGGAGAAGAGGGTAATCATGAAGAAGATATAGAGGATAAAATGAGCAATGACCATGAAGAAGAGACACATCGATAAGTTAACATGATTATTGAAATATTTGTGGACCTAGGAATGGCTCTATCCAAAAAATATAATAAATATTATGTAATATGTGTTAGAAACCCTAGATCAGACATGCAAACCTAAACACCTTCCACAAAAGAGAAAAAATAAAAAAGTAGAGCTTTGTATGTGAATGTGCTAAATGATATATTCAAGAATTTAATATTACAATGAGATGATTTGCTTTATAAAAGCAAAGTATGCAACCCTAATGTTGACCTAAAATTAGCTCAACCTAAGTAAAGTTATGCAAGTGTAATTAAATATTAATTACACTAACACCCCACCATAAGTGCAACTTAGGGAGACTAAATAAGCATGCACCTAAAACTAAGATGAATGCAAGAAAGCATGAATGGGTCCCGGCAACAAGGCCTGATCAAGTACCCATGAAAAAATGCAATAATGAGGTAGAGAAGGAAAACCCAGTGGGACAACCCCCCCTACAATGAGATGACTGTTACAAAGAAGCACTGGAAGAACACTGTGGAGTAACACTGGAACCGCAATCTGACAATCAAGGAAAAATACTTCTATCTACAAGAAATCATATTGGAATCATAATAATGCAACAGCAGACTCGATGCCATGGAACACTCGAAAACTCTAAACTGGAACAACCCTGGAATCTATGAAGCAATAGTAGATTATAGAAAGATGAAGATCAAAGTGCATGTACACTCTAATCAGATTATTATGCAAGAAACCCCCCCGATGGAACTTTATATCAGTTCATTTATTACAATCCCCAATGACTGCAAAAGGAGATAATTCCTAAACATTAATAAATAGAAAATATAAAAAGACCTCAAATCTATGTAGAGGACTGAACCAGCTTTCCAATGCCACAAGAATGGCAAAAAAAAGATCACAGAGTCAAAAGATATGCCCTCCGAAATGGAAATAACAAGTTCTGAGTTCAATGACCTGAAAAAAATCTGAAGCATAATCAAGAAAAATAACCTACACCATAGGATTGGCATCGGAATCAACTTTCCAACGGTATCTTCTTTGTGAAAAAAGGACACCGTACGCAAAAGTTACGCCCGATTTGGTGAAAGTGCTCCAAAATGGCCTATAAGGCCTGCAAGCAGCCCAGGGGGCTAAAAAAAATTAGGCCCCTGGTCCTGTGTGTGACCAGGGGTTGGCATGCAGGGGGTTGGGGTAGAGCCCCTGGTCCTCCATATGACTGGTGGGTGTCTGTAGGAAGCAGCAGGGGGCTGGGCGCAGAGCGCCCGGTCCCCCATGGGACCGCGGGCTCTGTCCGCAGGAGCTGGAAGGAGGCCGGCGGCGGTGGCGGACTGGTGGCCGCCCAACGATGATGACTTCTGAACTAGAGGCGATGGCGCAGATCCCCAAAAATAATTTTTTTTTGCTTTTTTTTGAAAATTGTGCCTCGGGATGAGTGCTAGGGAGGTCGTACGGCTTCCCTGGCAAAAAAATTTTGCCTTCCAGATCAACTTCACCAAAATCGATGAAACGAAGGGCGATCTTAGGGTTTTGGGCCACTGTGAACGTAATGGTGACCTTCGTTTCTACTCAAAATGCTCCAAGAAAATGGCTACCTCCAAAGCTTCCAAAAAATCACCAAAACTAAAACCCTCACAGATCTAGCAAACGATGACCAAAATCTACAAAATGAAAGCCAAACCTGACTTTTTCTAGCACTCTGAATCCAATGGTGAAGCCCGATCTGATCCAAAACACTGCATAGATGAGCTCAAGGCATGAAATCCTCGAGGAACCCCGAACGAACTCTGCAATGAATTTCTCCAGAATTTGAGAAGGGGCTACATGTCAAGGCTCTGATACCATGTTAGAAACCCTAGATCAAACATGCAAACCTAAACACCTTCCACAGAAGAGAAAACATAAAAAAGCAGAGCTTTGCATGCGAATGTGCAAAATGATATATTCAGGAATTTAATATTACAATGAGATGATTTGCTTTATAAAAGCAAAGTATGCAACCCTAATGTTGACCTAAAATTAGCTCAACCCTAATGTTGACCTAAAATTAGCTCAACCTAAATAAAGTTATGCAAGTGTAATTAAATATTAATTACACTAACAATATGTGGACATGGTTAATCCAAAAAGAGATATTTTTTACTTTGTAACTATTCTAAAAAATATAAAGATTAGTTGGAGGCCTATTAGCTCATAGCTAAATCTACAACTTAGTGCAATAGCCCTAGATGGAAAATTCGATCATACTTAATAATACTCTACTTGTGATTAGTTTGAAACTTTTTCTATAGGTGTTTATTACCTCATTTATATTGTTATTAGAAGATGGTAGTGTTAGAAGAATGAAGAAGATGCCAACAATGGTTGGTAACTGACTAAATAATTTGTGCATCTATCTTGATCTGAAAATCTTTGAAGTAATGGGAAATTATATGAGTTTTTGATATGTTACTCAGGAATATCAATTACAGGCATAAACAAGTTTTAAAAGATTTTGCTTAATCCGGTTTAATTATCTAAGTGATAGAAGACTAGTACTCTTTTGGTAGATAAGGTTTATCTTTTGTGTGTTTCTCTTTAGGTCTGGGCTGCCCTAATACTTGGATAACATGTTTTTCTCTATGTTTCAAAAGGAATTTTGTACTAAGCTAACATGTTCTTTTAAAAATTTTGGGTGCTCCCTCATTTAGGCCAACCTAATTGATAAAGGAAGTTATGATTGTGTATATATAATGGTCATGCGGTGAAGAGAAGAGAAATCAGTGGTATATGAATAATGTGGCAATTATAATGGTGTGAAGTTTTGATAGTGTTGATACACCAGCAACCAGAGTAGAAGTTTGATATTTGTTTCAAAGCATAACCGAAACTAGTTTCAACACTTTGTAGGTGCACTTTTGTAGTTCATTTTTGGTAGTGAGCCACATCTTTTGTATCTTAGCAATAAGCCACATTTTGTATTTAGGTTGTGAGCCTTCTTAAGGATAGTGATTCATGATAGTGAGCTCTGTAAAATCTTATAACTGATTATAATATATTATGAGCTAATCCTCGCCCTGGTTTTTCCCATTTTGGATTTTCCACATAAAAATCATGGTGCCACTGTGTTATGATCTCTTTTATGTTTTGGTTTACTGTTGCTCTTAGATGTAGATTTGTAATTGGATGGTTAATAATTAACTTGGCCAAGAGAATACTGATTAACCCCCCCTCTCAATATTCAACATATTCAACAATTGGTATCAGGGCTTGGTTCCTCGGAAGAAGCCTAGTAGCTTGACGAAGGTCTCAGAAATTAAACACATGGATGGAAAATACTATTTTGTTCCTCTAGAAGAAAATTCTGAATCTGAAGAGATCAATGCTGCTCTTGAGGAATTGAATAAAAGCGAGGATGAGAAGGAAACTCTGAAAGGAAATTTGAAGGAAGCAAATGATTGCATCAAGAAATTGACAGAACAGATTAAAAAAATCAAGGATAGACATAGAGAAGTCAATGATCAGTTGAAGAAGGCTAATGAGGTCATTAACGGAATGAAAGTAGAAATAGAAGAAAAGAAGTGAATTGAGGAACTCTAGAAAGCTGAAATCTAGAATAAAGTCAATGATTGTACAAAGCTTCAACAAGAAGTGGTAACCCTAAGAGCTGATTTGGAAAAAATGAAGAAAGGTTCAAGGCAAGCTCTACAATGCTTGATGAATTGATTTCATCTCAAAACCTGCTAAGGAAAAAAGTGGTCTAAGGCTTGAAGAAACACAATGCTCAAAGACTAAATTGATTCTCAAAAAAATGGAGAATCAAACGAAACCTCAAACAAATGCTTATCAAAACAAGAATAGAAGGATCAATACTAGAAGAGTCCCTATTTGACAACCTAATGTGCAAAGGTACCTATAGTGCCCCTCCATGATTCATCATTTTATGATGTTTATGTTTGTTATGAGATGTTATCTAGCTTATTGTATGATTGTTTTTTAATGTTATATATTGCAAAGAGATGATGTCATATCACTCATTCATGAGAGACATACGACGTTTTGATTCTCTTTCACTTGTTTGTGATCATTTTATATATGTGTGTGTGTGTGCATAGATGTTTTGTGTGTTACAGGTTTGCAAGTACTAGACATCGACTCCACCTAGTCTCACAGGTCTGAGCATGCCTCTAACCCTAATGGTGGTTGAGGAGATAACATTTTGACCCAAATTATACCTTATCCTAAGCCATTGTCCTCAATTAAGGACAATTATGTCTTGTGTGTGTGTTTCCACCTATTCAAGTTGTCAAAAGACAATGTTTGAATCGTCTTGCTCGTGAAGTGATGTGATGTGTTGGTAATGTGTTGTTTTTAGCTTATGTGATTTGTGAGTTTTTGTTCAATTCTGGTTTTGGCTTTAATTTGTGAAAGTGTCTTGATAATGACTAATTTATTTATGGGGTTAAAGTTTGTTTATTGATATTGTTAATATGTCATTATTAGGACATATGTGATATAAGTACTAATAGATAAATATATATAAGTTTAATCATTAATATTATGTGTGATTTAATTATATATATATATGTGTGTGTGTGTGTGTGTGTGAGAGAGAGAGAGAGAGAGATTTGATTTGTGTGTGATTCAATGATTAATAAATATATATGTGATTTAATTTATATGTGTCATTCAACTGATGATGTATATGTGATTTTATGGCATGTGTGATAGTTAATATACACATATATATATAATCATGTAATTTAATTATTAATATAGGTATGTGATCTAACGAGTAATGTAAATGTGATTTATATATCTGTCTATGTATGTGATACGCTTATTAATGCATATATGTTTATTAATAATATTTATGGTGAGGGTTAAATTATGTTTTTATTTTATTTTATTTGGGAGACAGTTGTGGATGGGGAGTTTTGGTAGGTAAGGTAATGTTGTTATATAGTCCTTTTATGCTTGTTAGACATTCACCAAATTAGTTGTTATGAAAGCGAAATAGTTATGGTTTCCTTTACCAAGAATGTCAAGGGAATGAGTAGGAATATTAAGCCAATTCTTTCTCTGTCCAATGGAAGATTGTACCACTTATAATGAGATATTGAAAAACATATGCGCAGATTGTATGTGTAAGGAATTGTAACTAATTTTCTAATGTGTTAGATACTTTTCTTCACCCAACCGGTTTGGTAAACTAAGTTGGCTCACCGCTTGAGTCAGGCATTAAATTCCTGATTGCGCAGTTGTTTCTTTTTAAAAAAGTGAATCCTAATGTGATAGGAGGAAATCTCGACTCACGTACGTTATGGTATCTATTCCTTTCCTTTTTTCTTTAGTACCTGAGTTGTGGAGACCATTATCGGTAGCTTTTTTTTATTAGGCATTTTTGGGGAAGTTACAGAGGGGTGGGGAAACTGAATGAGTCTATCGGTGAGAGTTTTGGTTGAATGTGAATCAACAAGGACGTCATGGATTGGGGTGATCACCCAAGCACCAGTGGTGCAGGAATCGATGTTCGAAGAAATCGGTAGAGTGCTCCTCACATGGGGAAATCAATGTTAGTGAAGGGAGAAAATAAAATTAAGTACAATATAAAATTAAGTGACACTGTATGATCAGAGAGGCATGAAGTTTGCATTTCTTTAGAAAATATTCAAAAGGATTGAAGGTAATAAAATGGTAGGGGATTAAGGCAAAGGCAATGTAATTTGAGTCGCGAAATCTTGAGCTCATTGTGAGGCATGAGAATCTACTATGTTTGGCGTGGAGTATATGTGAGTCGGTAATCATATTATTTTTATCTCAATTTTTGAGATGAAAAGGGAATTTCTATCTCATGAAATAGATGTTTCATATTCGTTGAGAGCTCGATGGAGGGAATCTTGATATGTGCAAGCTATTGTTGGGTATGACATTGTCATTCCATGAATTAGTGTTAGGTTAAGAAATCAAAACAAAATGGGAGGATCTCTTTTAGATTTGTTACTTCCTGTTATAATTCTTGTTCTAAAACTCAAATATTCGAAGCCAAGGAGGCGTTTTCAAGGAAAGAATATAATTAGAAGGAAATTTTACAGTTTAACCAAAGAAAAGGCCAGGTCTTTAAATGTGAACCATGAATTAAAAATTGAGAAGTTTGCTCAATGGTTTGGTGAAGCTTCGCGGCTGCAAGTTGTTTGCGGCATCAACTTCTCCAGTGTGTCAATTTATTCTTTAGTTTTGAGGTAGGATCTCATGGGCCATAATTCTATTTCTATTTAAGTATATAGATATTTAGAATACATAAGTGATTTATAAATTTTATTATTATTGTGTTTTCTAGGACATATTTGTGAATGTGTTCCCTACCTATCTGTTTGGTGTATTGCTTCATCTCGAACTTGGTTTTCCTCATGCAAATTGATAAGATTTGTATTTAGGATAATTGGAATTTGATAATAGAAAAGACATAAGTGTTTTCTACTTCATATGGTCTTCTAGAAAAGTTTGTTTTGGGTGTTTTGAAACTGCTTCTTATGTGTGTCTGAATGGGTATTTTTCTTTTCCAAATTTTGAAGTTTTGGCCCGTTTGATGGTTCAAGTTCTCCAGAGGCTACTTTTGAGTTTCAGGGTCTATTTTCATACATTGTGCTCATGATCTCTATTTGGGTTGATTTAGTGATCAGTTTTCCATCCGCCTGCTTCGTTGTAAAATGTTTTGTGTGGTTTGAGTTCGTTTTGAGAAAACTAAATTTGTCTTTATGAAACGGAATGAAATGAAGCAATTTCTTCATAATTTTTTGAAATTTGATTTTCATGTGGAATTAATATTGATCTCATGACATTTTTGGATGTACATGTGTTGCTTTTTAGTTGCTACTATGGGTTATGGTGATGATATGATTGTTTTTGCAAGAAGGTTATTATATTGTTTCAATGAAGCCTTTTGACTCAGTATATGAGACCTCTGCTTGAGATTTGTTTGATATGATATAGGGGGATTGGCTCTCAAGTGGGGGTCGGGGCCCACAAGTGGTTTCTAGGATAACCTCTTGGGAATTGGATTAAACAAGTGATAACATCTAATTAATTAATCTTGCGATGGGATTTTACACAAATTAATAAGATAATTTGTGTTGCCCCACTCATAGCCTAGAGTGCTAGTGCAAGTTGAGGATGAGTTGGGAAGGCCATTAGGGGTGCCAGGGCCAAGGTGGCTTCCAGGAGATCCCTATTGGCATGACCAAAAATTCTTGTCTCCATGAAAGGATGATGTAGTTATGCATGGGTATCACTTGGGCGTCAGGGTTTGGAGTTAGTAGAGGGGTCGAGTTACTAGGATAACCCATGGTGATACCATGTGATGACACTCTTCCCTAGTTGTACCCTAGTACCCTATCCTACATAGTGTAGCCTCTAGAAGTCATGTGTTTTTCACTAAGCCATGTAATGTGGAAGATCTTGAGTTTCATTATTTAATCTTGCTTCTTGTGGTCATTCTTGAAAGTTGGTGTCTACCACTTATTGAATTTTTTGTCTATGTGTGTGGGGCCTAATTTTATCTCCTAGCATGGGGGGTGGACCTTTGAGTTCCACATGGTTGGGTGGTAATTTCCAACCATCCATTGGGGTTTGGTAATTTAGTTTGTGCTCCTTGTAGATGTTTTTCTTCCTGTAGCATTTTAGAGATTTGACTTTGATGCAGATGTACCTTTCATTGTATATGTATACTTCAGGTATCTTGAGCAAGTGTATCTATCAAATGTGTACTTTAGATATGTTATAACATTCCTTGAAGGAGGATGTGCTTGTAATGATGTAATCTTGTAAATGTATATTCAAACTCATGTTTGAAATGTAATACTTGATTTAGGAATTGTCAGTTATGTTGCTTTAAAGGAAATTAGAGTTAGACGAAAAAATGAAAATGTAACTTCTTATGAACTATGCATTAGGTTAGATTTTCGTGATTTCATGTAGGAATTTCAATCTAGTTTCTATTGTATGTCATTAAGAAATGAGTGTAATAGGACTTGTGAATAGAATATGGTAAAAATTCTATATTTTGTAATGAGTAAATAAAGAATGGATCATTAGAACGAAAACATAATATACTCTAAGTGAATGTATTTAATGTGTTTTAACAATTTGAAACGCTATATTTAGGAGCATTTAATTTGGGTTGAAAGAACTTAATGGGTATGTGCAGGATCATCATGGAAAAATCAGGCCCTTAAGTGGCAATAAAAAGACAGAAAATCAGAGTTAGACAACTTGACGTAAAAATTTGAATAAGTTATCTATATTATTTTTAAAAAATGTAAAAGTAGAATCTGTAGAAAATTGAATGTAGTTTCTGAACTACTAGGACCTTTATTTTATTTTTAAAATCTTTTTGGTGAAAATTTGAAATTTCAATGCAGTAGTATTTAAATTTCAGGGTAAAAATAAGAAGTGCGTGTCTGTCTGACCACCCTAACCACAATAAAATGATAATATTTTTTTATAAGATTTTAGATATAAGTATAGGACTCATGTCCCGATGTGATGCATATTTTTTATAAAAAAATTCCAAGTAAATAATTAATTATGATTTTTTTATTACAAATTTTAAAAAATATAAAAGCTCGTATGTCCAACCACCTTAACTTGGTCAAAAATTCTTGAAATCCAATTTATTTATTTTTAATCCTATAGTATGTAAAGCATAGAATCTGATGCATGTTTTGGATTGAAAAAATTTGATACTGTTTGAAAGTTATAGATGTTTTTCAATTAGCTTATCAATGAGGACTTTATTCGTAATTCTAATAGAAAATGAATAATAATTATTTATTAAATTCAAAGTAAAGAATAATTTATATTCGTGGAAAGCTGAAAATCTCCTCTAAAAACCCTTTTCGTTTCATCAATTTTGGGTAAAAAAAAGGTCGTCAGCCACATGGGCCATCATATGACTTACATATCGCCACTTTTTGGCCCATCACGATCCTGCACATACCCTAATGTTTCATGTTATGGTTAGGAAACTTAAAGAAGCTAAAAGTGATCATGTGATGTTAATACAATGTCCCTCGTTGTCTAAGTTAGTGAAGGGTAAACAATGGAAATGAACATACACCATAGTTAAGGTTAGTTGACTCATGTTCTCATAATCATGTGTTTGATCTGAAGGAAACTAATGAACCTAAGGCATTAAGGTAAATAATCTTAACAAAAATAACTAAACCTTCACCATTAGGATAACTTTGAATTAAATTAGTGCAATCCGGTTTCTAGAGTAGTATGTCGTCAAGTAACGATGTTGGGGACCCTTAGAGGAATAGTAAATTAGAAATTTGTCTCTGAGCAAATTTTTGATAAACCTTGTCATAGAATCTAAACAATAACATATCATATTCTATCAAAACAATTAAGATGCTAGTTGATTAATGCTTTTTTTTTAAAAAAATTGCTATGAATTTTAGTAGTTTTATTGTTTAATGCTCTAGGGTCCTTGGCGGGGCGTTACACCTAGTAGTAGAGCCTAGGTTCATACACTGGGTACTCTAGATACATATTAGCCCATTATGTGGGATAGTAGTGTAATTTTAATAGTTAACCTTGAAGCTTTCATTCAAAGTCTTTTTTGTGGTGTACCCCCTGGACCTCACCTTATCTTCTTCGTGCTTGTACTCTTTCTCTCTTCTCTCAAGAAATTATAGCTATGTGCATTATGTCTATTCATATTTTATGCATGCCCTTTTGATGTGAGCGACTATTATATGATGTTATATGTGATATTTATTTCTCTTGTAGTACTTGTTGAATGATGTCTTTCTCTCTCCCCTCTTTCTTTTCCCAAGCTTGATATGAAATATAAAAGATGATTATTTATAATGTGTTGTATCTATTAGATGTATCGAGTTTACCTATATGTGATATTGTATGCAAAAATATTGTTTGTATAGTTTCGTATCTCAGTAAGAGATTAGGAACTATCTATTGAATCTATAATGTTAGTAAATGTTGAGAAATATTGGAATTTGCACATTAAAGAGCATGTAGGACAAAGATGCATTGTAGGTAGTGATATTATGTCTGGAAAATTTGATCATTTTTACTTAGTTGGCATATATATGTATTGATTAACTGACAACTCTCCCTCTCTCTTCTGTCTTTATTTAAAAATAGATTCATAAGGACACTATTTAGGAATCTATTAGACATCAATAGAGGCATTGAATGCTTAGTAAGGAATAAAATATGAATTGCATAGAAAGAAGATGCTTGTTTAGAATGGAAATTTTGTATTTGAAAGTTTATAC
This sequence comes from Sequoiadendron giganteum, assembly GCA_007115665.2. NCBI lineage: Eukaryota > Viridiplantae > Streptophyta > Pinopsida > Cupressales > Cupressaceae > Sequoiadendron > Sequoiadendron giganteum. The sequence goes on from CM021105.1 coordinate 543,225,003, forward strand.
ATCGTGTCTAGGACTATGTTTTTAAAGTAAGTAGGGGGAAACACCTTCGCATGGATAATATAAGAAATTCATTTGAAATAATGGATTAAAAAACATGTTATAACATAGGTGTTGACTAGGGGAAAAGGTGGTGTACTGCTTGTAAAGTTTGCATAGAAATTTTGAAATCATTCCTTCAAGTCCCTGTTTGATTCGGAAATATGGATATTTTAGCTCTATAAGAGATATGTACAATTGGATGTAATGTGTAAATGTTTCATTGATAAATGAATAGGCTAAGTAATGGTATTATTTCCTTACCTTATTTAAGGGATGTGTGTGTGTTCAATAAGTTTTAGTAGGAAGGAATAATAATGAGGTAAATGATGGTGTAGTATGAGGAACATGTCTTTAGCTACTGGAAAATTTATAAGATTTTAAATTAGAATGTTGATAGGAAATAAGTTGATATGATGTATGATGTAAAGGAAATATACAAGTAGGGTTATAGTATTTAATTCGCAAGAGGATATGTGAGTGGATTTTTTTAAGATGTGTTAGGGAATTATCATAGGTAATAGGAGTGATTATAAATTAGTATTGAGCTATTAAGTCTTGTTTATAAATCAAGTAATGAGGTTTGCCTAATAAAAATACTGATGTGACTGAAAAAATTTCTTGCTAATGTGCATGTCTTGTACTTGAGTTTCGGGTGTGGAGTTGGGTGACAAAATTCTTTTGTGGCATTAAGAAAAGCATTCTATTTGTCTACACCCTATGCATTGTGCCTTGTTAATGATATGGTGTAGTAGAGAATCATAAAGAGAGAATCTAAAATTAGTTTTCATTATATTTGTGATTTTGTAAATGTAATTATTTTGTGAATGAGACATCAGAATGAACATTGGATTGTGTATAACTTGTGTTCATGGGAAATACTACATTTCTCTTTTTCCTTCTTGTATGTGTTTCTTTACATAAAGGATGAGTGCATGAGATTTAGTGTGTAAGGAAAATATTGTACTGCATTAAAAGATAGTAAATGAAAGTAAGAAAGCAGGAAACTATGATTATTTGATTGCTATCCAAATTTTCTTAAGAGAGATGTATGGCCTAATATGTCTGGTGTACAATCTCTAGCGCGCTTAGGACAATGTGGCCTTAGGTGTCGTGTAGCAGTTACTCCCTTTGGTGTGTCTAATATTAGTCACCTCATTTTATGGTTATGGTTGGTATGGCATTTTTCCAAGATATACTTTAAGTTTGTGCTTTGTAATGTTGAGGGCTAGCATATTTTCTTTTTTATTTTCTTATGCTAGGACTGGCCACTTAACTCTTTTAGATTTTCATTTATTTTGAGACACTTGCCATGTTTTATTTATTGTGAGTTGTTAAATTTTTGGCATTCTTCATGATTTAATGTTGAAATTGATAATATCTCCACTAAGGCTTTCTCTTTCAATGTCTTGGTGGCCATTTCAATTTTTTGGTATTGTTGTCCCTGGTTTTATTGTTAAGTGTCATTTTTATCAAGTTCAATTTGAACTTTTAATAGTGTGTTAAGGGAGAATACCGTGGAGATTGGAGCTAGTCATGTTGAGTGACTGGATGGTATAATGCAGATTTGAATAAATGAAATGTGTTTTCATGATGAGATGCATTTGTAACCTTTTGATCATATGGGATGCTAGAGAAAAGTGTGTTTGGGATAAACAAGTTCACATAATATGTGATAGTTAAATGATAATGAACTATATATTCTTTCGACAAATGATCATGTAAGTTTTGTAGAGCTAATTAATATGAATGCCAGTGTGGATTTTATTTGAATATAGTTTGTGTTAGAAGTTATAAACATGTGTTGATATTCTTTTCCTTTCTTCCTAGTTGGAACTTTACTATGCTTTAAGTTTAATGTGTTATGTGAGAAATTTGATATGTTTCATACACCATGCATCTTGTTTTCATAATGAATTGTGGTTTTGAATGGTGTAGGATATATTAATTGTAATTATGTAGGAGAGATTGTTTCAAACCTTTACTCTTAAAAATATATTCTTTGGCCCTCAGTAATGCAGTGAAGTGTGGTTCAATAAATGTTTTTTAGTGTAAGATTAGAACTTTAATTGCTTATATAGATGATAGGATTGGGTTGGCATGGTTGAAAAGAGTAAGTTGTTGTGATTTGTGTTTTATGGATGCCCGCCTTGCAATAAGAATGTTTGTTGATGTGGTAATTTTTGGTAGGTGTTTGAGTGAATTAGTATGTTTAATGTAATTATTGAAGGGTGATGTATCTTGTCGCATCGTTTGTGTAATGCATTCATTGAGAAACCGTCTAATGTAAAGGAAATATTTGATAATATTATCTTACTTTAGAAATTAGTAAAAAGGAATAAAATGAGTAGGTTAGGACATATTTTTACCTGTTGATGAACTCTAATCATAGGTAAGTTAGATATGTTGCTTTTATTTACACTAAAGGAAAGCTAAATGTGGTATTAATTATTAAATATTAGGACTAATGTGTGTATGCTTCATTCTAACCTTGCGACTTCTAGGAGTAAGTCAAATCTTAGGGGCAAAGGATATAGTGCCCCTCGATGATTCACCCTTTTATGATGTTTATGTTTGTTATGAAATGTTATATGGCTTATTGTATGATTGTTTTGAATGTTATATAGTGAAAAGGGATGATTTCATATCACTCATTCATGAGAGACATACGACGTTGTGATTCTCTTTCACTTGTTTTTGATATATATATATATATATGAGCATAGACATTTTGTGTGTTGTAGGTTTGCAGGTACTAAGCATTGACTCCACCTAGTCTCATAAGTCTGAATGTGCCTCTAACCCCAATTGTGGTTGAGGAGATAACATTTTGGCCCAAATTATACCCTAGCCTAAGCCATTGTCCTTAATCAGGGACAATTATGTCTTATGTGTGTGTGTCCATCTATTCAGGTTGTTAAAAGACAATGTTTGAATTACCTTGCCCATGAAGTGATGTGATGTGTTGGTAATTTGTCGTTTTTAGCTTATGTGATTTGCAAGTTTTTGTTCAATTCTGGTTTTGGATTTAATTTGTGAAAGTGTCTTGATAATAACTTTGATTTATTTATGGGGGTAAAGTTTGTTTATTAATATTGTGAATATGTCATTATTAAGACATATGTGATATAAGTACTAATATATAAATATATACGTTTAATCATTAATATTATGTGTGATTTAATTATAAATATATATATATATATATATATATATATATATGTGAGATTTGATTTGTGTGTGATTCAATGATTAATAAATATATATGTGATTTAATTTATATGTGTCATTCAATTGGTAATGTATATGTGATTTTATGGCGTGTATGATCATTAATATATACATGTATATAATCATGTAATTTAATCATTAATATAGATATGTGATCTAATGAGTAATGTAAATGTGCTTTATATATCTATCTATATATGTGCTTATTAATAATATTTATGGTGAGGGTTAAATTGTGTTTTAATTTATTTTTATTTGGGAGATAGTTGTGGATGTGGAGTTTTGGTAAGAAAGGTAATCTTGTTATATAGTCCTTTTATGCTTGTTAGACATTCACCGAATTAGTTTCGTCTGAAAGGGAAATAGTTATGGGTTCCTTTACCAAGAATGTTAATGGAATGAGTAGGAATATTAAGCCAATTCTTTCTTGATCCAATGGAAACTTTTGTACCACTTATATCGAGATATTGAAAAACATATGCTCAAATTGTATGCGTTAAGAATTGCAACTGATTTGCTAATGTGTTTGATACTCTTCTTCACCCAGCCAGTTTGGTAAACTAAGTTGGCTCGCCGCTCGAGTTGGGCATTAAATGCCTAATTGCACAGTTATTTTTATTTTTTTTTAAATCCTAATGTGATAGGAGGAAATCTTGACTCGTGTACGTTATGGTATCTATTCCTTTCTTTTTTTCTTTAGTACCTGAATTTTAGAGACCATTATCAGTAGCTTTTTTTTATTACGCATTTTTGGGGAAGTTACAGAGGGATGGGGAAACCGAATGAGTTTGTCAGTGAGAATTTTACTGGAATGTGAATTGACTAGGATACCATGGATTGGGGTGATCACCCAAGCACCCGTGGTGCGGGAATCAGTGTTGGAAGAAATCAGTAGAGCACTCCTCACATGGGGAAATCAATGTCAGCGAAGGGAGAAAATAAATTACAATATAAAACTAGACGACACTATATGATTAGAGAGGTATGACGTTTGCATTTCTTCAGAAAAGCTTCAAAAGGAGTGAAGGTGATAAAATGGTAGGGGATTAAGGCAAAGGAGATATGAGCTGAGTAGCGGCATCTTGAGCTCACTGTGAGGCATGAGTATTTGTTATGTTTGGCGTGGAGTATATGTAATTCATTAATCATATTATTTTTGTCTCAATTTTTGAGATGAAAAGGCCATTTCTATCTCATGAAATAGATATTTCATATTCATTGAGAGCTTGATGGAGGGAATCCCGATATGTGCAAGCTATTGTTGGGTATAAAATTTCCATTCTATGAATCAGTGTTAGGTTAAGAAATCAAAACAAAATGGGAGTATCTCTTTTAGATTTGTTACTTCCTGTTATAATAACTTAAATCTTCGAAGCCAAGGAGGCGTTGTCAAGGAAATAATATAATTAGAAGGAAATTTTATAGCTCGACCAGAGAAAAGGCCAGGTCTTCAAATACAGACCATGAATTAAAAATTGAGAAGTTTTCTCAGTGGTTTGGTGAAGCTTCGCGGCCGCAAGCTATTTGTGGCATCAACTTCCTCAGTGTGTCAATTTATTCTTCGTTTTCAGGTAGGCTCTCATGAGCCATAGTTCTATTTGTGTTTAAGTATATAGATATTTAGAATAGAGAAGTGATTTTTAAATTTTATTATTGTTGTGTTTTCTGGGACATATTTGTGAATGTGTGTTCCCTACCTCTCTATTTGGTGTATTGCTTCATCCTAGACTTGGTTTTCCTCATGCAAATTGATTAGATTTGTATTTAGGATTATTGGAATTTGATAATAGAAAATATATAAGTGTTTTCTATTTCATATGGTCTTTTGGAAAAAAAAAAAATTGGTTGTTTTGATACTTTTGCTTCTATGTGTCTGAATGGGTGTTTTTCTTTTCCAAATTTTGAATTTTTGGCCTGATTGATGGTTCAGCTTCTCCAAAGGCTACTTTTGAGTTTTGGGGTTTGTTTTCATAAATTATGCTCGTTATCTCAGTTTAGATTGATTTAGTGATCATTTTTCCATCTGCATGCTCAGTTGAAAAATATTTTGTGTGGTTGGAGTTCATTTTCAGAAAACTAAATTCGTCTTTCTAAAACTGAATGAAATGTAGTAGTTTATGTGTAAGTTTTTGAAATTTTATTTTGATGTCAAATTAGCATTGATCTCATGATAGTTTTGGATGTACATGTGTTTTGATTCAGTGGCTACTACCAGTTATGGTGATGATATGACTATTTTTGCAAGAAGCTTGTTGTATTGTTTCAATGAAGCCTTTTGACTCAGTTTATGAGACCTCTACTTGAAATGATTTTGATATGATTTATTATGACTACCACAAATATTGTGATGTGATGCAATCCTTTTGTTGGACCCATAGGTTAGTGGTATTTAGGTGCAAGTTAGAGGAAGTGGCTCTCAAGTGGGGATCGGGGCCTACAATTGGTTGCGAGGATAACCCATTGGGAGTTGGATTAAACAAGTGATAACATCTAATTAATTAATCTTGGGATGGGATTTTACACACATTAATAAGATAATTTTTGTTGCCCCAATCATATCCTAGAGTGCTAGTATAGGTTCAAAATGAGTTGGGAAGGTCGTTAGGGGTGTCGGGGCCAAGGTGGCTGCCAAGAGATCCCCATTGGCATGACTAGAAATTCTTGTCCCCATGAAAGGATGATGTAGTTTTGCATGGGTATCACTTGGGGGCTAGGTTCTAGAATTAGTACAGGGTTCGGGCTACCGAGATAACCCATGATGATACCATGTGATGACACTCTTCCCTAGTTATACCCTAGTACCCTATCCTACGTGGTGTAGCCTCTAGAAGTCATGCATTTTTCATTAAGCCTTGTAATGTGGAAGGTCTTGAGTTTCATGATTTAATCCTACTTCTTGTGGTCATTCTTGAAAATTGGTGTCTGCCACTTATTGCCTTGTTTTCCTATGTGTGTGGGGCCTAATTTTATCTCCTAACACGGGGGGTGGACCTTTGGGTTCCACATGGTTCGGTGGTAATTTCCAACCATCCATTGGGGTTTGGTAATTCAATTCATGCTCCTTATAGATGTTCTTCTTCTTGTAGCATTTCAGAGATTTGACTTTGATGCAAGGTAAAGCCACAATACTAGTTTACAATTCAAGTGAGGAAGGAAAACTCACAAAAAATTACCCCAAGACAAAAAATGTGATTTTGGGGGTTCGTACGAACCTACTAGTTTAACTGAACCCATAAGGAGTTCGCTCGAACTAGGGTTCGAGCAAACCTCTTTGAATCTTGGCCACCAAAAAAGAAAAAAAATATGCATTGGAAAGGGGTTCGAGTGAACCCCTTTGAAGGGGTTCGAGTGAACCCCTAGTGGTTCGCTTGAACCCCCTTATCCCTCATCCCCCTCTAAGACACAAAAAAAAAAACTTAAATTTTGGCACTTCGGAGCTCGGGTTGAGGATGAAAATGGAGGAATCTTCACAAACCCAACTGGAATTAGGTAGTCCTGAGAACGAGCTATCCAATGAATATAATTTTAATATTTTTTGGTTTTCTTATGTATTTAATTTTTTAGTTTTATTAAACATAGGTTTTTCATCGAAAATGAAGGTCTTTATTCTGCACATGTGGAAAAATAGCAGATTATCAAAAAAAAAATTTGAAAAATGAGTGCACCAGATATTGAAGTCCTTGATCCAACAAAAAAAAAATTGAATTTTGATATATACAAAAAAAATTACGCATTATACAGTCGCGCTATGTCTGAATTGTAATTTGTTTGACTTCAAAACTTGATTAAAGAAAAAATATTCGATAAAAAACTATCTAACCAAGTGGAAGCACTAGATATCGAAGTTAAAAATCTAAATTCAAAATAATTAGAATTTTATCCTTCATGGAAAAAACTTTATGCATTATACGATGTGTGTCACTTTTTAAAAATGTTGTTTCTTGAAAAAAAACCAATTTTTATGGGAGATGGAAAAATAAGTGCAATCTGATTCCAAAAAATTTGAAAAAAATATTTTTTGAATCTACAGACAAAATGTGACGAGACTCTATTTTTCCTCATCTTCAAATTCCTCACGGTTTAGCCGCTATAGGTGCCCGAATGTGAATATTTAGTTAAAAATAATAATTTCAGTGTCTAGTTTGGCCAAAAATTGTAAACCACTATTGTGGGATCACCTTGTAGATGTACCTTTCATTGTATATGTATACTTCAAGTATCTTGAGCAATTTTATCTATCACATGTGTACTTTAGATATGTTATAACATTCCTTGAAGGAGGATGTGCTTGTAATGATGTAATCTTATAAATTTATATTCAAACTAATCTTTGAAATGTAATACTTGATTTAGGAATTGTGAGTTATGTTGCTTTAAAGGAAATTAGAGTTAGTGGGAAAAAAAAATGGTAGCTTCTTATGAACTATGTATTAGGTTATATTATTCATAATTTCATGTAGTTGGAATTTTAGTCTAGTTTCTATTGTATGTCATTAAAAAATGAGTGTAATAAGACTTGTGAATAGAATATGGTAAAAATTATATATTTCGTAATGAGTAAATAAAGAATGGATCATTAGAACGGAAACATAATATACTCTAAGTGAGTTTATTTAAATTTTTTTAACGATTTGAAATGCTATATTTAGGAGCATTTGATTTGGGTTGAAAGAAATAAACGTTGCATGTTATGGTTAAGAAACTTAAAGAAGCTAAAAGTAATCATGATGTTAATACAATCTCCCTTGTTGTCTATGTTAGTTAAGGGTAAACAATGGAAATGAACATAAACCATAGTTAAGGTTAGTTAACTCATGTTCTCATAATCATGTGTTTGATCTAAAGGAAACTAATGAACCTAAGGCATTAAGGTAAATAATCTTAACAAAAAGAAATAAACCTTCACCATTAGGATAATTTTGGATTAAATTAATGTAATATGGTTTGTAGAGTAGTATGTCGTCAAGTAACGACGTTGGGGTCCCTTGGAGGAATAGTGAATTATAATTTTGTCTTTGAGCAATGCTTTTATAAACCTTGTCATTGAATCTAAATAGTAACATCTCATATTCTATCAAAGCAATTAGGATGTTATTTGATTAATGCTTTTTATTTTATAAAAAAAATTGTTGCGCATTTTAGTAGCTTTATTGTTTAATCTTCTAGGGTCCCTAGCGGGGCGTTATAGTACCCATCTTTTGATGGTTTTTGTTTCTCATGCAATAAATTCAGACATAGAACAACAAAATGTAGAAGTAGGATGAATGAGAATAGAATAAGTCAGAATATTGGATTCTTTGTCAGATAATGCTATGTTTGCAACAAGTTTGGACATAGAACTACTGAATGTAGAAGTCAGATAATGATGAAAATTTTTAATACCGATAGAAGAATTTAGTCTTTTCAAGGCTACTGTTACACATGCAATATCTTTGGACACAAGGCTAATCAGTGCACATCAAGGATGAGTGCAAACTCTCTTGATCAAGGATATGTTGTATTCTACTCTTGCAACAAATCATGACATATCTCAAAAATTTGTACGAGAAAAGTTAAGTAGAAACCAAATCCAAAACAGAAGAACAAGCCAATGAACAAGGTAAATTATGAAGAAGTAAGGAAAGAAATGGAAAAAATTTAGAGAAAGAAGGAAGAACCTGAAAAAAAGGACAAATTGAATAATCTTGTATTTGCATCTAGTGTAGATACCTCTTCTAAGAATTGAACCCAGTAATGGTTTCAAGGGGAGTAGTCACAAAAAAATATAACAAGCCCTCGATATATGAGGTGTCATACGATGAAACAAGGATATCTTATGTGAATTTTCATTTTGAAGGCAATGGAGAAAATTTTGGCAAAAAATAAGCAAAGTCCAAAAAATTGCGGAGCTTTTTTTTGGTTTATAGTGCATTTCACAATGCGGCTAATAGCTTTAAAGTTGAAAAGCAATAAATGCAAAATTAGGGCAAGAACAGTAAAGAATAAATCAAGAGACTAAGTAAAGGAAAATCACATTTATGCAAATTGGGAGAAGTAGTGCAAGCTGAAGCAAGAAAGAAAGTGAGTTAGAGTACCATACATTGAAACCCTAGTTCTCGACAAGCAAGTTATTCTATGTTATCTGAATTCTATGTTTTTCAAAATTGAAGGAACTCTTTGTTAAGCTTATTCAAGATTGTTTGGGAAATATGGCCACCCCTACTGTTGTGGAAATTTTTGAGAGGCCCCAACCAAAGTTCATAAGATGTCCATGGAAATTTTATGAAAATGATCCAATGGGTGCGTTCTCATACATTCTAATTCATGTGCTACCCACCAAAGATCCAAGAACATACATTCATGGAAAACTCAAAAATTTGATCACCAAGAGCTAAAAATTTTGTGGGATAATGAGTTAACTAATAACCTATTACTCAAGGTAGAATATGAAAACCTAGTTCGAATGAAGCTAAGTGTCTGGAATTGGTTCCTAAACTTTTCAAGTCAGAGTGAGGAAAAATTTGTTAGGATGGATCTCAGTAGGATTCAATAAAGTCTTGTATGGCTAAATGAACCAGGGATTATCAACATAGAGGTGATTCGAGTTGTTACTATTCTTTGTGACACTAGTGAAAAGTAGTGAAGAATGACAAGGTTACAAAGTTAGCTGGTTCCAAGTTTGATGGGAGAGCCCTAACCACAAATTCTATCAAAAACCCTACTGTCAAGTATGATGCCATTATGATTAGGGAAAATTTTTATTTCACAAACAGAGAAAATTCAGTATCGGCCATGACTATTCAAACAACTTATGAAATGGTGGTGAATGGAAAGAATTTTGATCTTTGTGAGTTGTTGAGATTGTAAATTTTGGAAAACCTAAGTATGAAAAAGGCAAAGAAACATGTCTTTAGGTTTTGGACTTTAGTTGTTTGCTTGTTATTCAATTTTCTAAGAGAGTTACCTGGGAGAAAGAACATAATATGGGATAACTCCAAACTGATCGCTCATCAAATTTGTGATTATTTACACAGTTTAGGATATTCTAAGACGCAAAACAATGCCCTAACTTCTTTCTTTCCAGTCTTTCAAAATGAAATTCATGAAAGAGATATAATTCCAAGGAGTTTGGTGAAGAAGTATGAGGAGATAGCATTTATTGTGTCTACAGATGAATGCATCATTAAGCTCATAGAACCCAGAATTCATTGGATTGAACCTCTAGGATATGAGATAGAAGAAAAAATGGTTGAAAGGTACATTGAGATTTTGTTAGAAATTCCTAAACACCCCTCTCTACCTAGTGTCAGTACATATGAGGAGAAATCCATTAAAATTTATTTGGAGGCTAATGCATCTAAAAGAAGAAAGAAAGTTGAATATTTCTTCCAAGAAATAGAATACAGTAAGGATGAAATAGAACTATTGAAGGAAGTCCTTGAAAAAAGGAAAGCTAAGTCTATGGATCTACTTGCCAAACCCATAAATCAGGAAGGCTATCTTTTGGTGCTACACTAGCACTTTCGCACCTATTAGAACTAATATTGTGAAAGGAAAGAGAAAAGAACAAGTGTCCTTGCATCTAATAATTTTATTGCCCCTACCATTCCTAGTACCAGGGTGTTTAAAAGGAAGGACACACCTATTGTTGCACCATCTACTACTTTAGGAGTAAGAAGAAGATTGAAAGAAAAATATCATAGGAAAAGGAATTTGAGTGATGTTGTTGAGGAGGAAATTGCACTTGGTCTAGAAGGGGAGCAACAGTTGAAAATAAGTAGAAGAATTAGTACGCCTGGTGAAGGAGTCAAAACTGGTATTTTTGTCTCTACAGATGAAGAGTTAGAAGAAGTGAAGGATTCTTACCGAATTCATGTACATACAAAGAAGAATGAAGAAGGATTATTTTTCCATGTGGAGAACATGCCTAGTTCTCCTCCAGTAAGAAATCATCTTCCATTGGTTCTCGGAACCTTAGTGAACCACTTGATTGATAATGATCTTATGTCAACTGGTGAGTTATATGATGAAGTAAATGATGAAGGAAAAGAAACCATCATAAATTATTTTTCTCAGTACATAGTTATCTACAACATAAATATGGATATCATATAGTCAAAGGTTACTGAAAATGTGTGGAAAGAATTAGTACTGAGAAGGCAAGAAGCTTTAAATGTTGAAGATGGAATGAGAAGAGAAGCCATAAAGTTTGTTAGTTCAACTCAGTTTGAAATAGAAGTTGCAAATCTATTGAAATATTTCTCTACATTGTTTAGAGTCAAGCAAAGATTCAATATGTTAATGACTAAGGCAAAAGAATATGTTGAAAAAGCAAGGCAAGAAACTCATGATGTGATCATGAAATTTTTAAGGACCCTTGGGACAAGAACCAATTCTTCATCTCACACTACTCAGACTCAGGAGCATGTGACTATTCTTGAAGTAATGGATAATCTAGTCTTGTAGACTGTTTATGAGACACTTGGTGCTTCAGAGACCCCTGCCCCTTAGATGGACACAAAAGAAAATAAGGAATTCATTCCAGCTAAAGGTGAAATTCCCAAAGGCCCTAAACCATCAAAGCAATATGGAGAGTCATCCAGAAGTAATCTTAAAGGTCTTCTTTCAAGATAGGTTGTAATCCAACATGTGCTTCTACCTCAACTATTCAAGTTGCCATCTCACATAGGTTATTTGTATTTGAAAAATATTATATTGAGTGACAGGATGAAGCTAAGTAACACTTTCATCTCCTCTATCACATAGGAGGCTTCAGAGTCATATCAAATATGCAATGAGTTGATAAATGAAGCTATCAAAGCTCTACAAGAGTCTACCCCCTATGTTAATCTAGACAACTCCTTAGCTCTAATTGAAAATTTGAGGCTTATTGTTCATGTTGTTAAAGAGTACACATCCAATCTTAAGACGCAGACCGCAAAAGAAGCAAATTTGAATTTGCTAGAGAAAAGGTTGTTGTTTCTGCAAGATAAGTTCACTATTTCTCGTGACAAAGCTTTGGATACCTTGAAAGAGGTAAGAGAATATGATGAAGAGGCCTAGCTACTATTTATTCACTGCATGAAATGGATGGAAGCCACTTAGAGTATCAGGGATCTAATGGACTCAATTGAGTCTCAACTTGCTAATATCTCCAAAGATTATAAAATTGTTAGTGATAGAAACTATGTTAGGTGAGTTTTCATTGTAGATCTTCAAAATAAGTTTTTCATCTTGCAAAGGCAGAAGGAAGAGCATATGAGGAAGTATGCCCAACTTGGAAATATGGTCATGTCCAAACATGTTACTATAACACACGTACTAATGGAGGCAGAAAAACTTGAGAAAATGAGCATTGCCCCATCCACTTTGGAAGAAGAAGAAGAATGCCTAGTGAAAATAGGATCTTTACATAAAACACTTTACAGGGAAAAGGTGTCTGGGATGATGGAAAGCCTACTTGGGAATTGATTCTCAAAGAGCTACAAGGTGCCACCAGTTCCTAAATTTGAAATTTTTCCTTGTCCTTTATTCTTAATGTCACGAGGGGAGAGGAGAAGAGAAAAGAGGAGAGGAGAGGAGAAGAGGAGATAAAATATGTTTGGTTGTGTAGATATGTTAGGTGGAGTTGAGCAATATTTTTTTTCTCTGTTTTGAAGAATGTTTTTTTGGCACATGTTGCCATCAATGAAAAAGCGGGGCATTGTTAGAATAATGAAGAAGATTCCCTCCAGGTTTGTTGTCATTTATGCCAACATTGGTTCGTAACTGACTAAGTAATCTATCCATCTATCTTGATCGAAAAATCTTCACAGTAATGGAAATTCTATGATTTTTTGATATATGTTACTTAGGAATGTCAGTTACAGGCATAAATAAGTTCTTAGTGAGTTTTCTTAATCTGGTTTAGTTATCTAAGTGACCGAAGGTTGGTACTCTTTTGGCCAACAAGGTTTATCTTTTGTGTGTTTTTCTTTAGGTCTGGGATGACCTAATACTTAGATAACATTTTTTTCTCTGTGTGTCAAAAGGAATTTTGTATTAAGCTGACATGTCCTTTTTGAATTTTGGGTGTTCCCTTATTTAGGCCAACCTAATTGATAAAGAAAGTTATGAATGTGTATATATAATGATCATATGGTGAAGAGAAGATACATAAATGGTATATGAATAATGCAGCAAGTATAATGGTGTGAAGTTCTAGTAGTGTTGATACACCGACATCTAGAGAAGAAGTTTGATATTTGTTTCAGAGCATAATCAAAACTAGTTTTATCACTTTGTAGGTGTACTTCTTCAGTTCATTTTTGGCATTGAGCCACATATTTTGTATCCTGGCAATAAGCCAAATTTTGTATTTAGGTTGTGAGCCTTCTTAAGGACAGTAAGTCTTGGTATTGATCCCTATAATATCTTATAATCGGTTATAATATATTGTGAGCTAATCCTCACCGTGGTTTTTCCCATTTTGGGTTTTCCATGTAAAAATCCTAGTGTCAATGTGTTATGTGTTGAATAATTTGGATACTGATAGGGGGGTGAATCAGTATCCACACAAACTTATGGAACAAACACCTTTAATTTTCTTGCAACATAGAACAAATAAGAGCAATAACCAAAACATGAAATTTCACAACACAAGAACACTAGATTTTACATGGAAAACCCAATGAGGGAAAAACCATGGTGAGGATTAGCTCGCGGTATATATATTTATTTCAATACCGATAACAAAGAGGCTCACTGCCAGATGCAAAAATCCCACTGCTTACAAGGACTCACTGTCCAGACATGGAGGCTCACTACCTACAGAAATTGTGTAAACAAAAATGGCTAACCGCCAGATTTGAACTTATGAAGTTACACCAAAAGTGTAGATTTAGCTCCTTTGATGCTCATAGTATTCGCTTGCATGATAGCAAACTAATCTTTAACCATCTATTCACACACTTTGCTTATACACACACACTTCTTCTTATCTTCGCATTCACATCCCCTTATTTCCTTGTATTCTTCTTCTAACCATCTTGTATATATACCGAACATATTTGCATGCATCAATTAGGTCAGCCTAATTGAATGCAATTCATATGATAACTTATCGGCTTCATATCAGGCTTCATATCAAGCTTTCCTGAAAGCAATTCACCTGTGTCATGCAACATCATGTCGGCCATGATTAACCTAATACTGAAATGTAATCACAAAAACTGATGCCAATGCATCACCCAAATATATGAACATTTGAGAATATATACATGCACGCTTCCAACCATTATAATCCTTTTCCCAAAACCTTAGATCATACTGATTACCAGATAGAATATGCGGACCAAAATACCAGATGGGATATGCTTGATCTGCACACCGGTACAAGGTACTGGAGCAACATGGTGACATCAATGACAATATAGGACCTACTTCCAACATTATGATCTCTTTTATGTTTTGGTTTACTATTGCTATTAGATGTGGATTGGTAATTGGATGGTTAATAATTAACTTGGCTAGTCGAATACTGATTCACCCCACCTCTCAGTATTCGGTATATTCAACAGATAGATTTTAAAAACCCAAGATAGTTCAAAATTACATTAACCTAATATTGGGAAATGTTTACTTGATTATTGAAGTATGTACCATAATAGAAAAATTATAAAAGGCTTAGTATATGCATATTCATGTTAAGATTATATGTTCTTTTATCCTTATATATCCTTTAAGGTCTAACGTATTTTTTTCATAGGTGGTTAATTATGTATCCATATATCCAACATTAATTGATTTGGGAAATGGGATTCCCATGTGAGAGTGAGGATATATGTAGTATTTTACTAAATTACCCAAGTAATAAAATACATTATTGTAATAAAGAATTGATGAAAGGTTAATGCTTTGACTTGTGTTGTGCTTTGGAGATAATATTTTTTGAAAGGGTTTCCTAGTATTATCTATTTTACTCTAAGTGTTGTTTATATGTCAAGGTACTATTAAAAAAATTGTAGGTAGAATTTTATAATATTCTCCTTATCCAGGATTATTATGAAAATACTACATGTTTAATAGTTATGTTTATTTTTTGGTTTAATTTCTAAGAGGTTTGGATTAATATTTTCCTTACATTTAATATCAACATTGAGGTGGTTTTATGGGTTGAAAATGGGTTGCATGTACATGTATGTGATGGATATCAAGTAACTTGAGTTGTGTTTATTACTCCATTTTTATTTTTTATCCTAGAAAGGTTGTGGGAATATACAAGAAGGAATAAGCGAATTGTTGGTTCCTATTTGAGCAAGACTTTATTATGGATCTAGTTTTATATTTTAGGAAACAATATTAAAATAACTATTATAGTAGTGGAAAAATTTAATACAACTAATATTGGGAATTGAATGTTCATGGAGGAGACTATGGAGTTGGTCATGTGTTTTCATGTTGCATGATTGTGACCTAAATCTCTTATTTGATAATAAAGGACTTAATTTTGGTATTGTGGATGTAGACACCTAAAATAACTAATTCTTTTTCATTTTTTCATGATATCATTATCCTCATCAATTCTTCTATCTATATTAATTAAATAATCTTTTAATTATTTAATTAAACTAATATTTCTCTATTTTCATTTATATTAATCTTTTTATTATATGTATATTAGTTATATTTAATTAATTAACTCATCACTTATCATTTCCCACACACATTTATTAAAAGTAAATTGAAATTATCTTTGGTCCACTATAATTAAATAATTTTTTAAAATGATTTAATTAGCCAAAACTCCTTCCAAAAATTTACTAAATTATTTTAATTTATTTAAATTATATTTCCTTCCAAAAATAAATCAATAAAATTAATATTTTATTGATTTTTCCAACTATCCTTTTTAATTAAATATATAAATTTATTTAATTCTTTCAACTATCCTATTTCATTAATTCAAATTATAGCTCCTACCCTATCTCAAATTTTCCTATCCATTGATATTTCTAATTAATCTCCACCATCAATCAAATTTCAAGTGAGGCATATAAATAAAATCCTTCATTTGCACATTACCCTTAGAACACCATCTTGAAATTATTATTATCAAGCAAGAAATTTATCACTATCAAGAATTATCAAGCAAGCATATCATCTATCTACTATCTTTGAGTGAGTATCATTATCTTGGCTATCATCCTATCATTGTTCCATCATGGCTATGCTATTTTGAAGAGAAACCCTATAATGCCCAAAACTTTCTACTAAAACACAACTAAGGACACGACAAAAATTTCAAATTCTAACCACATACGTGCTTGACTAACTCACAAAATTTTGATTCTAATACACATACTTATTGAAAGAATAACAAAATTTGACCTATAAATTATAATATTTAATTAAATATTAACAAATTAAATTGACAATCATGGATGGAATTCAAAAGGCGACATGGAATCACAATGTTGAGAAAAACTAATTAATTCTACTAACACATTTATAATCTAGAGGCATAATCAGGTCACATACTATGTAAATATATTAATAATTATTATTATAAAATAGTTTACAAAAGGACATGACCTAAGGGACATACCTATGCCTTGGGGGATCATCCATGATGGCCTCGCCTAAGTAACAAAATTAGAGGCTTCATAGTTTACCAAGTTCCTGAGTTTGATCCATCAAATACTTGGCTGGTCAACAATAGGGTATAACATCTAGGTTCAAATGATGTCTCGACCTCAATTTCAGTTATAATGCACTAACACTAATCCACACTAAAACATAAAAATATTTTGATACTTTTACCCTTTATCTCAATCACCTAATTTGTGTGTTCAATAAAAAATCAAGTAATAATAATAAAAAGATAGTCTAACTAATAAATTTTCTCTTAATTTAGAAAATAAAATATCTTAATTAAGAAAGGAGAGATAAGTAAGATTACCATTAATATTTATAGGGTTCATTTCCATCTTATAAAAATTAGGACAATGACAAAACTACAATTAGCATTTATTTACCTTGAAGACCAAACAAACATGGCATGCATTAATTATCATAATCATTATATCATAAAATAGAATCCAATGAAAGGTAATAAATAAATTTAAATATATTCATAATATTATACTCTTAAATAATGATATTAACCATTAAATTTGCATGCTTACTTCATATAAACCAATTCACAACTTTTAATCTACAAATTGTAGAAGAAATGGAAGCATTTAAATCATCATAACTTTCACATACCTTAGCTAAAATTAGAAACTCAATATATTCTAGAAAGAGTAAATAACGAAGAATAAAGTCCATAAATTTTTTTATAAGAAAATCAAACACATGTGAAAAATTTTATCTGCAATACAACTCACTAGCTTACTCAAAACAGTAGTTTGACAATAAGACAGTCTTATCTTGATTATCAACCAAAATTGTCATGTCCTATCAAATATTTTTTAAGAAGTTAATATACAAAGAGGGAGAACATTCCCTATTCAAGATGGGAATGCCTCCAAATAAATTCAACATAAGCATTGATTAAGTTTTAATTATCAATGATGTCATCTATTTAGGTTTCCTTAAGTATCAACACTAAATTAATAGTTTCCATTTGTCTTGAGATGGAAAATAATACAAATTCATTAGATCTAGCCTATATTTATATGATATGAGACTTAGACTATTATCCAGTCAAAAAATAATCTAGTGCACCAATGTAGTATGCAGGCTCTACTTTCATATTAGGCCCTGTAACAGCTTGGCAGGTCTGAAGATTAACAAGGAGTGATAATAAAAATAAATTAAAAATAAATAAGTTTTTGTTGGCCTAAATCACATTTGCTTTACTTGATTAGATGTGATGCCTAGACATCAAAAATTAATATCCAACATATAACCGGTGTACTAGATGTATTATCAATTAAAATTGGAATTATTAAGATGCAAAGAAGATAAAAATATATATTTTTATATGAGGGAAGCTTAATTACTACAACAGACAACTTGGTTTCAATTTTTTTAAAACACAAGTAAATATAAAAAAAATCTTTAAAACTAGATACTAGGACTTCACTAGGACTTCATAAAATTCATGGTAGAGATAGAAAAACTAGTGCTACAATTTCATTTCATACTGATTTTACTTTTGCTATTATAGACAAGTCAGAGTCAATTTCAATCAATGGAATCTACTACATAAAATTGGATGGTTTTCAAACAATCTCACAAATTTCAAAATTTATTTGAGATTCTTGCCTTGATTAGTCATTTCTATTTTACTTCTTCAAGTGTATCATTGGATATATTTAGAATATACATCAGGTAGATTTACTAATACATATTTTTAATGTAGCATAAGAGCATACTATTTACAAGTGGTTTGTGGCATTAAGAGACTAACAAGCGTTGTCAATCTTTTCATGTCAAAAAGATTGGTTATAATTTCTATCAATGGTTGGGTATTTTCATTTACACTTAGCTCAAACATTCTAATGGTCATGTTGACAAACTTAATACCATATAATTCAATCAATAAATAGTTGCAACATAAAAGCTATCATTGCTATTCATGCCATAAAATTAAATCATCATTTAGGATTGTTGTACAATATTCAAAATAAACCGCCTTTCACACATGTTTATTGGAGAAAACATTATTTAGAATAATCATTGGATTATTTATGATCTTGTTATAATGCAATTTCAAGTTCAATTTAACAATCGTATTCATAGATTCTAATTTTTATTCAAAAATTCTCGATAATTTTCAAGTTCACAATCCTAAATTCTCACTCCTTTTAGCATGCATTCTCATAGTTCATTTTTTTATCATGTATCCATTAAAACACAATCCAAAAATTGCTCAATTTTCTTTTTTTTCAATTGAAGTCTTATACTATAGTTGTATCAATTATTGGTGGAATATTAGGATGACATATTTACTGAAGGCCAAAGGAGAAATGAAGGACTAAAACAATTCAACTCAGAACTAATACAAAAATACACAAAGAGCATAAATTTAAAGCACATAGAATAAACCCATAAAACCTTATCTCTTTCTATTAATTCATTCAAAAATATTTTTCTCACACAAAAGACAGAGTTGCTGATCTAAATTCATAAAATTCCTTTTGTAGAACATTCACTAGTTTTCTTGTTCTCACACATAATAATAATAAGGCTTTACATTAAAACTATGGTAAAAAAAAAACTTCACCAGCAGGCAAAAATAAATGCCATTAATTACATTAGTTGTAATTCCCAGTTCATGTCAAGTGAAAAAAATTTAATACCAAAAACATTTAAAACCATATTAAATCACAAAAAATATTGTCCTTAAAAGTTAAAAGCCCAAGAAAAACTTTGTATGCCAATAATTTCATCAAAAATCATTTCACCACCTTGCCGCCAGCAAAAGAAGAACTTGCGAGACTACGGTAAACCACTCCACCACACAAGATATAAGAAGGGGATGTGGTGTTGCGGGAGGAACCGCACTACCGCACATAGCAGAAGAAGAGTGAACGCTAACGCGGGAGAGGCTAGAGTCGTGATTTATTCCAACACTCCCCCTTAATCGCAACTATAGCCATCAATGATGCCCAAATGATCTCTTTGATAGATGAAGTTTTATTTTCCAAGTGCCTTAGTGAAGATGTCCACACACTGATCTTTAGACTTGCAAAATTCTAAAATGATTTTGCCATTGTTGATTAACTCTCTAATGAAGTAATATTCAGTATCAATATGTTTTCTTCTTTTGTGAAAAACTAGATTCTTTGACAATGCAATTGTTGAGTTATTGTCACAAAATATCTTTGTAGCATCCACTTGTTCATTCTTTAGCTCTTTCAACACTCTTCTCATCCATACTACTTGGCATGATGCATTTGTTGTTGCTACGTATTATGTTTTTTTCTGATGAAAGAGTGACTATAGGTTGTTTCTTTGATTCCCATGAAACTACACCAGTGCCAAAGTTAAAAACATAACCAGATGTTATTTTTTTGTCATCAACACTTCCTACACAATCACTATCAGTATACCCTACCATCTTGAATTCCTCTGAAATTGAATATTGAATTCCAAAATTCTTTGTTCCACTTATATATCTCAAAGTCCTTTTTCCATCTTTCCAATGCGTATCTTTTGGAGTTTCCATGAATCTGGAAATTAATCTTACAACATACATAATGTCTTGTCTTGTGGTTGTTAGATACATGAGACTACCAACAAGTCTCTTATACAAATTTGAATCAACATTTGAACCTGTGTCATCCTTACTTAACTTCAAACTTGTTACTATAGGTGTGGGCGCTGATTTGAAATTCAACATATGAAACCTTTTCAAAATATCATTTGCATACTTTATTTGAGAGATGAAAATACCATTTTCATTTTGATTCACTTCAATGCATAAAAACTATTTCATGAGTCCCACTTCTATGCTGAGATCACTAATAAAGATTAGATCATCTACATACAAGCAAAAAATTAAAATTCTACCTTGCTCATTTAGTTTAATATACAAAGTTGGCTCACAACTGCTTCTTTGGAATCCAACTTGAATGAGATATGAATCAATACGACTGTACCAAGCTCTAGGAGCTTTCTTTAATCCATAAAGTGACTTTTTCAGCCTATAAACTTTATTTTCATGACCTGATATCTCATAGCCTTCTAGTTGTTTCACATACACTTCTTCATCTATATATCCATTTACAAATGTTGATTTCACATCCATTCAGTATACAACCCATTTATTATGAGAAGCAAAAGCCAATACTATTCTAATTGTGTCCATCCGTGCAACAGGAACAAATGTTTCATTGAAATCTATTTCAGGCTATTGAGTAAAACCCCTTGCAACTAACCTTGCTTTATTCTTTTTCACTTTTCCATTAGCATCTTGTTTAGTCTTATAAATCCATTTCACACTTATTGCATATTTTCCTTCAGGCAGATCAACCAACTCCCATGTTTGGTTTTTCTCAATGGCCTCCATTTCTTCATCCATGGCTTGTGCCCATTTATCATGACCAATAGCTTCTTCAAATTTTAACAAATCATCAACATGAGAAAATAAAGAAAAAACTGAAAATGAATTTGTTGTATCATTATACAACTCATTCAAACTCCTTGTTTTTTTGCGGTAGCATTCTTGCTAATGTTGGATCCAAAGATGTAGAACTACTTGGAGTGTTGGATGGATTTGCTCCAAGAATGTCAGTTGATGTTGGTACTATTGTAATTGACTGTGGAGTCTGTTGAACTATTGGTGTGAATGAAGGTGTAACTTGAGCTACAACTTGTGGTGTTGTCCCAGGAGTGGAAGGAGATTTTGTTGAAGTTGTAATTATTGTTGGAGTTAATTCATCTACCATTTCATCATGGGGAATAGCAGTCGTAATATTTACACTCTTCTCTATACTTCCATCCCACACTTCATTTTCCACAAATTGAACATCATGGCTAATTATAACCTTCCTAGTGATAGGATTAAACAACTTGTATGCCTTTGTATCTTCAAAATAGCCAACAAATATACATTTTTTTCCTTTATTATCTAGCTTCTTCCTCAACTCATCAGGAATGTGTGCATATGCAACACAACCAAATACCTTAAGATGAGAAACACTATGCTTCATACATGTTCAAGCTTCTTAAGGTATCTTATTTTTCATACTTTTCGTTGGGCACCTATTCATAATATAAATAGCAGTTGCCACTACCTCGGCCCAATATTCATTAGGTAGATGTTTGGCTACCAACATACTATGAGCCATCTCCATAATGGTTTGATTCTTCCTTTCTGCCACACCATTTTGTTGAGGTGTATAACGAGTTGTAAATTACTTGTGTATGCCATGTGATTTACAAAAATTCATAAAGTTATTAGATAAATATTCTCCACCTATATATGTCCTCAAAGCCTTGATATAATGGCCACTCCGCTTCTCCACGAGTGCCTTGAACTGCTGAAAATAAGCAAATGCATCAGATTTATGTTTTAGAAAGTAGACCAAAGTTTTTTGTGTGAAATCATCAATGAAAGTAAGAAAATAAGTGTATTCTCCTATGGATGGTATTTGCATTTGTTCACAAATATCTAAATGCACAATCTCAAGTGGTGCTCTTGTTCTATGTGATTTTCCAATCAAGAAAGACTCTCTATGTTGTTTGCCCAAGATGCAACCTTCACAAATTATTTCTAGTTTTTCAATTAATGGCAAGCCTTTCACCATATTCTTCATGTGTAATAGCTTCAACCCTCCAAAATTCAAATGTCCAAATCTAAAATGCCATAACCAAGACTCATCTAATACAACTAATTAAAATGTTGTTTCAATTTTTATGCTTGTATGTTTTGCCTTAAATGTTGCTCCAAAATTTACATTATTTGTCTCATGAACAAAATTGACCATTGTTCCCTTCATTACTGGCCTTATTCTCAAAGGAAACATATGGTTGTTAGTCATTTTCACTCTGGCAATAAGCAGATTGCTTAGGATTTTATCCAAAATCACACACTCATTATTTTCTAGATACACTCTAAATCCCTTTTGTACCAATTGACCAATGCTCATTAAATTATGCTTTAGGCAAGAAACATAGTATACATTAGGCATATTTTTCTTCTCCCCCTCTTTCCTTAGAATATCAATTGTTCCTTTGCCTAAAATTGTGACCTTGTTGTTGTTGCCAAGAGTGACTTCAGTTTGGACTGATTTATCTAAACTAGAAATCAAATCTGCATTACCAATCATGTGATTACTACACCTAGAATCTAAGTACCAAATGTCACCCGGGATTTCTTGGACAACATTACATCCAACAGGAGATTTAATAGGAATTGGTTCAACAATTTTAGTGTATGCAATGAACATAGTGCTTGTTTGAGCATTGCTACTTGACTGATTTTGACCTTGCTTGTGCTAATCATATTGTTTTTTTTGCATTCATTTGCATAATTTCCAAACTTCTTACAATAATGGAATTGAACTTGTGATTTATCAACTCTTTGGCCACTTGGGTGATTGAAATTTTGATTTTGACCTCTACCATCACTATTTGTAGAATTACTGTTATGTCCACCTTTAGGTGAATATCTCCCTCTACCTCTAGGACTGAATCATTTTTGTCCTCTTCCATGAGTTATAGATGATTGATATGGAAAATCATTTTCAAATGACATGTTTGACCTATTTAGTCTAGATTCATGATTGATAAGAGAAGCATGAAGCTCATCAACACTAAATTGGCTCAAATCTTTAGTTTCCTCCAAAGTCACAACTAGAGGATCAAAACTAGTAGGAAGGATTCTAATAACTTTCTCAACAATATTTATATCCTCTATGGCCTCTCCATGTGATTTAATTTGATTAGTTAGATCAACAACATGAGTAAAAAAGGATTCTACCAATCTAAGTTTCTCATTCATAAATTTTCAAACTCTCTTCTAAGAAGTTGTAACCTAGCAGTCCTTAATTTGTCCATACCTTGGTAAGAAATTTTAAGTGTATCCCATACCTCCTTGGCTTGCTTTTCTACTGCTACTCTTGGGAGTATGCTCTCATGTATTTCTTGGTGGATATAGAATAATGCTTTACCATCCTTCTTCCTCTGTTCTTTGAAGGCATCTTTTTCAGCTTGTGTGAGTGCATTGTATGTTGCTTGATCTATTGGTTCCACATAACCATTCTCAACAATTTCTCAAATATCTTGAGACCGAAACAAGGCTTTCATAATTAGAGACTAATACTCATAATTTTTTCCTATAAAATTAGGGGTTTGCAAACTAGACAATTATGCACCAGAAGTGGAGGCCATGGCTTCATACAGAATAGAAAAACAATGGTTCCTTTGGCTCTGATAACACATGAAGTCCGAAGAAAGAGGAGAAATGAAGGACTAAAACAATTCAACTTAGAACTAATATGAAATTATAAAAAGAGTAGAAATTTAAAGCACACAGAATAAACCTAGAAAATCTTATCTCTTTCTATTAATTCATTCAAAAATATTTTCCTCACATAAAAGATAGAGTTGTTGATCTAAATTCACAAACTTGCTTTTGCAGAGCATTCACTAGTTTTCTTGTTATCACACATAATAATGATAAGGCTTTACATAAAAACTATAGTAAAAAAAATTCACCAGCAGGAAAAAATAAATGCCATTAATTACATTAGTTGTAATTCCTAGTTCATGTCAAGTGAAAAAAAAATTAATCCCAAAAACATTTTAAACCATATTAAATCACATTAAATATTGTCCTTAAAAGTTAAAAGCCCAAGAAAAACTTTGTATGCCAATAATTTCATCAAAAATCATTTCACCGCCCTACCACCAGCAAAAGAAGAACTTGTGGGACTGAGGTAAACCGCTCCACTGCACGAGATAGAAGAAGGGGTTGTGGTATTGCGGGAGGAACCACACTACCGCACACAGTAGAAGAATAGTGAGTGGTAACGTGGGGAGAGGCTGGAGTGGCGATTTATTCCAACATTTACCTATACTAAGTTTGGAAATATGTTGTCATAAAATTGTCCATATGAAAACTAAAGCATTAATTTGGATATATTAATGAAATATCATGTATATCCCATGAGCCAGAAATTAGATAGCAACATAATACGAACATTCGTATTGGAAGATCTATTCATAAATCATGCTAAAAAACATGAACGAAGGTAACATGGGTGAGGCATGAAAACTATCTGAACCAACCAAACATATTTTAAATGGATTTATTTCTTCATTTATTTTAATAACAAAATGGTATTTTAGCAATTCTCTAATGAAAAATGAACTTAGTTTCCATGCATATTTGGAGTAAAACAAAACCAAAAGTTTCACCTACTTCGAACGAATGTTGAATATAAACAAATGGATTTGGACTACATACCTAGAAATTCTCCATGAAATTGCCTCACTCTACTCCAATCTAATATCTTAGATGATAAATGTATGGACTATGATTGAAATTTCCACCTGGGTGCAACCTCAAGACCTTCCCCTCAAGCTTCCATCCCAATTGCATTAATACTCATTATTTTTGCAGTGATTGTAGCTTCTATAGTTCTTATTGTAATTGTAGTATTTTTGTTTATCTCTTGTCAATCCCTCCACAAATCTTGTTTTTCTATTCCATTTTTCTTCCTGTGACTTTCAATGCTTTTGGCCTTCATAAAACATTATTTTTGAACCTCCTTCCCTTATAGTTTTTTCTCCCCCATTTCATAACAAGATTTCCTCTTTTATCTCCCCCCATTGAGCATGCAAGGTGTGTGTAATTTAAGATGGCATACACTTTGAGTTCTATTGTGTTTCCCCAATCAATGTGGATTTTCATAACTTCTCTTGTAGTGATGTGGAGATAGGGTTGGGTCTTAAATTAAAGAGTAACTAATTTAAGCATTTTGTCTACCACGACTAAAATAAATAATTGGTAGTTGTTCAAATTTGTGTCAGTTTCTCCTTAATTCATTTATAATAAATACTTGTGGATGCTAAAATATGCATGAGATGCTTAAACAGTTTCATGTTGTTAGCACGAAAGTTAATTTAAACCAGCAGACTTAGACATCCCTATGAAATACTTAATCATATCTAAATATGCAACTAATGAGTAGAAAAACAAGTTAAGCAGAAGCATATAAGAAATATAATTAAACCATTCTCATAGTGGATTGGTGCCACCTTGTTGTGTAGTAAGCAGCCCTTTCCCAATCCTTAAACAAGTTGAATGATGTTATGGGCAAGATTAATTCTCAAATGAAGAGAATAACCTTGCTTGAAATTTGTGAAGTGAAAGGTGAATTTGAGCATAGTAAGTTTACTCAAAGTTGTGTGTTATTGAATGAGGGGAGGAGTCTCTAATTTATAGATTTCCAAAATGGAAGAGAGAATGAAATAGAGCAATGTGGGATCATTCAACATCCAATGGCCAAGTGCCACTTGTCAAGATGTGAATGGTTGAGGAATGAGCACATTTTGGTCAATGTGCATGATAAATGTCATTAGGTGGAATTTCAAATTTGAGAAATGATATGTGAGAGGGAAAAAGGAATGAAATAAATGCCACTTGGCTCAATGCACAAGGACTTGTAAGAGGAGTGAATGCCTTGTTGGATGTACAAGTTTACTTGGAATTTTTGAATTCAAATGAGGGAATATTCCCTTTTGATGCTATGTGAGGGAAAATAGAGAATTAAATAAATCAAAGTAATTGATTTATTGTGCAAGTTGCATTCTCTAGAAGATTTTAGTGAGAAGGATTAACTTAATCAATGATTTGATTAATTTAATGAAGAATTAGATGACTTCACAATTTTGACCCAAATAAATGAATTAATTTAAATCAGAATTGAGAGGAAACGATTTATTAAATAAATGATTTGATTTATTTAACTTAAAGAGGAATATGTTAGATTAAATCAAATAAGGTTTAATTTACTTAATTTAATGAGAAGACTTTAGAGATTTAATCAAATAAAATGAATTATTTAATTAAATAGAAATGTAAGGTTAATTAAATTAACTGACTAATTTAATCACTGGAGGAGGAAGACTTAACTTAATGAATAATGATTCATTACATTTAGTGACTGAATATGATGAGATGTTGAGAGTATGATTCAGGGAGAAATGTTGTTAGTAATCGGGATCAAGTGTGCCAAAACGAATTTGTACATTTTTCATATCTACAATAATTATTTATTTTTATAACAATTTTAAGCATATATTTAAAAGAATTTAACATTGTTTAAAAATAAAAGAGGTTATGAAATTGGTTAAATGTTAAAATGTTTATATCAAAGCATTTTTTTTAAATTTCAATTATCTATATTTACAAATAAATATATTAAAAAATTTATGAACTCTAAGCACAAGGTACTTTGTTACCAACCTGTAGAATGTTCCTAGATGCATTATAGAGAGTCGATTGGCTGGCCTTACAAACCTACATATCAAACATTCACTTTATTATCAAAGAAACAATGAAGCAAATCGAGGTCTTTATTGTGGTATAATTATTTAGTATTTCATGTTATGCATAGATCTTGAGCTTTGTTGAGTGATTATTGAGTGTGAAGTTGGTACTTGCATTGAATTTGTAGAGATAATAGGAGAAGATTAAGAACACAAATAATATTATATTATCCTCTCTATCTTTTCAATAATGTATTACATATATATAGGATTTGTATATCCTGCTTTATAGGAAACCTCCTCTAACAACTCTCTTAAATATATATGAGTTATTTTAACAACTCAATAAAATAAATATGCACACTCGTACAACCAAATAATTCTATATTCCTATACATATGAAAACCTAACAAATTATTATTATATACATCTTATAAATGATGTAATATTCCTAACACCCCCCATATTGCATCATTCTCTAAATAGGGATAAGAGGACCAAAAATAATTGATGACCACATTTTGTAGTTCATCATAAGGTATGAGTAGGGAAATACGCATCTACTCATGACAATAAATAGTGGAACTAGCCTCACTATGCTCACTATACTTTCATCCAAGTATAGGGACAACCACATCTACCCATAAAACCAAACATAGGGACTAACACATCTACCCATGGTTTTGGTGGCACTCTCAAATTCTGCAAATTTGAGATGCCTATTTCAAAATTTTGCCTTTGCATTTTCAGAAGTGCACCTGATAAATCAGTCCAGACTGACCCACTTTGGAGGCTTATAATTTCAAGCCTATTGATTTTGTGAAAAACCCATTTGCAGACATATTCAGTCGACCTATGTGAGCAGGCATATCAAATTTTAGATTCGCACGATAAGTTCTGACAGCATTTCGAAAAGTGAAGGTGGAAGGTTTTTGCACTATTCTATTGTTTGCAGATTGTCAATTTGTGAAACAGCTTC
This sequence comes from Sequoiadendron giganteum, assembly GCA_007115665.2. Classification (NCBI taxonomy): domain Eukaryota; kingdom Viridiplantae; phylum Streptophyta; class Pinopsida; order Cupressales; family Cupressaceae; genus Sequoiadendron; species Sequoiadendron giganteum. The sequence continues at coordinate 543,253,159 of CM021105.1, forward strand.
CTGTTTGAGCTTGGTTTTCACAACCAGTTCACTGTCACGTTAGAACGAATGTTGTTCCATATTCTCCATACCTAAATGATCTCGGGTGTCAGTTTGCAGAGCTTCATGATCTGATTTGCTATTTTTAGCAGATTGAAACCAAATGCAGATTGTTCTGTTTTGCTGCTGCTTTCCTGATAGCCTTTCTGAGTTGTCAATTTTGATCATTAATATCTTTTGATCGGTGATGTTTCAAAGCAATTCCTTTTGCACACGTTCTCAGGGCATCTAAATGTTCCACCATGTCTGATGGCAACTTGCTAGGAGTTAATTTGCTATGTTTACAAATTAGTAGTTGGATCAGTTTTAACTGGTGCAGAACAGTTGTTGTTTCACAAAATTTTAATCAGGCAACTTTGTCGATTAATATCCGGTTCCTCGTGATCTTTTTCTCTGATCCATCTTTTGCACTATACTTTTGGGTCAAATGACTATGTGCTTGCAAGTTTTTGAGGTCTCACGAGGTCGTTTGCCCAATTTTCAAGATGGATTCCTGAGGCAACTTGGTCTATTTTGCATTTCTTCCAAAAGTGCCAGAAAGCAGTTTTTAAGGGCGACCCAGTTCATTTTTCAACTTCTAAGCTCTTCAAAAGGCCGTGTAAAATCATTTGGAGTTGAGATTTGTTTGAAAACGAAAAAAAATTTAGTCGGGCCACTTGGGGCCCAACATGCTTTGCACTGTTATAATGTTGTAAATGTTGCACTTGGGTTGTCAGTAGATAGAGCTATAAAATTTTAATCTTGTTCAATTGCTTGAACATTTATGTGATTCTGGAATAGAAAATTTCTTATACAAGCTAATAATTGGGTTTCCATCAAACGAAAGATATTTCTTAAGAGGTCGGGAATGGGCTAGCTATGGACTAGACAAGTGTATGGATGTGAGGTTATAGAACCAATTGAAAAAGGAGAATTTGGCTTTGCAATGCTTGTGTTTCATAAGTTTGAAAAGAAGAAGTATTGTGGACGCCATTATTGGAGGGGAATGCTATAGGGCTATGGTTAAAAGTCTTTAGAGACTTTCAGGCAAATGCAATTAGCATGCAATAGAGGCTACAAGAAAAAGACCAAATGCAATGACAGAGGCATTATGGATGATGCCAGTGTATTGTTTGAGGAAGTACAGGGTACCATGGAACAGGGTGTGGCCAGAAAAAGAAATAGAGTCCACGCCAGTTGCAAGAGGTAACCCACGCCAAGCACATGAGAGCCCGCACCACATGTGAGTATACCCGCGCATGTGGAGAATTGATAACACTCCAGAAAGAGGAATGGACTAGCGCATGGGAGAGGCAACCAGCAACTAGCAAGGGTGCGAGCTACAGCTGAAGGGGAAGGATGCGGCCAAGTGAAGGAGATAGGCATGGCTAGTGTGTTAGGATGGAGAGCTCGTGCCATGAGGAGGCAGTAAGGGGCCACGGGAGATGAATGGACGCACAAAGAGTAGACCAAAGGGAATCCGTTGTCCAATTGAGGAGCCTGCACCATGTTTGGGGCAGGAAGTGAACCCACACCGCTAATGGAAGACCCATGCGCATTGCGGTGGAACCATGCACGGTGAAGGGGATAGCCCGCGCTGGAGCAGAAGACCCATGCACACTAGAAGAGAGTGGAGGGAGTATGCCAGGCAGGTGACTTAGGTAGAAAGTGGAGGCCACGCGTAGCACAGAAAAAGCATGAAGGGTGCACGAGATCAAGGAACCACATGAGGCTCGCGTGAGGGAAAACCCACGGGAGCAACAAAAATGAGATTTAGGGCATTCTCGCGGACCTCGTGAGAATGCCAATGACGTAACTAAAATATCTGCGAGGTATGTGATGGGAGGAATTCGAAAATTAAATTTTAAAACTTTAATTTTTCAATAGTTTCAAAAACAGTGGTGGGGCCCACGGGAAATGTAAAAGGGTATGGGTAAATTTTAATAGTTTACTCCATAGTGTTAATCGGGTAAATAATATTTGTGGGAAAATGATTCCATTCATCATTTTATGCTGCAATAAGTGAATAAATTTATTCACTGATAAAATGGTGAATATTATTTTACTCAAGGGGTTCAATGTTTTAAAATAAGAAATTTAAAACATTGAGTAATAGTCAAATATTTAAAATATCCAATGTGGTTTTATTTTAAATGATAAAAATTGGAATTATAATTGCCCCCATGATTAAATTTTCAAATGGAGAACTTGTAAATTGAATTTATTCACTTTGGGGGCAAAAGCTCATTATTTGCTAAAGTTAAACTGTAGCAAATAAAGAACAGAAAATGGAAGCAATTTGTGCATGAGAGAGATATTTTGAGCAGTTGGATGAAATAAGAGGAATCTCCACATGGGTAGATTTTCTGTTGCTAGGCAATCATGAGCAGATGTTGTTTTGAGAGAATGTTTGTTGCTAGAAGGAAAAGGAGAGGATATTTTGCTGATTTATTGATCAAAGGTGAATGAAGATTCCAAATGGCAATTGCTAATCAAATTTGGGGCTTCTTCTATTTTCTCTATTTTCTATATCTTCTATCATTCTCTCATTATAAAGGGTTCTAAGTTTTTGTATTGGGCTGGGTAGATAGAAATTTGTATTTTCTGAGTTAATGTTTGAGTCTGTAAGCTGCAATTTCATGAATTCAAGAGTGAATACAGCCAGTTTATGTAATTAACATCATGAAGTGCTTTCACATTCATGAATGTCATCAGATTGTCTCCATATTTGTACACTTTTAGTCATGTAAATTCAATAATACAAAGTGTCTTTGAATTTATCTTCTCAAGTTTTATGAGATTGTTTTGTCTGTTCACTATTATGTTTCTAAGAAATGGTTAGAATACTTTGAGCAGGTGATTGTGATTTCAGGTGTGCAGATGAGATTTAATAATGAGAATCTGATTGATATCAAGAGAGGAATTGTTGGTGTAAGGCACTAACAGTTGATGCAAAGCATCAGCAAGTTTAATCCGCTGGTTGAAGATTGTTTGCTGGAGAATTTATTTTATGTGTTTGACTCCATGGCCTAGAAGAGGCACTAATCTTTTATGCAGTTTTGTGCATCTCAGAAACAATATTAATTGCAAAATCATTTTTATCTTACTGTGTGATTGTGTGTCCTACTTTCCAATGGCTGAGAGAGGATTGAGTTACTGAGAATGTAGCCAAGTTCAAGGTAGTCAATGCTTCCCTTAGTATTTTTGCATTGGAAATTATCTGCTATAAAAAGCAATGTTAGTATGTATGGTTGAATTAAGTTTTAAACATTGTATAGGTTTACCCACCTTGGTCCTGCAGAGCCAGAAGTGTAGGAGATATCAGTCTTTGACTGAATCTTTTCAGTTGGCCACTAGTCTTTGTAGTTATCTTTGATAGGGGTTGGCTACCTCTTAGATAATTTCAAAGTCTAGCTGGGTTGCTATTTTAAACACCAACAGGTTTTACAACAAGTTTGGATAGGGACAAACACATCTATCTAACATAAAAGTTATGAACAAGGACACACACATCTGCTCACAATAATTATGATTGGGGACAAACACATCCAATCATAATTACCCAAAATTTGTGACTATGGATAAACACATCCAATCACTTACATCAACTTGTGAATGGGGACAAACACATACATTCACAAACAACCAATAATTGTGATTAGAGACAAACATATCCAATCATAGCATAAAATATTGAGAACGAAGTCCTAGTTGTCATATATGCAGCCACCATTATAGATCATTGCCACTTTGATCATAAATGATATGAGACAATTGTCCCTGCCACTTGGAAACCGATCTTGTCTTTAGTCATTTTGGCATAATTTTTTTGTTCTCTAATACAATTTCATGACCCCATCACTAGTGAATAAAAAGAGGTCATTGAATGTCCTCCAACCTCTTGTGCCTGCATCCTCCAGTAAGTCTGCTACTTAGAAAATTTGGTTTTGAATCTCAATTTTACATTCCCCTACAATAAATGAGGAGTGTAGAACTTACCACAAAACATGCACTACAAAATATCATTGATCAATTATTTATATATATATATAACTAACATACACACAAAAGGTCTATATATTCCTTACTTCTCTAATTCAACACCTCTATTTGTAATACTTACTTCATCTTCTATTTTAAATAAATATAGTTAACTTTGCTCATCTTTATTCATTATATTCTAACCTCCAATAGGCAACTATAAATCAATGATTGTAAATTCCAAGCTGATTTGGAAACATTGGCCTTCTTCCTCTCAATTTGCATAGCTAGGACCAAAACACAATGTGGCCCAATATTAGCACTCAAGCCATATACCCGTCGATGGTATGAACCAAATATAAATAACTTTTCATTTAATTTGGACCATGAATTCACTTCTTAATGGTGGAGAATCTAATGTACTCTAGGTTTTATCTTCTTGGCCTTCAAATGTGTTTCACCATTAAGATTTATGGTTTCTACATAGTAATACCATCTTCATAGCTAGAGAAGAGTAAAATAAAATCACCGAGGAATAAGTTATCTTTTTGTACCTTAACGACATTACCAACATGAAACTTTTTCCAGGGCTTGGTCGGTTCTCCACCGATTTTCTCGTCCCAACTAAGAATATCAAGCTCTTGCTGCAATTTTCTCAAAATTTTGTGGTTTTGCAATACCAATAGTAGTGCCCACTCCATCATAGCAACAAATGGATCATTACCTACAGTTACCATTCCAATGGTTTTTTCCATGACCATGATATCATTATCATCGGATTCGATTTCCTTGTTATTTGTAGCAGTCATGAGCGGGATGGATTAACTAGCACACTCTAAGCATTGATCGCTTAGGTGGTCAGGCCCACTCTTAACCACACCCTTCCTGTTCGCCCCCTATTAACCCCACCTCTTCAGTAGCTTTCCAGATTTTTTGTTTGAAGGATTTTTTTCTCATGTGAATTAACTACCCGGTTTCTGCATCAAAATTCCATGCACCCAACATACATTAAATGTTTTAAAAGTGGGATGATGTAAGTTGGGGTTGGATGGAACACTCATTGTTCCATGCTCTAGGTCTCACCTTGGCAATCCCCTATGGTAGCACTCTCCACCATCTTAACCTATAGGCCCTATCTTAGGTATAGGTACCCCTGGTTCTACTGGCCAACCCTACTATCATTTCCAATTCTCTAACCAAGCCAATCTTGGTGCTCTCTTTACCATTCTCTCCCTAGCCCTTACTCTTCCTAAAGAGTAGCTAAACCTCCAATCTCCATTACTTCATTGCAGGGGTGTGTGATGTCTTCCATGGCTTCTAGACTATTCCCCTAGGGTCCTCGACTTTCCACCAATCTCCAATTCTCCATCGCTCTCATCAAACCCTCTCCTAGGGTTAAGAAGGCTACAAGCCCTAGAGCCCCAATTAGGTCTCCTAACCTGAGAAAAGTGGAAATTGCACCAAACCTCTCCAAATGACCCTGGATCTTTTCTTGGGGTTTTTGTTTCCTATGCCCATACTTTGATGATTTTTGGGGTTTGGTGCTTGCATTGTCCGTACCCTGCCCTGTCCAAGCATTTTGCCACTTTAGGCTTGTTTTGAGCCATTTTGTGACCTTCTCCGAGGACAGTCAGTTGTTGCTTCCTCCTTACAGTTTTTCAAAGCTCCATCCTTCTTTCCAAGCCTCTATAAGGTCTCCTACAGCCACCACACACCTTGGTTTGCTAGGGAATTGACACCCCTGCAACCTTAGTGCTCTACACTTTGGTTTTTCTCTTGACTGTCCTAGTCGGGCACTGCCAAGCTCGCCTAGGAATAGTCTTTACCCATGGTTTCCTGACCTCCAATGACTCCTAAGCCTACCTTATGTACAATCATGGAGTCTAGCCTCTGCTCCCAAGAAACCATACACCAGGTATAGAGGAAACATAGTCTAGAGCTCCATCTCTATCGGTCTACCAGTCAGGACAAAAGTTAAAGAAAACAAAACACTACACTAACACACCTACAAATTGAACACTCGACTATCAACTACCACAAAAATGTAGATAACACTCTATTCTACCATATACAGCATGCTACAGGGCCATGCTCTCTCCTGATTACTCAAAACACAAAGCAAAAATAGACAAATTCAGTTATATCTCTCTATATCCACTATTAACATTGATGACATTTCCAATTACAAAACCTTCCAACCTGCTCTCAGCTCGAGCCATGCCTTTTATCTCCTTGCCAAGGTAGTTACTAATCCCTTGGGTCGGACATTTCCATGATGAAGTGGCAAAAGGTGCAAAATGTCCCATTTTGCCACCTTTTCCAATTATTACTAATCCTAGATAACTAGGAAGCATGAGTCAACTCCTCCCCTGAGCAATCCTTGACCAAATCCTTACTAAACCCTCCTAGTTCAACCTCCATGGTCTACATGACCTTATATAAATGCATAAAAAAACAAAAATGAAGTCTAGACTTCCTATTGCCTAGTATTTTCCTAGGTGCTCCTACACCATGGGAGTTTTAAAAGTGGGAATTTTAAAACGATGGGCATGCCGGCAGCCAGGTCCATCCCTAAATGCTTTTTTTGTTGTGCAGGGAAATGGTGGAGGAGATATTTTCTCAATGGTGGATGAGGATGAGGGCGTTGAAGAGGATTAAGGTGGCTAACCAAAATTTTTCATGAGGATAGAAGGCAAGTTGGGTATTCACCAACTCTCAGCACAGATCCCATCTAGCTCGCAATGGTGGCAGACATTAGAGAAGTTGCGGCCATCTGTATGTGCTAATTTTTTTAGGTTTGTCGTGGTTCAGTTTCAGTTTCAATTGGAGAGAAGGGCTCTTCTCTTGCTTTAAGGTGTTGAATAGGGAGAGAATAGAGAGAAGATTTGCTTGCTACAAACGCATGTTGAGAAGATATGCTTGTGTTATTGCCAATTGAGATTGTAGTTGTGACATTTGATGTTGCAATTGATGTATAGTCTCTGCACACCCATATATTGTGCATATACAAGATTTAGAATTACTAATATTTTCTTGTTTGTTTCTCCTAAATAAAGTATTGCTGCTACACAGACAAATTTTGTTTTATTTTTTTATATATATATTTTCTTGTTATCTATGTTTCAAAAACTGTAGGATATAAACTAATTAAAAATTGATATTGTTCTCTTTGATTTTCTCCGAGGGTAAACATGTCAAGGCAGTGGACAGACCACAGTGGTTGACCCCCTTAAGGTCAAGGGTTTACACCCTACAATCATTTGTTACCAGCTAAGTTGCCAAAGTAAGGGGTTCGGCTCGATCTACCAAATGTTGCCAACAGTTTGAGGTTTCTCTCTTATTTGTAATTTTAACAGGCAGTCAGATGAATACTCTATCTCTTTGCTTATTTATTTCAATGATATTTTGAATCATTTTTTTATTGTATACATAAGAAAAATAGTTATTATGTTTATATAATTTAGTTCATGGAATAAATATAATGCAAATTCTATTAGCAATATTCCCCCTCTCGATGGACCCAGTAGGCTCAGGGGCAATGATCCATCAACTCGAGGTGGGGAACAGAGTAGGGAATCTGAAAACTCGACCGACGCAACTATAATCCCCACTAAATCTGAGGGAAGAGATAGTTGAACCATCTACAATCATTCCAATTTGATCAAGAGACAGAGTGTATATAGATATATATGCTCAAACATAAATTTTTATTCATTTTATTTTTTTCCCTTTATTTTGCTTTGTGCTCCTAACTCTATTGGGAATGAGCATGTAATGAGATAAATCGGGTATTGAAGTCAATGGCATCTTTAAAACCATAGTTTAATCTCGTAACCTAAGCCACGATGGAGACTATTATATTTATTTGCAAACTAGTTTATAAATTGCCCTAGTCAAAAAAAATTTATATTTGGATTCATTTGATTTCATAATTTCTACATTGATTAGATTTCATGGATTTGTTATATTTATTTTTCTCTTAAAAGATGGCTGGGTTTTCTATGGAATCAAATATAAAATCTCATACAAGGTTTAGAAAAAACCATTTTTATCAAAAAAACAAAAAACAAAAAACAAATTGAAAATATGATTAAAAGAAAATAGTACATGTTATTTTCTTGATATAATTATATGATCTTTTTGTAATTTTTCTATTATATAATTATTGAATAATTTTTTTATATAATTATATGATTTGTGGTCTTCTTTTTTTAATTTTTCTTCATATGTTATTGTTTGTAATTTTCTCATTGAATAATGATTGAATGCATAGATTATAGGATTAACATAATTTAATTGTTCTTACACTTATGAAGAAATGTTAGTTTTAGGATGCTTCTATGCATGCTTAACATGATAAAATAGAAGAAAATATCATAGTACATGTTTATAACTATTACACATTTCTTCAAAACAACGTATGCCAAAACATTGTTTATTTAATATCTTTTGATCCAAACACCTTTAAGATATACATATTGAATAATGAATTCACCCAACAACACATCTATGAGCCAAATTCTTAAATACAAGAATTATGAAAAATTATGTAAAAAACATATTCAATCAAATGGTTTATCTCATTTGTTATGCATTTCTTCATTAATAAGTTCAAAAATTATCATACCATTCTATAGAGTACAAGCATTAATATGTTTCAACACCATCTGTTAATTCAAAAATAGCAATTACTTAATTCACACATTTGTTTAATGATGAAAAAATGCAACAAAATATTTAAATAAAATGTATTTATTTATGTAAAGACTAACTAGAGTTCTTATCTTCATTTAAACAAATTTAAATTGAATAGAAGAATAAACATAAGCTCAATATCTTATTGTTTCCTCATGATTTATGATTATTTAAAAAATGGAAAGTGAAGATCTTTTTATAATATTACAAATATATGAATTTAATATAACAAGATAAGATTTCATGTCACAAATACAAATTTATTAAAACACGACAAGATTCCATATCACAATTTACTTGACAATAATTTGTTTAATTTTTATCCTCTAAATATTTTGCTTCTATTATTCTCACTTAATAAATCTTAATTAATCCAAAAAGAAAAAGAAGGAATGAAACTAAGAGCGACCACCAATAATATAACCAATATCTATGCATTCATTTGATTTTAGTGAGAATTCATTTTCATATAGTTAGGCGTTTATAATTTATTTGTTACAAATTATATAGTCAATATTTACTTGACAATAACCCATTTAATTTCTTCCATCGATGTATCTTTCTTCACTAAAAAGACACTTAATTAACCAAGAAGAAGGGAGGGCTACCAATAATGGTGCAATTTTTTTCACCATTTAGTATATCTTCATATAATTTTGATCCTTCCAAATTTAATGGTCATGGAGAATTATACCTTATTATCATTTGAGTAACAAAATTATGTTAAATTTAGTAATTTAGTACAATAATATAATTTTGTACATAAATTGAAATAGTAATAGGTATTGAGATATTATTTGTAAACCAATTTTCCTCGTTTCTTTCATAGATATGCACCTTCTTTACACATCGTATGTATCTCCATGATATTTCATATATCCTCATAGTCATTGTTGAAAATTGTTTCTATGAGTTGTCTTGTGTTTTCAATACATGGATCTATTGAGAAAAATTATGGAATGCCATCAATATAATATTTGATATGTAAATTGGTTTTAATACTTAAACAATTATTGTAGACATACATGTATGTTTCTTTGATGGATATCGTGACTATGATTTCATTCATGATTAAAATAGTGGAAATAAGTTTCATCATTTCTTTGTTTCTATTTATTATTCCAATCTATATTATATACGTTTGGTGCACCATGCATCCATATGAATCCATAAACATGTGTTGATCCCCTATGTTTCCACTCGTACCTACATCAATAGTCTTTCACATGAACATATCCTTTTCAAGTATCTTTTTTCTAAAAAATGAGTGGCATAAATGCATGTATTGTGCAATAATATGAGGGTATTCAATCACATTTTTTTTCCACCAAATTTATGCTTCTTGTGGAGTGTTTTGTGATGTCCCACAAATTAATGTGTACAAATTTTCCCAGTACAAATCAGCTACACTCAAGGGGGAAAATATTGTAGGGAGGGTAGGGGTTCGGGTTAGGATTCAAATCAGGGTTAGGATTAGGGTTAGGGTTAGTGTGAGGGTTGGAATAAGGGTTATAGTTAGTGCTAGGGTTAGGGTTAGGATTTGGTTAAGGGTTAGGGAATAACATTAGGGTTTGATATAGGGTTACTATTATAGCTAGGTTACAACTAGAGGTAAATTAGGTAAATTGAATATACTTATCCACATTAGTGGTTAAATAATAATGTGTGTTATTGGGTACTCTATGAACTACAGGTTATAAAACATAGTGGGTTTTGAAACTTGCAATTTCTCATACCTAAACACATTTTCATCAAATGGTGATGTTATTTCAAATACATATGTAGATAAGTATAGTTATGAATATAATTTCATATAAGAAATTTGAGGTGTCAAAACATTCTTTGTTTTTAACCTACATGTTATGGCATAGGGGGTCCAACCTTCATAATACACACTTCAAATTGCACAAAATACCTACTATAACAAATTGCATGTTTCAAAATACATTGTATTTTATAACATTCACTTGCACATAAGGAGGCTCTCTCAGCCCCTACAGGGGCACCAAACTCGACTATGGATGATTGGATTCTCCGGCACCTTCCTGAGTCCATCTCTCCAGAGGATAACTTGAGCATTCTTAAGAGTGTTTCCATGGAAGAGGTTAGGCTAGCTACTTTTAGCATGGCGGCATTCAAAGCTTCTAGCCCTGATGGGTTTCCTCTGGGGTTCTTTCAAATATTTTGGGATACTATGGGTTGGGACCTTGTGCTTGTGGCTAAGGATTTCTTCCAATCTGGTAAGATTCTTAAGCAAATGAATCACAACTTCATTGCTCTTATACCTAAGATTAGTGAGCCACTTTCAATGTCTGACTTCTGGCCTATTAGCCTATGTAACACTATCTACAAAATTCTCTCCAAGATTCTTGTTAACTGTCTCAAACCTCTACTTAACAAAATTATTAGCCACACTCAAAAGGGGTTTGTCCCGGGGAGGCATATTCTTGATGCTGCTTTGACTACCCATGAACTATTCCACTCTATGGATAGATGTAATAATGTGGGAATGGCGCTTAAACTTGATATATCCAAAGCCTATGACAAGGTTCTATGGGAATTCATTCCAAAGGTCCTAGCTAAGTTTGGCTTTAACAGTCTGGTCATTGAGCTCATTATGGAATGTGTTAGAACTGTTAAATTCTCGGTCCTAGTTAATGGATCGCCCTGTGGTTTCTTCTCTGCTGGAAGGGGGCTCAGGCAAGGAGACCCTCTATCTCCCTACATATTTATTATAATTTTTGATGTGCTTACTAGAAATTTTACTAGTTTGTTGTCAGAGGGCTCCATATCTAGTGTTAGAGTGGCTACCTCCCTCTGTCTGATTGTTGTGCAACAATTTATGGATGATACTTTTTTATTTGGGAAGGCTTCTGTTTTGGAAGCTAGGAAATGGAAAGCTTGTCTTAACAGCTATGCCTCCTACTCTGGGTAGTGCATCAACTACAACAAGAGTAAGATTTACTTCTTTAATTGCTCTCCTAATTTGGAAAACAGGGTGACTGCGATTCTCGAATGTGTCAGTGATTCTCTCCCGTCGGTTTATCTGGGGCTCCCACTTACGGTCAAGGAGGTTCAACCAGAGTTTTGGAACTCTATTCTAGAAAGGATTCAGAGGAAGTTGGCTGGGTGGAAAGGATCCTTACTTAGTCATGCTGGCAAGTTGCAACTCATTACTACGGCCATACAAGGTATCCCCACTTACTTTCTGACTATCTTTAGGATGCCTATGTATATAGTGGAAAAGTTGGAAAGGATTCAAAGGAATTTTGTTTGGGTCAGGACTGAGGAGAAAAAGAAGATTGCTCTAGTTAAATGGGAAAAATTTAGTCGGGCTAAATTTAATGGGGGGCTTGGAATAAGGAAGATTTCTCCCTCTAATAGGGCACTGATTGTTAAGGTTGGCTGGGATCATTTAAGGAATTCCAAGGACTCGTGTAAAATCCTGAATGCCAAGTACCTTCAAAACAGGCCTCTGATTGATTGTCTTTCGGAACTCCACCCTCTCGGTTCAGTAATTTGGAGGAGTATTTGTAGCATTCAAGGTCTGCTAAAAAAAGGGATAAAATGGAAAATGGGGAATGGGATCAAAATTAAATTCTGGGAAGATGCTTGGCTCTTAGACTTTCCTTTGGCTGCTTCCGACTTTCGGGGGGTGATGATTGCTGCTCAAAGATTCTATGGGACTTACATCAGTGACTATGTGTCTAGCCCTCCTGGTGCTAGGATTTGGAGAGAGCTAGCCCTTTGTTTCCCCCACTCGCCGAATCTTAGTCGTCTTGCTAGATCGATTCAGGTGCTACTTTCCAGTTTTAGATTTCCTTCCTATGATAGAGAGGATGAATTATTTTGGGCTTCAGATAAACAGGGGGATCTCTCAGTCAGATCTGCTTGCAGACTGCTGACTAATGATAGTTTTGTGGAGGAACACTGGAGGAGGGTTTGGAATAGGCACATGATCCCTAAAATAAAAAAAATTGATGGACGGCCTGTCACAATAGGATTCTGACCCAGGATAATTTGAGAATCCGAGGATTATGCTTTCCCAATCGATGCTTTATGTGCAAAGAGGGGGAAGAAACTGTCAATCATCTCTTGCTTCACTGCCCGTATGCTGCTGAAGTTTGGGGGATGGCCTTTGAGAAACTTGAGGTTCAATGGGTAATGAGCAAGGATCTTTTATTGTTTATTATGTGCTAGAATGGGCCTTTTTTGCATCCTCTAGTTTGTGAAATTTGGAGGCAGACCCCCCTATCATGGGTTGATGTTTATGGAAGGAGAGGAATAACCGAGTCTTCAAGAATACTGAGCGGAGCCCCAAGGAGGTGTTTGGGATTGGTGTTAGGCTCATAGAGGAGAATATCTTCCTCTTTGATGGAAAACTTCCTGAGTTTGGGCCGAGGGACTTTGAAATAAAAATTTCTAATAAATGGCACCAGGACTTAAATGCTAATGCCTTCGACAATAGGAAACTTCTAGCTAGGAGAAACACCAAATGGGAGCCTCCGGATTGTGGATGGTTTAAAATTAATTTTGATGGTGCTGCTAAAGGGAGCCTAGGAAGGGCAAGTATAGGTGGGATTATAAGAGATTCTATGGGCAACATGGTGGTAGGGTTTGCTGGTGGCATTGGGATTCAGTTGGCCCTTATTGCTGAGGCTCATGCATTGTTCATGGGACTAAAAATTGTTGTTTCTCTAGGGATTGTTAATCTTCATATTGAGGGAGACTCTAAGGTGGTGATGGATGTTGTGGAAAAGGAAAGATTTATAGGTTGGAACACCAAGGACATCTTATTGGATGCTAGCTTTCTTATGTATAAATTAAGAGACAAAAAAGTGACTCATATTTACAAAGAAGGTAATAGTGTGGCGGATGTGTTGGCAAATCTTGGCTCGAGGTGGGACTCGACTAGATGTTGGAGGAAAAAGGAACGACTACCGCCAAGCATTCAAGATTTGATTGAGCAGGAAAGGGCTTCCATGGTCAATAATGAATTACAACTTATGGATGACGAGGACTGACGGGGGGGCCCATTGGCAATTTTGGGTGTATTGGTGGATAAATGCCTTTTTGGGTATGAAGGACAGGTGGAGTGCCACGGGTAAAGATGAGAGGGTGTGGAGTAGGGGAAAGGGAATTCACGTGTTGTTTCTTTGGGATGGGAGAATGGGTATAGTTTATAAAAAAATGATGATGAGATGGCAGGGAGGAAACTTAAATGATGTGATCAAGCTTAGATTTGGTGACATGATGTGGGTTATTTAGAAGGCCGTGTTTGCTTCTCGGGAGGATGACAGTACTGTGAGTATTAAGTTTTGGGGGAAAAGGTTACTTGGTTTATCTCCTAATTATTTTTGGATAAGTGAGTGTATGAATAATGATGGGACCATCCATGATGCGTACTGGTTGTATTCTAGAGGTTTCACACCGGCTAATTTAACTGGTGGTTCCTTCGGATTTTTATGGTTGGTTACTAATTTTAGCTTGTTGGGTTATCTACTTGGGATGTCGTGCCTTTCCTTCCTATCCGCCAACTTTTGGCTCCTCCATTGTTATCAAAAAATCATTAATTCTAGTGTCTTTTCTCACTGTTGCTTATTTCCCCTCCGCGCATGTAAATGGATTGAGGGGATTAATTGTCGTAAGCCCTACATTAAACATCCTTGTATGATTTTTGTGCGCAATGTTTGTCTTTGGTATTTTCTGCATTTCAGTGTTTTTCCTGAACTACCTAATAGAATGGGTGGAGATTGTGTTCGGATGGAGCCGGATAGTTGTGATGAATTCCAGAATAACCCTCTGGTCTAGCACATTTGTGTGGAGGGAGGTATTTCCCTACTTATGGAATGACTGGTCGGCCATGATCCTATTCTTTCGAGATAATTTGCAAGTTCTTGGAAGGACAAAAGGGTTTCTTTTGGGGGGATTTCATTTGAAGTTAGTGAGGAGGTCATTGCGCAGGCTACGGGCTTGAGGTGCGATGGGAAAAAATATCCTAAGCACACCAAAAATCCAGACCATGAGAGCCTTAAAGCTTTCTTCAAAGGTGAGGAGACTCCGGTCAGGAATCAGGTAGGGTTCGAAAGAGCTGAGCTCCCTAAGCCGTGGGATATGGTATGCATGGCTTTGATGAAATATGTGATGCTGGAAGGTAGGTACAAAAACTTTTTTTTTCTATCATTTCCCTCTGCTTAACCATCTTAGACATAAAATTATGCTTAGCTTTCCATTTTTCTTCTTATGGACTTGGAGAGCTCGGTGGATAAATGTAATGTGGCGACCTGTCGTAATCCTAGTGATCTCTCGCCTCTCCCGCTCCATCAGGGACTTATCCTTCGCCTGTAGCCCTCCTCGGAAGCTTGTAACTGATAATGTGGGGAGTGTCAAAACCAATTTCGCCACTAAGAAGCTTAACGGTGGGTTAGGCATGGCTCATGCCGGGGTGGCGGAAGGGCTCTGTGAGCTAAAGGCCACCCAGGTTGACATGGCTGCTAATGTCACTAAACCAAAAAAAGGCAAGGAGAAAGGTTTGTAGGCTACAACTGTTAAGGAAGGCAAGGGCAAGGGCAAGAATGCGGTTGGGATTGATTCCAGAGGGGAAACTATTGTGGGGACCACGGAGCTAACTGGTGAGGAAAGTGTTAGGAGGATATCGAGGAGGCTGGCCAAGAACAAAAAAAAGAGATTAATTATTGAGGACTCGAAGGTGGAGCAGTCGGACAGCAAGGGTTACAAGGAGGAAGAGTCTGACGATGAGACTGATAACATGGGGGAGAGGCCCCTGCCTACTCCGATGGACAGCAAGACTCCTTTCCATGGCTTTGACTTGCACACTCCATTAGTGAATGAGCCTAGTGAGATTCAGGAGACTAGGGATACTGGGGAAGATTTAGACATGGTGGCGAAGAGATTGAACACACTAGACAAATGATTTAGGGGCTTGACCCACTTCACAGTGAAACTGAGCCACTTTGTTACTAGTATGTTGTCAAATGTCATAAAAGAGGAACTGGAGGGGAATAATAGCCAGGAAAACAAAGAATGGGTGAGTGATGAGGCGGTTGACCTCCTGATCAAGAACTCCGATGATGCCAATTAGTTGCGCATGTTGGTGGTCTGTCGGTTGTTTTTTGGTTGTTTGTGTGTTGTCCCTGGGTTGTCTCTGGTTTTTTTCTGTTAATGTTTTCTATTGTTGTTTAGTTCCTTTTTGGCCCTAGTGGCTCGTTGTGAGGGGTACAACGCCCCGTAAATGCTGTTTAACTTTTCAAAAACATTCACTTTGTCATACCCAAATCCACTTTGTTGAAATGATCTTTGTTATTTGAAATGAATATGTAAATAAGGGATAGATAGTATAGTTATGAATATCTTATGTTTTTTCAATTAAACTATAAATGTTTAATATTAATAGGCGAATAAATCTTAAATAAAATCCATGACAGAGGATATGGTGAAACCACAAAAAATGATTTGGGACTTCATTGATTTAATTGAAGGAACCCATTGGTTCAAGTGGGTATTATACAAGAAGAAATTTAGAGTAGAAAAAATATTAGAAAGGTACAAGGATAGTTGGTGCAATGGGTTATTCTAAGGTAGAAGGAATATAATTTAGTGAGATATTTTCTCTTGTACCTATGTTTAATTTCATTAGGATGTTATTGTCTATAGCTACATCATTTTTTATGAAATGGACAAAATAAATTTTGATATAACATTATCATATGGAGATTTAGATGAGAAAATCTATATTGTTCAACCTAAAGAATTTACCACTAAAGTAGGTCTAACAAGGGATGAAGAGGAGATCCTAAGAAGATGATACCACTAAAGTAGGTCTATCAAATCCATTGGGGATGAATAAAAGGATTAATAAAATTCCAAAAAAAACCCATGCCAAAGGGAGATAACAAGAAATTAAGATAAATTTTTGAAGAAATTGAGATAGCTCATGAGATGCAAATGGAAGAAGAAAGAATAGTGAAACAAAACCAAATAAGATAAGGAAGATTCCAAAAAAGGATGAAAAATGATAAAGAAGTTGAGCAATTGAGTGCACCAAGAGGATCGTTGTTGAAAGTTATGAGTATCCACCAATAAAGGAATCAATATTTATTGCGATGTTTGATAACAATGAAACATCTAAAAGAATAATTAACCATATTAAAAGAGAAAAACAAAATTTAACCAAATTACAAAATTACAAAATTAGATAAAAGAATATGATAAATATAAGGAGTCATTGGATAGAGGTTTTGAAAGCAATAGTTCTCAAACAAGGTGTAGAAGTAGGGGTACCACACCATTTCAATTTTTAACTCGTGAACCATATTTTGAACTGGAACTATCAAACATAAATTTTTAACTCATAAAATATATTTTGTATGTTAGATAATTAATATAATGAGACAATGTATATCTAAATTAGAACTTATCATTTGGTTAAGCTATCACAAGTAAATGATCCAACCCATAAAAATGTTAAAATATTGAATAAAGGTCAATCATACCAAAAATTAAAATTTCATAAATGATACAATACAAAACAAATAATCATTCTCACTATTTAAATACAACCAATTTTCTAAAAGAAAAACATATATTGTTCGTGGGTCTAAATATAAACTGAGCCCACTTGAAAAGATAACTCCAACACCCTACCACATAAAAGTGGAGTCGAGATAATTTTCCAAAGGTTCTCTTTATGAACAAAGATGGGAAAAAATGATTACATACAAATAGGGTTTATTGGCCTTTCAAAGATCATTGAATGCCACTTCATCATGCAATAAATCCTTATTCTCAACAATCTATTTTTATTAATTAATGTGCAATGGGCTCCGAGGATAATTTTTCTTTTAAAATAAATGTTCCTCTCTCTCTCTCTCTCTCTCTCTCTCTATTATTACAAACATCACATGAACCTATTTATAATGGAGCCTAATTATCTTCTTGATTCATTTTTTTTATTTTGGTCATGATTGAATCCATGTATGTGGATGCATAGTTTATTTGAAGCTATCACTTCTCTATTTATACCTTGGTTGGAAGATATTACAATGCCCCCTAGAAGCCATGTTCACGAGGAAATGTGTATACAAAATATGTGAAACATTTGATCCATCTCCATCTTCATATCCATTTCTATATCTATCTTCCTCTCTATGCATCTGCCCCATATCTAACTCCTTACCTCTCCCTTCATCTCTCTCTCTTTCTTCCCCCTCTATTTTTTCTGCTATATATCCATCTCTTTATCTCTTCTTCTTTCTATCCCTATCTCTCCCACTCTCCCTCCATATTTTATTTATATATCTCCCCCTCTCCATCTCTCATCACACACACACACTCCATATTTCTCCATCCCTATCTCTATCTCTATATCTCTCCTTCACTCACACACAATCCTTATTTCTCCCTACCTATCTCTATTTCTATATCTCCTCCCTTTCTCTATCTCTCTCCCTCTCTATTACTTGTCTCTATCTCTACCTCTCTCCCTTTCTCTTCCCATATCTCTCTCCCTTTATCTTCCCATATATCGATTTATCTTCCTCGTTCTCTCTCCCTCTCTCCTTCTCTATTTTTCTATACTTGTACTTCTTTGTGTTTGTCTATCTATCAATCTCTATGATCTCCCTCTCCTCGTATCTCTATATCTCTCTATCACTATATCTCACCATCTTTATCTCTCTCCATCTCTCCCTCTCCCTCTTCCTCTAAATATCTATCTTCCTCTCCCTCTTCCTTTATATATATCTATCTCTTCTTCTTTATCTCCCTCTTCTTCCTCCTTTATATAAATTTATATCTCTTCATCAATATCTCCCTATCTCTCTATCTTTATCTTCCCCTCTTGTTATATCTCTATCTTCATCTTTACCTTTATCTTCCTCTCTCCCCCTCTATTTTTAGATATGTCTCCCTCTCTCTATCCATTCATCTTGCTCCATCTCTCTCCCTCTCCCTCTTCCTATACCTCTATATCTATATCTCTTTGCATCTCTCTCCATATTTATTCTTCCATCTTTCACTTTGTCTCTATCTTTATTATTTCTCAATCTCTCTACCCCTATAGCTCTCCCTCTCTCTATCTTACTTTATACATACATACATACATGCATACATATATATATGTGTGTGTGTGTGTGTGTGTGTGTGTGTGTGTGTGTGTATGTATATTTATCTCTCATTCTCTCCCTCTCTATATATTGATCTCTTCCATATTTGTCTATTTGTCTCTCCCCTCTCCTTCTCCATATCTATCTTTTCCTTTGTCTCTATCTCCTTGCCCCTCTTTCTCAATATCTCTCTTCCCCCTTCTATCTCTCCCTCCTTCTATCTCTCTCTCCCTATTGCAAACATAACATGAGCCTATTCGTAATGGATTCTTATTATCTTCATGATTCAAAGGGTTTTTTATTGTGTTTGGATCCTTGTAAATGGATGCATAGTTAATTTGAAGCTACCACTTCTCCATTGAGACATTTGTTGCACACACAATCATTTTCTAAATATCCTACGAATTTAACTCATGTATACAAAAAATAGTCCAAAATTTCCCTTATTTACCTTCCACGCCTCTTTGACATACCCATTGCACAACAAGATGCGATTGCTAGTAAAATACTTCTATAATAATATACTAATTATAAATTAATCATATAAGTTTATTTACATAATAATAAATATATAATAATACAATATAATTTAGTATAATAATTATTATAAAATAATAATACAAATTTAATTAAATTATAAAAATATATAATAATAATAAAAACAATATTGAATATAGAATATAATAATTTAAATATATAATAACATAATAATTTTAACATCATAATAATACTATAATAGAATAATATAATAATAATAATATTCTAAAACTAATATATAATTTAATATAATAGTAATCATAAAACAATATTATTATAATTATTATTATAAAATAATAATACAAATTTAATTACATTATAAAAAAATAATAATAGTAAGTACAATAATAAATATATAACAATATAATAAAATAAAATAATATTATATATAATAATATAATATAATAAATTGAATGTAAATTAACTTTGGACTCCACTTTAAGTTTGAATTGTCGAAAGAAATATTGGGTGGCAAAACCAAGTACAGAACTGCAATTTATGTCACTTCTGCTCCATCTTGGTGGGTCCCTTTATATTGGTTTTGTATGATATCTATGCCCATATGCATGTTGACATGCTATTTTCTGTGTTTTTTCGGTAGAATAGCCACATCCAACTAGAACTGCCACGTCAATGGAAACTATAAGTACAAAAACAAGATGGGAATCCTTGAAACGGTTGCAACGAAAAATTCGTAAACGGAAAGCTACTAAGGGGAAAGGTGAGGTTAAGAATGGGTTAGAAATGGTGCGAGAAAAGAAAGGTGAGGTTAAGAGTAGACCCGGCCACCTAAGCAGTCAATGCTTAGAGTGTGCCGATTAAGCTCGGTCATGATGAGCACGTCAACAAGGTCTTGTACTTGTGATGCATCAATCCCATGATTCTCACAATGGTGTTCCACCATAGTCTACATAAACACATCTCTTCGCTTCTATAATTCTTTAATACTTGGTTCCACATCATGCCAATCAAGCCATATGAGAAATGACAAGTAATTTCCCATGTTGAAACCTCCCAGAATAGAGATAGTGTCATCCATCATGCCTTTGAAGTGTTGTGCTTATTTGGAGGCCTCAAAATTAAATCTTTCTCACTACAATATTGAACATCAATTATGCAAACATGGAGCTATATTTACTCTATTCTCTCCCTTTCACTCTGATACCATGTAGAGATAATAGGAGGAGATTAAGAACACAAATAAGATTGTATTCTCCTCTCTATTTGTTCAATAATGTATTACATATATATAAGATTTTTATATCCTATTTTATAGGAAACCTCCTATAACAACTCTCCTAAGTATATGAGTTGTTTTAACAACTCAATAAAAATAAATATACAAATATTGTCCAACCAAATAATTTTATATTCCTATACATCTGACTAAAAAACCTAACAAATAATTATTATATGCATCTTATAAATGATGCAATATTTCTAACATAATTGTCACTATCTTTCATAATTCACATTTTTATCATCCATATTTTGGCATGCCTAGTGGGACTCACTTTTATGATTTTATTAAGATATTTTGCAAGAAATTCAAATTCTTAAAGGTTGCAAGTATAGTATTGTGCATTTGATCCATCCTACAGTGAATCTAAGTTGACTTATGGTGCTTTTGAGACAATTTAGTGTGCATTTGAGTTGACTTGCAATGCAAATGATCAAATATGAGGTTTATTTGAGTCAACACATGACACATTTGATATATATATGCATTCAACTTTTAAATTTTCATTAGATTTATGATTTTGATTACTTCTACTATACTTATGAGGTGATTGTCATGATTTTGATGACTTCTACAACACATCTGATTCAAATCACTATGCTTTTGATTTGACAATCTAGACATTTGAGACCTAATGTTATGCATCTGACGCATTATGTTATGTTTTTTATATTTGTTACTATGCATTCAAGATCTTTTCCATTACATAAATAATCAATATTTAGGGTTAGATTAAGATTTTATTTTAATTCATTTTAGATATATAAGTTATTTTTAATCTATAACATCTAATATCATATCTGACTTGAATCTAACCTCAAATCTGAGACCTTTTTACTTTGTCCCTTTTTATTTTTTTTAATCTTCAAGGATATAAATTGGATATTTTAGAATTCAAGGGGTTACAAAAGTGGACTTGGAGCTCTTCATCAAACTATCTTCCCAAATTTAGTATTGGACTGTTGGGAAATATGGGTCACCTCAAAAGAAGCATCCAAGATCATAAGTGCCTTTGGTAGTTTTTATTTCATCAGGTTGCATCAAAGGCATAGACTACTATGCCACAAGGTGGAATTAGACATAGTTCATTTCCCACATTGACCCTTAAAGAAAAATTAATGCTAATTAAACTAATTCCAAACAATACCATTAAATAGATTCAATCACACAAAACCATTAAATATGAAATATGGAATAGAAAACATAGACACACAAATTTACGTGGGGAAAACCCTTTCGGGTAAAAAACCCCACTCCAAAAGACCAAATCACCATTGTATTATTCAACAACAAAAAATATAGTTACAAATACAATTCAGGCTCTAAGCCTTTATAGAGTTTACATCTTGTTCCATCTGGAGAGAATCTAATAGCATAACCCTACTTCAATCTCACCTCTCTCACTCTAACATTGTAGAACACTAAAAAATTTATAACATTCATTCTCAACCAACAAGAAATGGTTTGGTTCAACTTCCACAAAAGAATGGTTACAACAATCAACAAACAATCACCGCTCTCCAACCTGGTAGTTTGACTTCTCCTTCATATATCACTTGTCATGGTCAGGGTCCATTAAGATATGTGTACATCACTTGTGTAATTATAAACAATCTAGATGGGAATCTACAATATAAACAAAAAGTCTCCGAGAAAAGACTTAAACATTCAATTGCCAACATGATGCCAATTCATCACCATTGACCAATCCTACGCACCGATCAGGTCCACCACGACACGTGTCTAAAGCTTGCACACCCTGTAGGAGTCACTTGGGACCCACCACAAGAGGCGCGGGGCTAGCGAGCACCGTTGATCAAGCCAACAAGTGTCAAACACTCAATCAATTCTTCTCACTTCATAAGAGTTTGTCAGTTCTCTCCACAAAGGAGCATGGAATAAATGAGCATCGTTGGATCAAGCACATCACAACCATAGATCAAGATCACCTTTAACTGATACACTATGGTCCCAGCTACCTTCATGACATCCACATCACCACTGACAAGTCAAAGCTCGTATGATGTTGATATTTCGCTAGAAAACTAAACTTTAGAACCTCTATCAGAGGTTATGAATTTCCCAAAACCCATGACTCGCTAATAGCAAAGGGATCGCTATGTCTCTTGAAAACCGAAATTTAGAACCTCTCTCAGAGGTTATGAATTTCTCAAAACCCATGACATGTCAATAACAAAGAGAACCTCAATGTCGCTAAGTCGAGAGGTTATGAAACTTTAGAACACCGCAACTTAAGTTAGGAAAACTTGAAATCCAAAGACTTAACTAACAAACCATTTCCCACCAACATGATTTCAATCAGACTAGTAACTTTATCCTAGTGATATTTAACTATTTGTTCGACAATGCAGAGGCCCAAACACCAATATGTTTGAGGCACCATTTCTCAAAATTCTCCCACTTGCCGAAGAATGCACTGCCTACCAATCAATGCATGAATCCTTTGTATCACCTAGGACACTTGCAACAACATCTATAATGACCACCATCTCAAGCTACAATTCCAACCATCCTCCAAAGAAAAGAAACAAGCCATGGCATAAATTCACTAGTCTAATCTGAGACACCAACATTAGAACTAACTAATGGAAAGGGCTTCAACACACTACCACCACTCCACTATTCTCACATGCTATACAAAATTAATATCAACTTAAAATCTCCAGACTAGAACACATCTATGAATCCATCCTCCAGAAAACAAGATAGAACACCATCTAGAACAACAACCAGAACATTGGTTGCTCCCATCTAGATTATTAAACCCCATGCAACTAAAAATAGCACACACAACAAGTGCTAATCCATCCAATCAAACATACCTCCAAGGTATCCACATCAGCAGACTCATGCCACTCCCTAACCAACCCATCAATAGAAAAATACAAGCTTCATGTGCCAACCATTCAAAGAAGAGAAAACACATCCAAGAACTCCCACTGCACAGATAATTTCAAACCTATTAAGATCAAGGCATGCCAGGTCTAATAATAGCATAATATAGAGAGTGTAAACATGTAGTTTCAAGGGATCATCCACAATGATATGAACTACCTGTAATTAAATAACCTGTAAGAACAACTATCAAAACAAGTCTTCACATCTCTCCCAATTTCTCCACACCCAACAAAAGAAAGAGAGTAAGAACCTCCATTTCATCACCCAAGAACATGAGTGAAAAGACATGAACACAAGCTAGTGATCACTATAGATCTAACCAAATCTCAAACCAATTTAGTGTGAAAACAAACATCCAAGAAGATAACCAAGACCAAAGAGATTAACTCTGTACATCAAATACATATAGAAAAAAACTCCTACATGTACACCTCTTAATGCCAATTGTGTCAAGTATGATATCCTTCACAACCCCAAGTGATAACCCTTAACAACATCCAACCGTTCAATCACCAAGATTAAACATAACACATATCTATCATTAAATCAAAATGGATGTAAGCTTCTCACAGAAGATCAAAACTATTTCATTTCCCATTTCAAGAAATATGCCCAATACATCTCCTAAACTCAACATCAATGAATGTAATCACAGTGCATAAGGAGATAACCATGTTATCCATCTCTCACAATGAATCCTTCAGAATCATCTAATAGCAGTTCAAGATCCATATCCATGAAATAAAGCATAAAGGTACATGCTAAACTAATCCTTAAATGAGTATCCAAATCCAAACATCATGAATCAACTCATTCCATGAGAATCAAAGCATGAAGACATCTGAAAGTAATAATGGGAAATACCTTTCAAATGATAAACTGTCAAGTATACCAAGAGTGGGGAATGAGAATTATCATCCATGGTAACCAAGTCATCATGACTTCTCCAAGAGCAATCCCCTCATTGGTCTCTATTGAACTCACGTCCAACCAAGGTGTAGGCTCCTCGAACTTTGTGTTGAAATATTCATCAAGAGTAACCATCAACAACACCTATTTACTCACAAGAGAAATACAACCTCACCTTGTTCTCTATGTATCCATGGGCACCAGAAAATGATCATTGCATGCTAAACTCCAAATGCATCACTACACTATCATGAAGTTCTCAAGCATATGACCAATACGCCCAACACACAAAGAACTACTAGACCACTATCAAAAGATCCAAACATCTGAATCAGGAACTTATCATGACATCATGATCTAAACATCCCCTTAGGAGATACCATGCTCCAATTGAACATAACATGGTCTCAAGAGCAATGCATCATGCCAAAAGTCTAATCTAGAACCAAGAGCATGTCATGACATAACAAAAATAAGCTCTAAACTAACATCACCTATCAATCACTTCCAACACCTCAAACAAAGACTCACAAGAGTCCTCCATGGCTCTAGGATGTTACACATCTTCAAATAATGTCCATGCAAATGTGAAAGAACCCTTCTGCAGCAACAAGATCTAAGAGCTCCTCCTAGTAACATCTATAACACTAAGGAAGACCATTCACCACTAAGTGATGAATGCATAGTCATTGTTAAAATATCCCATTGAATCGTGGTACCAAGATTTTCAAGCACACGACCAAACACCTGCTATATGAAAATCCTCTAGGTCCACTCATTAACATATCCATCTGACAACAATACCAAGATCTCCAGTATCAAGTAGCTTGATTAGCATCATTGTCAAAAGATTACACAAAGTAGCGTATCCAAGCTATCCATGAAATCATGATACACATGCTACAGATCCCCATAACCAACTATTCAGGTACTCAACACCATTCATCCTCTCATCTCAAAGAGACCACACCAACGCACAAGTGACAACAAAAAAGGCCAGCTAACAAGTTTGCACCAAATTTGAATCAACCTTATGGATATAGAAAGTCCACTTCCAAGTTATCTCACTGCAGCCAATGTGTAGCTAATCCACCAACTGCATAACTTGAAGATCAATTACAATGAATGTGCAAACCCATCATAGCACTAGAAACAACAACATTAAGATCTCAAAGAGAATAACCATGTAGACAACTTGACTCAGACAACAGATCAAGTTCAGATCTGATTTGCCAAATCATGTCCACACCAAGCACCATAGTCAGGGAAACCACCAAGCATCACCACAAGAATTTTGAGTGAAAAATCACATACCAACACTCCCATGCAAATATGGAATCACATCTCCTCACACCATGCACAAAGCATGCATGTAGAACTAAAACTATCTCATCCAACACTACCCCTAACAAGCCAGGGTTTAGAAAATAGTTTAACAGTAGCTCCACAAAACCACAAGTTTTCTTGACCATGTAAAACCTGAAAAACCATTGTGTTTGAGAGCACCCATGCACACCCATATCTACTTCACATCTGAAACACCATAACTTTTAAACCAAAAACTAGATTATCATGAATATGCATAACCATAGATTCTTTAAATGGGGATCTATAAAACCCTCAAATCCAAAGAACATGAATTTGAGTGATGCAAGCACAACACTTCCTTGAAAAAAACCAATAGTTTGAAAACTAAAGGCCCATATCAAGCCAACTCCAAAACCACCAACATGCACATGAATTTCAGAGATACAGGCTATTTCATAAGCTTCCCAACCATCCAATGATCAACTCCATAGCCTTCATGCAATTGGGGTACCAAAAAAGTTTTTCCTTCCAATACCAAGAAAAACACCCAACATAAGCACATTACTCCATGACTGAACAACAACCCAAACTTCTCCATATCACCAAGGAGCCTCACACATAGATACCCAATATGAAATCTTGTTGCAACATAGCCATAGATAAAATAATACTCCACCCCATGCATGAGGGTTATAAAACTGCCAACTCACGAGCTTCAGGTGTAATGCCCCGCCACACAACCCTAGAGGAAGTTTTAAATTCACTATAAAACCGTACTAATTTTTTTTTTTTAAAGTGAATTTGAACATATATGTTCACCTACAATTGACAACATCCCCTAAGGCTACGTAACTGAGATTACTTAAATCCCCATTAACATACATCATTTAATTACATTGCAATAATTAAAACAAGTAGTAAGCATTCATTCAAATAAATAAATACCAAGATACGAATATAATATCCACAACATATATCCATTACATGATTAACTGTTTACAACACTCATTCCTAGAATTAGTCAAAATACACAAGTATTACAATTACATAATTCCACCTCTTAAATACAAGAGGGGTAAAAACATCTCATTACAATTTGAATTACAACAATGTTGGAAAAGAATAACAAGATCCATGAGTTGTCCAAGTGGATGTCTCGCCTCCATGAACTGAAGATCAATGGGGACCCAATGGTTTTGGTGCATGTTCCACCCAACCTAGTGGTACCCGAAGGCCCACCTCCCATGCTAGGAGATAGTAACAACGCAACATGGACAAGAAATCTACTACCTCTAACCAAAGGCAGACACATACTAACACATATTGACTCAACCAAACATATGCATAATATAAGTCTAACACTATCATGGTTACATTGCTTCCAGACATTATAATCAAGTGTGATAAAGAATCCATACACACAACATAAACTCAATGTTATCCTAGAAATTGTGTCATCGCAAGGTTCGTCATGAGATCTCCTCTGGGCATTCTTCATAGGTTCTGGTAATCTTGGTGACCTCAACCAAATCCTGGCCCTCATACTCACTCAAGCGGAATCAACTGCCTCTCGTAAGGACAAGATGGTTGACCTTGCCATTCCAGGCCTTCTCACTCACACCAAATATAAACAATCCCTTGTGTCTGTGAGTGAGGTTAATTTATCTTGATCAATGTGAATGCATCCTAATCATCTAAGTATATTGCTTTAATTGTCACTTATTAAAAACACTTATGAAGGTTACCAGGTTTACCTCTTTGGGCTCCGGCCCCTAACAAAAGCCACTCTTCTAATGGATAACACGCTACTCAAATCTAGACTACAAGGGTAACTCAAGTGCTATAGAACTAAACAACACAATCTCTCCTATTCTAGGAGGCAACAATAAGGAAATCCACTCCAACACTAGGAGGAAAAAAAACTCATAAAGCACTACCCAAGGGAAAAAAAAACATTATCTTAACAAGGGAATGACCCACATCCACTAGAACACTTTACAATAAATAACACAAATCACCCATTCCCAAAGCAGTCAACATAAGGGAAATTAATATAATAAATCACTGACAATTAAAAATACTATATTTGGATATCTTAAATCCATATTCTTATCTAATGCTTCTCACAGATATTAAAACAGTATCATTCTAAAATTTACATTGAACAATAAATTCTTCCATTAAATAAATATTTTTCACTACTTTATCTAATCATGCACAATACTAGTTTCAGTTAAAATTATATCCTAATTATTTTGCATGTAATAACATACTTAAAACAAAACCTCAAAGATATATACCTAAACATATATTTGCAGCATGCTTATATTTTATTTAGATACAAACTATATTTAACAAAAAGAAATACACTTACATAAACATTGTTTATAAAATCTCTATCTCTCTTCTAAAGATTACCTGAAGATTAATTTAATTGATTCTGTATAAATTTCCTAGTCAACCACTAATTTCCAATATACAGATATATTTATGTTAAATATAATATATTAATATTTAATATAAAATATATTATTCTATATCAAATGTTAAATATTAATATTTAACATTAAGCATCTTTAATTTATACTATCCACAAATTAAAAATTAACAAAAGAAACCTAACTCAAAATAAAAGTAGAAAACTTTATTTATAGCCATCAATTATGACAGTGCTTGGAAACCGAAACACACACACATAGGTCAAAAAAAGTACATTTAACAATAATAATAAAAAATAAAAATAACAAAAATAACATAAAAACAAAATTAAAAAACAAAATAAAAATAAAAACAAAAATAAATAAATAAACTATTAAATACAAAGGAGTGCACCGACGGTACCCTGTACCGGCCGGCGCATCCCCCACAGTATGTTGGGGCGGTGCTTCCCATGGGACAACGTGTCCCCCTAAAAGGTGGGCACATTGTCACATGGCAACGCCCGTCCCCATAACTACAGGTGGGTGGTGGGAGTTGACCTCCCCACCATCCACTGCTTTAACAATATTTTTTAACATAAAAAATATATAAAACAAAACACCATATGGATGAAGTAAAATCCGAATTTTTTTAAAAAATAAATTCATAAATACTTTCAACGAATTTCGAAGGTTGTACGGGCAGCGTTTTTTCAAAAAGAAAAATAAATTAAATCTATAACAATAGAATAGATTTACATATTTATATGTGTTGTATATATATATATATATATATATATATATATATATATATATATATATATATATATATATATATATATATATATATATATATATATATATATATATATATATTTATAGAATTAAATTATTGGTAAAATCAAGAAAATAATTTAAAATAACCAGTAACATAATTTAATAAAAAAATTCCAGAATATCATCTTAAAATCAAGAGGTTTAAATTTAATTTCTTTAAACCCATCCTTTCACTTTTCAAATAATTAAAATAGGAAAATAAATAGATCTTGATTCATTTATTTATTTATTTTCAAACAAGGTTTTCTACAGAGGGTTTGTGTTTTTGAAGAACATATCTGGATGTTTTCAAAAAAGTTGAATTCTTCATGCTACAACCTAAATATTTGAAGCACAGTTTCTAAGTTTTAATTCAAACAATGAATTTCAACAATCAGATTCATAAACATAATAAATTGCATTGAAAAAAACAAGAACAAAACCTGGAATCTGAAGCTACAGAAGAAGATGAATTTTTTTGATGCAAGCCTCCTCCAAGAATTTCCTGAATTTCTCAAACATGAAACGAATCCAATCCAAAAACCAAAAATTGTTTCAAACCCTTCTTTGCACAAATTTTTCAAAAAATCCTTCACTGCTCTAAAGAATGAATTCTTCCCCAAAAACTTCTCTCCCAAAATTGAAAACATGCATTCCACATAAATCAAAAATATATAATACAACCCTAATTCCCATTGCATGCAAAATTGAGAATTAGATATTTATTTCCTTTTCTATTTTCAAAAACCCAAATTGAATTTAAAATACAATTTCAATTTCCTTTAATTTCAAAATGCAATTTTCGAATATCTGTCAATTTCTTTTTATTTAATTTAATTTAATCCAATGAACTTAATTAATTAATTTTAATTATTTAATAACTAAATTCAACTCTTTTGAGATTAAAATTTAATTAATTAAATAAATTAAAATTTAACTAAATTAAATTTCATTACAAGTTTAAATATAACATCAAAGCATAATATTAATTTAATATAACATAATCACTACTTTTTCCAATGCAATTATTTTAAACATTAATTTAACAATAATGCATCTAACAGAATCATATAACATTAAATAAGGTAAACATGACTCAACAAACAGGATAGACGACACACTAAGGCTAGGGCGTAGACCTCACACATGTTACCTAGCTACTATCTCCCGTTCAACTTAACCGTTGGGTCGACACGCTCAAACCTGTGAAACCAGGTGGAGTCGATGCCATGTACCTGCAACCTGAAACCAAGTAAACAACATAATACAGTATATCCAGCATATAATACACACCGTGAAGAAGAAATCATGGATTCGCAGGGCGCTTGCAAGCGAGTGATGCGAAACCGTCCTCTTTACCAATCCACACATCAAAGACTGACATTACATCTTAATCAATAATCACATAATAATATCTCATGCTACTCTACTAACATCATTAATCCATTTTGTATGTGAAACAATAATTAGATAACCTCATCACACAATAATAGTTGTCGCTCAATAGTAGCAATCCAAAACATAAACAACAAGGTGTGTCCAGTATCATAGTAGCTGCAACCCAAACATAGCATAAGAAAAATGAACAAGAAGCAAAAGGAGGGGTATTAAATTCTCCCCCCAAAGACCAGGCTTACTCCTGGAAGCCTGCAAACAAGTAGGGATATAACTCCCTCATCCTAATTGCATCCTCCCAGGTGGATGATGCATCATCCCTAGGATCCCACTGAACTCTGACCCGATCAATATCTCACCCTCAAAGAGCGAGTGTTTTGTGCTCCGTTACGGCCATGGGCTCCAAAGCCAACTACCCGTCCTCTACCTATAAATAATTCCAATCAAGGACCTGAGTAACATCTGGATGATAGGGTCAAAGAACTGAAACATGGAAAATGTCATGAATACGTGCTAGACTAGGTGGCAAAGCAAGTCGATAAGCAACTGGACCAATCTTTTCGAGTATCTCGAAAGGTCTGACAAAGCAAGGCACCAACTTAGAACCCTTCCCATATCGGATAGGACTCTTTCGCGGATGCACCCACAAAAATACTCTATCGCCGACAGAAAACTGACGATCCACTCTATGTGCATCTTCATACTTCTTTTGCCTATCCTGTACTACTACCAGGTGCTCTCTAATCCGATCCACCTACTGCTCCACAAACAAATGGTTACAACAATCAACAACCAATCACTGCTCTCCAACCTGGTAGTTCAGCTTCTCCTTCATATATTGCCTACCATGGTCAGGGTCCACTAAGACATGCATACACTGTTTGTGT
The DNA here is from genome assembly GCA_007115665.2 of Sequoiadendron giganteum. Classification (NCBI taxonomy): domain Eukaryota; kingdom Viridiplantae; phylum Streptophyta; class Pinopsida; order Cupressales; family Cupressaceae; genus Sequoiadendron; species Sequoiadendron giganteum. The sequence goes on from CM021105.1 coordinate 543,284,405, forward strand.
AATTCTGAAGAATCTAGATGGGAATCTACAATATTCACAACAAGTCTCTCGAAAGACTTAAATATTCAACTTCCAACATGATGTCACGTCATCACCGCTGACCAATCCTACACACCGATTGGGTCCACCACAACATGTGTTCAAAGCCCACACACCCCGTAGGAGTCACTCGAGACCCACCACAAGAGGCATGGGACTATCGGGAACCATTGATCAACCTGACAAGTGTTAAACACTTAGTCAATTTTTCTTTCTTCATAAGAGTTTGTTGGACCTCTCCACAAAGGAGCACAAAATAAATGAGCATCATTGGATCAAGCACATCGCATCCATAGATAAAGATCACCTTTAACTGACACACTATGGTCCCCACTACCTCTGTGACATCCACATCATTTCTAATAAGTCAAAGCTTGTATGATGTTGCTACATCGCTAGAAAACTGAACTTCAGAACCTCTATCGGAGGTTATGAATTTTCCAAAACCCACAACTCGCCGATAGCAAAGGGATCGCTATGTCACTTGAAAAATGAACTTCAAAACCTCTCTAGGAGATTATAAATTTCTCAAAACCCATGACATTTCAATAACAAAGAGAACCTCAATGTCGCTAAGTCAGGAAGATATCAAACTTTAGAACCCTGTGACTTAAGTTAGGAAAACTTGAAATCCAACAACTTAACTAAGAAACCATTTCCTGCCAACATGATTTCGATCAGACTACTCACTTTTTCCTGGTGATATTTAACTGTTTGTTCGACAATGCAGAGGCCCGAACACTATTACATTTGAGGCACCATTTCTCAACATGGACTCCAAGCTCTTTCATTCTAATAACCTTATCTCTCTTAATTTTTAAAGTGATTAATAGTTTCATTATTTTATTTTATTTAGTCAATATTGCTTGGAATGTCTTACTCACATTGGAAATCGGGTTAAATTAATCCTTCACATTTAGATTTGGGCTCTAAAATAAGCAAGTTTCTTTTAATCCCAAGATCTACTTATGTATGCTCTCCTCTTCTTGAGGATAAAAATATGTAATCTATTTTTTTTTTTAAGGGATTTTCTTAGGGATCTCAACACCCTAGGTACTCCCATGTTCCATTGGATTATAAAGAGAAAGGGTTGAATTGAAATACACATATTACCAATCTTGGCTAAGCCTCTAAGAACTTTATAACTTAGAGAAGTGAAGGTGAAGAGTGGATTAGCCTTTCCTCCCAACTATTTAGGAATATTCCCTTTCATCTATGGATTAGGCCTTATGTAACTTTGTGGTATATAAAGGATACCCCTAGTTGATCTTGTAAAGCCTAAAAATCTTATTAACCATACCTACTTGAGTAGGCTTTTCCATGTGTCTTGTGTGTTTGATTGTTTAGATCACCATCTCCACTTGAAACAAAAGGGATAATATCTATCAAAAATTTAGCCTTAGGAATCATTTTTTCTATTATTTATTTGTGTTTTTGCATCTTCATATAAAATATAAAAATTCAAGAATTTATTAAAAAAATAAACAAAAAAAAAATCATCAAAACAAGAAAATAAATTGTCTTCATAGATATAAAACTGTGTCTTGCTTTATTTTATGAATTGTGATATTTTCAGTCATCTTGCTTCTTGATTGCACCTTTTTCCAAAATAAATTGCTCAAAATAAAAACCTAAACCTAAAACACTATAGAAGATTGCATCTTAGACTAAAACAACACATTTGATTATATTTTGTGCTTCTAAGCTATTTTAAGCCACATTTAAGCCATAGTGTTGCACTTGTAAGATATTTTGTTGCACTTTTGATCATTTTTTCTATACTTTTGGTCCATTGTAGATTGCTTCTAACTAATAAATAATATCTTTGAAACTTTTAAAACCCAACAAAAATTATAATTTTCAAAACAACAAACTAGTAGAAAACCTAAGATGAAACAAATCTTTGATTGGCATTATTTCATTGTCCTTGATAATATTTGGAGGAGAATAAAACTTTTGGATATTTTCATATCATTATAAAAATTTATCAAATGTCTTTAATCTAGATCTCCTATCTGTTATCTCTATCATTATCAATCAATATTTTTTTCTTGGACCCATAAGTCTAGTTCAAGTATACATTATCAATCTTTGATCTTGATTGTTTTTCTTGGACTCGCAAGTCTATTTCAAGTATAATAATATCTATTTTCTTAGAGTCATAAGTCTAGTTCAAGTAGACATTATCTTGATCATTTTTCTTGGACTCACAAGTCTATTTCAAGTAGAATAGTATCATTAGCTATCAATATCTATTTTCTTAGAATCACAAATCTAGTCTAAGTAAACAATATCTTTATCACTTTGAGATCTAGATTAACTTTTATGTTTTTTGTTTTATGCAAAAACCATCAAATTTTCTTAAATCAAGTCCTCTATTGTTTAAGTTCTTACATCTTATATATGTCACTTACAATATCACAATATAAGAAAATCATGAAATCTCATGAAATAGAATCAAACATGAAAACACCCATAAGGAGTAACCAACATGAAGCGGGGATGTCTTCACAACAGCCACATCGAGGAAAATATTCACAACTACCACCCCAAGGTGCATATGCGGGTTCCATATCATCATCTTCATGGACCATTCACATTGATGAAAAACTCAATCAGGACCCAACATTAGAGGAAATAAAATAATTTGAACAAGAACCTAAAGAAAAGAGAGTTTTGGAGCTTATGTTCACTAAAAATCCCAATCATTACCTTCAAATGTTAATTCAAAGTGGTGTACGATGCCTCCTAATTTAGACACCCAAAATCCATTACAAAATTCTATAAATATAATAATTTCCACTTTTCTCAACTTCAGCCATCTAAGGTTCAATGACACTCCTATATAGAGACACGTGATCATTTTACACTTAATCCACCTCACACCATGGCACATTCTATTGATAATAGTTGTGTTGATGTGGATGTTAGCCACACATTACACAGATAAAATCTATGTAAATAAATTTACCTCTCTTGAAAAAAAATCAAATTCTAAGATAGAATTTAATCATCTCAACGTTTCATTAGTTAGGTCTTGATTGTGCAAGTTTTACTCAGAGTTTGTTGTGAAACATTTTTTACAAAGGGATTTATGCACTAGATTTGCAAGCAAGGTGAGATTTTGAAGATAATTGTTTAAATATTAATAAAATCAACCTTAATTAGTGTTCAAATATCATTAATCTAATTATATTTATGTATTTCAGAACACTTATTATCATCAAATATATTATTTTTGATACTTTAAAATCTATGAATTTTAGGGATTTCAAACCTCAAAAGAAAATGAAAAATAAAAGGGTTGAGAAAGAGAAGGGTTAGATATACTAAGTTCACATTTATTTTTCACAAATATACTTCACAACTATAGAATATATCATTTAGTATCCTATGGTTCACCAAACCCTATCACAATTACACATAACACCTAAAATGAAACAATTTTTTTTTTAACATAAAATATTCACACGATTATAAATGAAACATTAACCCAAATTCTAACCTAAGTCCTCTAAGTTCTGCGACTACACTATATGATTCCAAAAAGCTAAACTACAAGATTCGTGAAACATTACATTAAACAAATTCCCTCAACAATATGAAGTTACACTTATCATCACATTTACAAGATCATCTAATATGAAATAACCATTGCATGATCAATAGATATCATTTAGAATCAATCCAATTAACTACCATATAAAATATCATCTTTTACATTGTTTATGTCGAACTCAAGGGAACACTGAGAGGGGGGGTGAATCAGTGTTCTACAAATCTAAACTTTATTAATCTAATATTTAAACCATTTCAACATTAAACCAAAGGAAAGATGCAAACACACAAAGTAATCTTCCACAAAACCATAACACAAGGATTTTTACGTGGAAACCCTGTTAGGGGAAAAACCACAATGGAGGTCAATCCACAATTTGAGTACTCAAATATAAGTTTTACAAAATAGGAATGCACTTGCATTCGATCTCATTGCCTAGAGCTCACTGCTCAAAATAGGAAGGCTCACTACCTTACAAAATGTTCAAATTAAGACCACCTAAAGGATTGAACTGAAGTAATAACATCTACTCATGCCTAGTTACAGTTTTGGTTCAACTCGTAGATCAAATTCAGGACCTTCTATTTGATTCTGCACTTCGCTTACTCTCCTTTGCTCTCTTCTGCATTTCGAATCACAAATCCATGCACAAGTTAATTCACGTCACTATGCTTCTGAATTTCACATCACACACTAACATACTTTGCATCGCATACGCTTTGATTCATAAAATGATACAATTGATCTCTTATATATATCTGCAACCAAGGATTTGATCATCCATATGTTGGCTTTGACAAAACATAGAATACTTTTCAACCGTCGGCTAAATCCACAACTGATTATTAATGTGTACCATCCATAGTTTGCCATAGCATAGTGAGGGCCTAAATGAATATGTTAAAACAAAAAAACATTTGAGCAATTACTCCTTAAACATCTGCAACAACTATATCCACCAAGTCGGCCTTCTATCACTAATAAACATAAACTCAATACACTGGATCTTCTAACTCGTACATTGATTGATGCACCAACACAAAACTCAAAGAATAAGGTATTCCAAATACCCAATCGACCTTCCCTAAGATTTGTAACATGAAATGATAAATTGATAATGCATATTGATCAACAGACTCAACTTTAACTAGAAACCTTGTTCTTCATTCTTACTTCTGGTAGTAGCTAGCTCTTTACTTTGTCTGCCGGTATGAATAGATACAAAAGTGTGTACCGGATCAATGACTTAGGTTTCCATCAATGACAACACTAGATTCCAACAATCTCTAGAAGCCATATGCCAACAATCTCACCCTTTGGCATTGATGGCAACACTTAGTGGAAAATGACTAAGTGTCAAAACCAATATGAGTACGCTGCCAAACTTCAAAATTTCAAAACATAGCTCCCCCTGAGATTGATGAGGCATTTTTCAATGCTCTCTCTCCCCCTTTGACATCAATAAAAAAACATATTCGATCTCCCTTTGAAATATAAACAAAACTTCAAAACTGATTCAAAATTTGAAAAAAAGAACAATTGTTAGAAGATTATCATGTGTTTTTCATTCATCTCCGGAAGAAATTTCTCTCAAGCTTTTATTGCAATCCCAATGATTTTTTATCATGTTTTTATTCTTAGACGTCTTGTTGAAAATCTTGATGAGGGATTTTGGAATTGTGATCACATCCTCTAATTTCTCTCCTTTCCTCAGTATCTCAATCATCTATTCCAATCTGCATTCAGTTGAGTCCTTTACTTTCCAAAAAGTTTCCACAAGCTTGTTTTTAGTGAATTGAACTTTAGTATGCTCAGAATGTAACTCTTGAATCATTTTCTTGATTGTACCATCCTAATCCTGAAACATATCAAAACTTTGTCCAATCCCATTTAACTTTGTTTCAATTTTTTCCAATTTTTCTTTGTATTTTCCAACTGCATGAGGCCAGCGGATGCAATATTTATAGATGTCATTTGCTGCTCTTATGCATTGCCTCAATTAATTAATTTTATTTTTCAACTTGGTATTGATTCTTTAGGTGTAGGATCACTTCTTTTCCTTCTTCCCTATTTTGAGACTCGGATTGCATGATTTCCTTGATGCATTCAATCATTTCTTCTGGAAAAGTATTTTGCAAAATTTCCAATTTGATCTGATTCTGGACAACATGAGCACTCAATACACTCAAAATCATATCTTGATCATATGAGGGTCTAATAGGCCACAACTTAGCAATTTTTTGCATTCCTCTTTCCTCATGAATAAGTTGCAGTAGTTTTTCTTTTGTTAAGTCATCTTCTTCTTCACTTGATTCTATCATTTCCTTTTCTTGTTCTAGTTCGATCGATTCCAGTTATTTTCCCTGGGTGTCCTTAGTTTCCTTATTATATTCCTCATCTGGTATATCCACAATCTCTTGTTCTTTTCCTTTTCCTTCAATTTTTGGAATCTTGCATGTCGGAGGAGTATAGACAACAATTTTCTTTTCTCTTTTCTTCTTTCTCTCCATCTCACTAGAAGAGGAGCCAACTTCAAGTGCCCTTACTAGAAGAGAAATACCAATTGAGCCAAACTTTCCTAGCAAACTCTTAAAGAAATTTCTGAATTCTTGATCACATTTTTCCAAACTCTTAGAGTGTGTGTAGATTTGTTTGCACACCGATTCATTTTCTTTCCACATCACATTATTGTTCATCGGCAATAAATTCAAAAATTAAATCACTATACATGTAACCACAGTCCCAAACCTGAAAGGGTAATCTATCTCCTTTGTTAATTGTGCATTCTCCATTAGTTGATCCTTTAGCAGTCTGCACAGGTCAAAGTCTTGATCTTCCATTATCATTTTGTGAAAGATGTAAATTGTACCAGCTAAGGTTGCTCCTTCTCTATTTTTGAAGAAAAATTTATAGGATACTCCATGCGAATGTATCTTATTATTGAATCTCTGATTGTCGAAATTATCAATGTCATTTGATCTCCAATAACTCTAGTTAGGGTTTCGACTTCTTTATTCCAAATAGACTTCTTTCTCGGTATATCCCCAATTTTGCATAATCCAGTTAACTTTCCAATTACTTCTTTCAAAATGAGGTAGGGTTTGTCTAGAATTAAAGTATCATCATTCAATCTGATCAAAATAAACTTAATGATTTTTGTGTTCTCAAAATAGGGAAACTCATTCAAAATGTCCAAATTTATGTGTTTAGCTTCTCTCAACCATTTCAATTCATTGAGGGACAACAAATTCCTTACAGCTCTAATATTTTCATTGTTATATTCATCTATATTGATTGTTCCTTTGATTTGTTCCATTTTTCCTTTTGTACTTATGTTTCATTTCTATCAACCGCACACCAAACTAAATGAAAATTTTTGAAGTACTTGATGAATTAGGGTTTCACAGCTGAAATGTCTTCACGCCTTTGAGATTATGTTGCAGAGAAATCTCCTTCTTCTTCTCTTTGATAAAGTGGCAAATGAGGGTTTCAACATGTCCTTTTATAATTTCACACACCTAACTTTTTGATGTAATAAATTATTTTTCCCTAGGTGTTTCGGATGCCCTATTTTCTCAGACTGTGAGAAAAAAATTCTTCTACGGACCTACGATTTCTTTGAATTTCCTTGTGAATTTTTTCCAAAGCATTTGTAGATCATTGATACTGCTATTTGACAATATTTCATGTTCTGGTACCACTATGGGCAAGGGAAAAAGGATTTTCTTGAAAAACTCCTCCTAGGCCAATGGCTTGAGATCAATTTCCAAAGGAATTATCGAAAGAAAGTTCAGGTATGAAACTATTTCCTGCATCAGACTCGAACTTTCTTACCCATGTCTTCTTCATCTGATCTCTTATTTCATCTTTAGTCACGTTTCCCTTTTCTTTATCATCTTTCTATGTATTTCTACCTTTGTATACCAAACCTCTTCTATCCACATTTTTGTTTCTACAAAATCTTGCAATGTGACCATATTTTTTGCAATTGCAGCACACAGTATTTCCTTGTCCATACCAATCATTCCATTGATTTCTTCTTGATCTGCATTGGTTATCAATATGCCCAAATCTTCCACAGGTATAACATTCAACATTCCTTCTACTAACATAGTAGTTTGACACATTTTTGCATTCAATTGATTTATGACCAAAAATTTTGCAATTGAAACACTAACCGAGGAACGATGAATCATTTGATTTCATTTTACTTCCAAATTGGGCTGCCATATGACACAATTTATTGCAAGAAAAATAGTATCCATTAAAATTTTGAGCATTAGGTTGCCTTACCGGATGCCTTTTTGCTTTTTTTATCAAATTTTCTTGCCTAAAATTCCTTTGTCTAGATTTGGAGCATTCTCCTTTCTCATATCCAATGCCTTGCTTGTCATTTTTCGTTCTTTTTTCCTTGAGTCAGCTCATCAATCTTAACTGAGCTAATCATAAACTTCTCCTTGTATTCATTTGTAGTAGTAAGTTCATTCCTGAGAATAACAATCTATTTTTCAAGCTCTTCCTCATTGTTTCTGGATTGTTGAAGTTCAATCTCCAACTGAATAAATTCTCCATTTACTCTTCTGCATTCATCAATTTTTCTTTTAAGGACTAAGCAAGGTCCTCCTCATTCTTCTTTCTTTCTTCAATCTCCTTAGTCAGCTTCATCACCATAGATTCCATCTCATGTTTTAGGGCAGCATTGTCTCTGGTAAGCTTTTCGCATTCTTGAGTTATTTCCTTCAAGGTTTGATTCAAGTGAGCATCATCCATGTTTTCACTCTCTTTTTGCTTAATCTAATCACAAAGATCCTTCCTCTTTTACTTGGATTTTACAATCTGATCCTTCAATGACTGAATGAATTTATTAGCATCCTTAAGATTCACTCCCAATTCCCTGACTTTTGCTTTAGACTGATCAAGATCATCAAGTGTCACCACAAGCTTTTAAACTCCTTCCAAGGAACTAGGCTCTGATACCAATTGTTGGACTCAAGGGAGCACTGAGGGGGGGGGTGAATCAGTGTTTTGCAAATCTAATCTTTATTAATCTGATATTTAAACCATTTCAAAATTAAACTAAAGGAAAGATGCAAACACACAAATTAATCATCCACAGCATCATAAAACAAGGATTTTTATGTGGAAACCCTATTAGGGGAAAAACCACGGTGGAGGTCAATCCACAATTTGAGTACTCAAATATAAGTTTTACAAAATGGGAATGCACTTCCATTCAGGATCACTACCTAGAGCTCACTACTCAAAATAGGAAGGCTCACTTCCTTACAAAATTTTTATATTAAGACCATCTGAAGGATTGAACTAAATTAATAGCATCTACTCATGTTTGGTTACAATTTTGGTTCAGCTCATAGATCAGATTTTGGACCTTCTATCTAATTCTGCACTTTGCTCTTCTTTGCTCTACTATGCTCTGCAATTCGTATCACTTTCCTTCTAAATTTTGTATCACACACTAACAGACCTCACATCTCATACACTTTGATTCACAAAATAATACAATCGATCTTTTATATATATCTCCAACCAAGGATTTGATCATCCATATGTTGGCTTTGACAAAACATAGAATACTTTTCAACCGTCGACTAAATCCACAACTAATTCTTAATGTGTACCATCCATAGTCGACCATAGCATAGTGAGAGCCTAAATGAATATGTTCAAACACAAAAACATTTGAGCAATTACTCCTTAAACATCTGCAACGACTATATCCACCAAGTCGGCCTTCTATCACTGATAAACATAAACTCAATACACCAGATCTTCTAACTCGTACATTGATCAATGTGCCAACACAAAACTCAAGAATAAGGTATTCCAAATACCCAATCAACCTTCCCTGAGATGTGTAACACGAACTGATAAACTAATAATGCATATTGATCGACAGACTCAACTTTAACCAGAAACCTTGTTCCCCATTCTTACTTTTGGTAGTAGCTAGCTCTTTACTTTGTCTGTCGGTATGAATAGATACAGAAGTGCATATCGGATCAATGACTTAGGTTTCCATCAATGACAACACTATATTCCAAAAATCTCTAGAAGCCATATGCCAACAATCTCACCCTTTGGCATTGATGGCAACACTTAGTGAAAAATGACTAAGTGTCAAAACCAATATGAGTACGCTACCAAACTTCAAAATTTCAAAACATAGCTCCCCTTGAGATTGATGAAGCATTTTTCACTGCTCTCTCTCCCCCTTTGACATCAATAAAAAAATGTATTCGATCTCCCTTTGAACCATAGCATAGTGAGGGCCTAAATGAATATGTTTGAACACAAAAACATCTGAGCAATTACTCCTTAAACATCCACAACGACTATATCCACCAAGTCGGCCTTTTATCACTGATAAACATAAACTCAATACATCGGATCTTCTAACTTGTACACCAATTGATGCTCCAACACAAAACTCAAGAATAAGGTATTCCAAATACCTAATCGACCTTCCCTAAGATGCGCAACATAAACTGATAAACAGATAATGCATATTGATCGACAGACTCAACTTTAATTGGATACCCTATTCTTCACTCTTACTTTTGATAGTAGCTAGCTCTTTACTCTGTCTGTCGATATGAATAGATACAAAATTATTTATCGGATCAATGACTTAGGTTGCCATCAATGACAACACTAGATTCCAACAATCTCCTTAAGCCACATATGCCAATAGTCTATTACATAAGAGAGTTCAAAATAAATTTACATCATTACATCGATACAAGTGAACAACAATGTCTCCTTGAATACACGTGAGGAGAGTACAACTAAGTATTATACATGATACATTAGATTTATAGTTCAATACAATTACATGAGTAACAATCCATATGAATGGGTACAAATGAAAAAGTCTTCAATTCAGAAGTGGTCACGAACAAGGAGAGGGAACCCAAAGGAGTACAATGCACTTTTCACCCAACCATGTGGAACCCAAAGGTCCACCCTCGTGCTAGAAGATAGCAAAGGGTCCCTCCATCACAATCAAGAAAAATAAAAAAGACAACACAAGGCTAACATGACATTAATGAACAAGTAAAGCACAATATCATATGACAATAACATTACTTACAAAGGCACATAAACATCCAAGGGAAACAAGGGACAAGGGGATACTAGCTTGTCGTAGGAGATCCCAATAGAAACAAGAGAAAATCCACTTGCACAATCACATGAATTCAATAATAATATAACATGGTGAGGCATAATCCTTCCCACTCACAAGTTCCAAGAACTCAACCACATAGCTGGAAAATATACCGTGCAAGGCTAATGATCATCATAAATATTGTCAATACAAAACAGTCATCATAAGGGAATAACAAAGAATACCATCAAGAAGACAATTTCCCCTAGCCTCTGGGAGACCCCCTAAGATTCACTTCACAAGAAGACTTAAACATTTGATCAAACCCACGAATCATTACTAAATCGATAATCATTCACTAGCCACATACAAGTAATAACAAAGAATAGTAGAATATGGAGTCTAACATGAGTTTACAAACATATCATTTTAGGTTTACTAATTAATCATTTAATTTAAAGATAATTTTTTTCATAATTACTATCTTTCAGTTAAACGGTTACAAACATATCCAACTTCTACATCACATGTTTATTTATTTTATCTATTTAATTATACTGTACATAAAAACAACAAGATACTTTTGTAAGAGCATAACACACCAACAGCATACCTATACACTCCCACACATACACACATATATTTATACATACATATATTGATCAACATTGAACAAAATCTCACAATCATCCCCATTCCATTACTTAATCATTTTACTTCATACAACCAGCACAATCCAATAAGGTAATCATAATTTACAGAGTGAATATAAAATGCAACCATTTACATGTTTACTAAGCATTCATCTTAACCCAAATAATAATTTATTATTCCATATACACTAAACTTCCATTTACACAATGCACTAATCCTTCTATATCCAATTTTTTCTTTTATTTCATTTATTTCTCTTACATGATCTGACTAATAACTATGGCAACAAAGATCACTTATCGATCTCACCATATAAATATACACACGTGTACATATACAAAATTATATATATAAAAACATATATAAGTATGTATCTATATACACATGTTTTAGCATATATGTATATATACATATTTATATATCCATTCACATATGCCTTATATTATCAAAGCAAGGTTTTGTTTGAAAGGCAAAATGCAAATCTTAACCATATAAATGTCTATGTAAATATATATATTTACACTTGTATCCAAATCGTCTATGACATTAATACTCATCTCCTAATTTCCTCCATAATAATACATATAGTTATTTTTTTAAAATTATTTATTACTACCTTTTGGATTACCATGAAGAATAATACATATCTAATATTAGTTCTTAAACACAAAATCCAGATATATAGGTACTTACAAACAAGTGAAAGAACTAATGGATTCACTTCTGCAATTAATTAAGATGAAAAGTAACCTACTCAGTCTATGTAAAAATCATCAAGCTAGTCTTTACATCACCATTTGAACTTTTTTTTATTATTATCTCAAAAGCATAATTGAACCAACCTAATATATAAAACAAAACCTTAATTTTTTTTTCTTCGCTTGAACAATCTAGGTATTGTTTGTTATCAACTATATATCTAATTATAACAGATCTTGTATTTATCAGTGAATGACGTAAAGTAAAAGAAGCAACTCAAAGACAGACATTAATATGTTAATGGAAAATAATCTTGTATATATACACAGATAAATTTTAAACGGAATGCCAAAATGTGATTATATCGATTAGTAGAAATCGGTTTAAGACATACTGTTAATAACAATTTCCAACCACACCCATATCCAACTTAATCAGCATCGATAATCATTTACATGCATTCTAGCGATCTAATCTAATTGAAATGTAACTGACCCAATCAAATTTGCAAGGTATAAGCTTCGTATCACCGTCGGTTCCTGCAGAAAATAACATGAGTAACGAATGTTTAAGGGTTTCATCTAAAGAATGAGATAACATTGGATCACTACCATGGTGGTTGCGCCGAGAGTTTCGTTCAGCTTGATAAAACTAGCAATCGCACCTTGGGGTGCAATAGGTACGTCGAAGAGAATATATTGAATTTATAGTTGTTAAATATGTTTATTTGAAAAATGGAAAATCAATTTGAGAGCTGTAGTTTAAGTAGTTCTCCAAATTGTATTTGTACTATTAAAAATGACAATTGAAGTAACCATCCACAAATAGATAAGTAATAAAAGATAGTCTCTAAATATATAAAATCTGCAGCAATACACAATTGAGAAGGCCAGTGACTATTGCATTTTCACCCAAAAAACAGAAAATCTGTAAATATAACTACACCCAAAAAAATAGAAAATAAAGTCTATGACTATTGCATCTTCCATATGACTATTGCATGTCATTAACAATTTCTGAAACAAATCCCCATTAAGATTTCGTTTTTGAAAATCAAGTCATTGGTCATGAGATTTGGGTCAGTGGGAAACTTTTTTTAAAACAATGTTGTCCTTAAAGTGATCTGTAAGAAGACAAAATAAAATGAAATCAGTTAGTGTAGAATTGCTTTCCAGTAATCAGAAAAAAATTGTATGTACTGTTTTTTCTATTTTCTACATATGTATATCATCCACCTTTCTTGAGATGTAAGTACATTAAAATTTGCTTTTGGAAAGGTAAAAACTAAAAAGCCTATTTTAAAAAAATATCCTCTCACTTGTAAATGTTCCTTTGTATTTATTTGTAGCTAAGAGATGTAATGGATACAGCTTTGCAACATCATATAGGAAACTTGTGTACGTCCAACACAACCTAAAGGAAGCCCATTTGAAGGGAAGTAAACAAAGAAAGCACAAGAAAACAAGAAAAACATCAAGCTGTTCAAGTAAATTTAGAATGTTTGAAGTAGAATTATTTAGAACAGTATGATTGAATCTTGCAGAAAAGGGCTCCACAGGCAGAGTTATGCCAATAAATATGAATCCAATCTAGTTGCCCTCATAATTAAGCTACATGGTGCTGTCATAGTAGGTAAAACTTCCCCTGTTGGGAATTTAAGTGTCATATAAACTGAGATGGTGAAACTTACAGTACTGTTTCCTGGATCTGGAAAGTCAGAGACATGGAAATCAGGGACCTGTAGAGCATTGATTGTGATTCTGGGATCTATTGTTGTTAAGTTAGTCCATTGTTAAGTAGAGGCATGGAGAGACCGGATTAGTCAAGATTTTGAAGCTTGAACAAGACAATTGAAGCCCAAAGTATCCTTGAGAGACGGTGTCTTTGAACAAGACAATTCAAGATTGGCAAAGTTCTTTTGAAATCTTGTCTACTTGACTGGGATCTTCTGAGAGAGTGCAACCAAAACCAAATAATACTGGATTAGAAAGCAAATAAATGATATGTTAACAGCAATATGATTGACTCAATATATTATGTTGATATGACAAAAAACTTACTTGATTTCTGATTTTTGTTGGCCTCTGAGCTCTGAGTAGACTTATCTCCCTCTGAAATCACTCAACTTCCATTCACAATTCACACCCTATTAAAAAAAATGTTCTAGAATCTTTTGTAATACTTTCTCAAGAAGCTTTTACCAGCAAGAAACCGATCTGCCCATGTACATGGAGATTAAGGAAATTAAAAATAGACAGTGATCGTTTTGATGACACATGTAGAAACAATATGATCATCAAAACTCACAAAAAGTAGAAAACAGTAAACCCATGGGACTGCTCTCATTTTAAGGTGTAAAATCCATCAAGCACCATAAGGTCAAGGAAGAAACCCTCATCAAAATTTTCTGAGATTGACAGAAGCATGCAAACCAGATACTAATTTTCTACCCAGTGTTTAGTTGGTGGAGCCAGTGTTGGCTTCATTTATTTGCCTCTCAAAAAAGGATAGCTACGCTTTAAAGGTTAAGCTGCTGGAGATTGTTGGAAGGTACTTTTGTTTGTTTATGGCTAACTAATTTTTCTTCTTTAACATATCCTCATCCTTCAAACTGCAAACCGTAAAAGTCGGGATCTTTTCCAGAATATTCAAAGCAGCTATTGTGTACTCATTTTGTTTCTTTTGGAAAGATTACCTTTAGGTCCATAAATGGTGAACTAACTAACATGCATAAAGGAATATAGAGCAATGAACAAGAAACTGAAGAAAATTAAGTCCATTTTAATTATTTACCTCTCCATTATTTGTTTGCACCTTTGCATTCTATATTGTTAAAGAAATCTAGAAGAATGTCATCAACTTGAGAAATTCAAGCTAAAGTTTTCTAACTTTGACATATACTCTGTTTCAATATTTTTTTTTTAACTTATCCTAAATCTTTGGATTTCAATTTATGATACCATAAAAAAACCTTTGTTGCATCCAAGAGAACAGACTAGAAAGAAGAGCATCAACCAACAAATAGACTTTCAAAAGGCTAAGAAACAACTCAACTTAACAAACCATGAATATAGCTGGTGTACTTGTATGGAGAACAATCCTGAACTACTACACAACTGATTCCATCTCTAACAGTAGCAAACTCATTTCATCAATCCTTGTGGAAATGACAAGATGAACAAAACCCATTTCTCAGTCATAAGATATATGGTTGGTGCCATAATCTTAAACTTGCAACTTGGCAGACCCTGGAATGTTCACTTGGAATCAACAACTAGGCATAAACTCGATATTGGCAAGTCTTCAGAATAGACCAGACAAGTACAAGCAAGCAGTCAAGTAACTCATCTGCTCATGAGTTTTTACTCTATGCTTGGTGCAGCAAGATCAAACCGAGAAGAAAACAACTTTTAGGACTTCCTTGCACATAGAATTCAAATTAAAGAGGGCTCAAAAGACCTTGACAAAGAGGAAAACATACTTTATGACTTCTTTTGCACATAGATTTCGCATGCTTCTTCTGACCTTCAAGTTCCAAACACTTAATACTCCCCTTTACAAATTATCTTTGGTCGAGGTTCTTTAAAACAAATTATGCTGCTACAATCATGATACTAAATTTATAACTACCCTTGTCGTAAGGTGTATTGCAAACCTCTTGGTGTAAATTTCTGCCAAATGTGTAGAATTACAGAATTCAAGATGGAGATTTAAATAGAAATTATTGAAATTACATAACAAGAAATAGAGCATACACATAACACAAATGTTATCGTGGTTCAGTCAATCTGACTTATATCCACACTGAGTAGAGATATATTATTAAGCCTTTTTAATCCCAATTACATAAGAAGATACAACCGCAGTAATATATAAAAAGAATGCCCTTTCATATCCCTCGAATAAGAAGAGACATACGCAAGGGAGTGAAGGCTGACCGTCGGGATTCATTTATTCAACAAACTCCCACCTAATGACCAACGGATACTGCCATACCTCTGCTCTTATTTTCATATTTATCTTTTCTTTACAAGCCCAAGAGAATTTCTTGCATTCGAACTTCTCCTTGGGTACAACCTTTGTCAAAACATCTGTCGGATTGACCTTTGTGTCAATCTTAATCACTTGTAATCTGCCCTCTTCAACCATATGACGCACAAAATGAGCATGAGTGTCAATGTGCTTTGATCGCCGCTGAGATGAGTGATTATGAGCCATAAAAATGGCACTACGACTGCCACAAAATAGAATATAAGCACTTTGTTTGTACTGCAAATCACTAAGCAATCGCTGTAACCAAATCATCTCTCGAGCACCTTCGGAAAGAGCTAAATATTTAGCTTCAACTGAAGATAAGGCAATAGAATGTTGCAACCTAGAGGCCCAACTAATAGCAGCCCCAGCAAATGTGAAAGCATAACCAGTAGTAAACCTCCTTTTATCCAAATCTCCGACAAGATCAGAATCGGTAAATCCTTGCAACTGAACATTGTTGCCATTAAAACACAAACTATAACCAGAAGTACCTTTAAGATACTTCAAAATGCATTTCACCGCTTCCCAATGTTGCTTCCCGGGATTGCTCTTGCTTCCCGGGATTGCTCATGAACCTACTTACAACTCCCACCGTATGAGCAATGTCGGGACGACTAGAAACCATAGCATACATAATGCTACCCACCGCTGATTTGTAAGGGACACGAGCCATAAATTCTTTGTCCACTTGTGTTTGGGGACACAAATCCGATAATAAATGAAAATGAGAAGCAAGAGGAGTAGAAACTATCTTCTCATCAGTCATACCAAACCTGTCCACCACTTTGTCAATGTAATCCTTTTGTGACAATGTAATCTCCTTCTTCTTCCTATCCTGAGTTATCGTCATGCCAAAAGTCCTTTTGGCTGCACCTAAGTCTTTCATTGCAAACTTGTTGGCCAAGTGAACTTTTAACTCACTAACAATCTTCGAACTAGTGTCGGCTATCAACATATCATCAACATAAAGAAGAAGGATAACAAACTCCCCATTAGGAAGCTGCTTACAATAAATGCATGGATCAGATTCACACCTTGTGAAATTGTGTGCAAGCATGAATTTATCAAACTTCAAATACCACTAACGTGGGGCTTGTTTGAGCCCATACAAACTCCTCTTCAACCTGCAAAAAAGATGCTCTTTTCCCTTCTTGACAAAACCTTGAGGCTGCTCCATGTATAACTCCTCATCAACATCGCCATGTAGAAATGTTGTTTTGACATCGAGTTGTTCCAATTCAAGATTCCATAACGCTACAAGTCCCAAAATAGTGCGGATAGTTGTCATTTTGACAATCGGTGAGAAAATTTCATTGAAATCAATCCCTTGTTTCTGAGCATACCCTTTCACCACTAATCGGGCTTTGAACCGTTTAGAACCTCCACCTTCATCTTTCAGTTTGTAGACCCACTTGTTCTTAAGTGACTTTCGATTCGGTGGTAAAGAAACCAAATCCCATGTTTGATTGGTTTCAAGAGATTTCATCTCTTCTTCCATGGCTTTTAGCCATTTATCCTTGTCACTGTTGTTACAAGCATCTTTAAAACTAACCGATTCAGCTTGCTCAGAGATAAGAAGTTATGGTTCTGCCTCTTCAGCAAATAGTAACTCATAATCAGAAAATTTCGAAGGAATCCTCCTATGCCTAGAAGACCTCCTTAAATTATCATGACTCCTTTCATTCTTCTCACAAATAGAATCCTGAGAACAATCGGTTTCTCTTTGCGTGACTCCTGCAGCACTCTCTCTTCTTTGTGTGGCTCCTGCAGCACTCTTTCTTGTTTGCGTGGCTCCTACAATCTCATGTAAAAGACCATCTGAATGTATGTTGCCTGGCAGCGATTGAAAGGAAGGCATAGAGTATGTATCAACAGCCAAGGGAAAACCCATTTTGCAAGGACCAAAACGTGGCATGGTGAAGTCCGTCGGTTCTTCAAAGAACTGAGAGCATGAAGTCCCATGGCGGTGAAGAGAAGAGGACGAGTCCTCTTTTACAGAAATTTCTTGGCTCCCAAATAGTGAGTCATCACTATTACTAGATGAAGTAGGGGGTGCCAAAACTGAGGTGGGAGAAGCAACATTTTTTGTGGGAATAGAAATATTTGACCTCTATGTGACATTATTATTATCACATAAGGAGAAAGGCACATTTTCTACCGACTGTGATTGCTGTGCTAGAAACACATTTTCATTGAAAACCACATCTCGACTCCTCACGATTTTCTTTCCAACCAGATCCCACAATCGAAAACCAAATGGTTTGTACCATAGCCCACAAAAATACACCTCTGTGATTTAAAATCCAGCTTTGTCCTCTTTTCTTTTGGAACATGGACATAAACCTCACATCCAAAAACCCGGATGTGAGAGTAAGAAATCCTCTTTCCCAAACTCTCCTCTTCCGGAATACCAAACTCCAAACGAGATGACGGACTGCAGTTAATCAAGTAAACTGTTGTGTTACATGCTTCTGCCCAAAATTCTTTGTCCAAACCAGCATGAGAAAGCATACATCTAGCTTTTTCGAGAATGGTCCTATTGAGTCTTTCTGTTGCCCCATTTTCTTGAGGAGTGTAGGGAACAACTTTAATCCTTCAAATACCATGAGCTGCACAAAAATTATCAAACTCCAAAGAACAGAATTCACCTCCATTATCTGATTTTAAACATTTAATTTTGTGACCACTTTGATTCTCAACAAGTGCTTTAAAAAATTTAAATTTTGAAAGCACTTCAGATTTTCTAGAAATCATATAAACCCAAACCTTCCTAGTACAATCATCAAGAAAGGTCACAAAGTAATTAGCGCCTCCATAAGAGGTTACCTCGGTAGGGCCAAAGACATCCGAGTGCACCAACTCCAATGGTGTTGTCTTCATGTTGTGTCCATCCTTCAAGAAGTTGACCCGTCTTTGTTTGCCACGAAGACAATGTTCGCAAAACTCCAAATCTGCGGATTGAAGACCCGGTAATTGGTCTCGGTTGAGCATCACCTCAAGTCCTTTCTTGCTTATGTGGCCTAACCTTTGATTCCAAAGAGCCACATCGCTGCCTACAATAGTCATAACAGCTCCCACCTCACCAAAAGTTTTTGCAACATAGAGGTTGCCAACTACGTCTCCTTTTGCAATGACCAAAGAACCTTTAGTTACTTTCCAAGTATCTGTGAGAGTGGTGAGAAATCCTTGGGTATATAACTGACTTACGAAAATCAGATTTCTCTTTAATTTGGGAACATGACGAATGTCTTTTAGCAGCCACTTGACTCCACCAACTAGCTGCAAAACAACATCACCTTTGCCAACAATTTCACAAGCTTTGTTGTCACCCAAATATACATTTCCAAGATTACCTTCTTGGTAATTTGTGAAGACCTCCGTACAAGAAGAGGCATTAAAGGAGGCACCAGAATCTATTACCCACGAATCTGATTTTGTATCACTTGTTGATAGTATGAGAATACCATCATCCTTATCATGTGATATGTTTTCTTCGCTGTCCAAAACCCTTTCTTGTGCCCTTTTATACTTTTTGCAATCTTTCTTGATATGACCAGCCTTCCCACAAAACCAACAACAGCTTTCTTTTCCTTTAGACTGCGATCTTCTAGCTGATTTGGACCATTGATTGTGATTATATCTACCTCTATATTGGCTTCTCCCTCTATTTTCGGTGCTTACCATAGTGAGAGCATCATCGGATGAGGGCTCATCATTCTTCCTCCATAAATCTTCGGAAAGAAGAGTAGCTGAAACTTCATCGAAAACCAACTTCTTGGAGCTTGATGCCGAAGTACTTATGGCTGTCACAACTCCATCCCAACTGTTTGGTAGAGAACACAAAAGAAGAACAGCTTTGTTTTCATCACCTTGAGTCATTCCAACTGAATTTGCTTGGCTGATCAAAGTGTTGAATTCGTTAATGTGGTTTACCATTGCACAACCTTCCTTCATCTTGAGCTTATATAACCTCTTCATGATGAACACTTTATTTGCAGCTGATGCCATAGCATAGGTTTTTATAAGTTTATCCCAACCTTCTTTTGTTGTTTTCTCTTCTGCAACATTGAACATAACATTTTCATTTAGCGAAAGAAATATCGTTGCCTTGGCCTTTTCATCAAGAGTCTCCCAATCTTCGTCTTTCATGGCAGCAGGCTTCTTTTTTTTTCCTTCAAGTGCAAGTTTAAGATCTTGCCTAATTAGCAAAGATTGCATCTGAATCTTCCATATCCCGAAGTTCTTCCCAGAAAATTTTTGTATTCTCGTATCCTCCATTTCCAGAAATTTTGACACAAAATTTCCAACTAGCCTCTCACCAAGCTCTGATACCAATTGTAGAATTGCAGAATTTAAGATGGAGATTTAAACAGAAATTACAGAACAAGAAACAGAGCATACACATAACACAAATGTTATCGTGGTTCAGTCAATCTGACTTACATCCACACTGAGCAGAGATATATTATTAAGCCTTTTTAATCCCAATTACATAAGAAGATACAACCGCAGTAAATATATACAAAGAATGCCCTTTCATATCCCTCGAATAAGAAGAGGCATACGCAAGGGAGTGAAGGCTGACTGTTGGGATTCATTTATTCAACAAAATGGTCCTAGCAGCAAAAATTTATATATAAAAGAAATGTTGTATACATTCAAGTAAATATGTCTTTAGTTTCTTGGTTTTTAATATACATTAGACGAATGCAGGTTTCTGCCCAAGCTCCCATTTGGGGCTATGCAGGGAGGATGCTAGGAAGGTTGGGAAGCTGGGTGTAACACTCGCCAGTTGCATTTGCTTAAAATTTTCTAAAGCCTTTTCAACAAACCCATTTTTAATATATCTTGCAATCATTGCTTTGCATGACTTGACATCTCTTTGAGGCAATCTATCAAACAGTTTGTGTGCCTTCTCTTTTCTTCCAATGTTCTCATACATGTTCACCAGTGCCATTTTATGCCTTAATTCACTGTCTCGGAACACTATTTTGTTTCCTACCAGCATTTTTACGTAAGCTAGGGTTTTATGCTATTTGTTATGATTCTTAATTGTAGCGGGTGCTTTTAAGTTTCCTGCAATTTCTACTCTCTTTTTTTTTGTGTAATTTTTAACATCAGTCCATTCTTAGTGGCCTATTATTTCCAGGTGTAGCTCTTTTTAACCACTCAGTAATAGATGTTGATATTCGCACATGGTTTTCTGTCCCATGTCATTCTGAGATTTTAAAAAAGTTTGAAAACCTAATCTTTACATGGCATTTAATGTCATGCATTGTTGTAGGGAAAATCAGAGTTTGGCAAAACCAAAAAACTTGCAGAATAAAAACTTGTAGATTTAATGTTATCCACCAGAGCATAATCGAAAGCAAGCTTTTATTAGATGTTTGCACAAGCGAAAGGATTTAAGGTTAAATTAAATGAACTATTGAGGGTGATTCAGAACCATTACCAACACGAGTGAACTAGTCAACCACCTATAATAGAAATAGTAGTGGGACGTGTGATTCGAAAAATAAACTCACCTTCAAAGCAAATCCAACAAAGCAAATCAGAAATCGATGGGGGCATATAGAAATTTGGAGTATCGCGGCAGAGATCAAAGTCACCTTCAAAGCAAATCCAACAGTCCAAACAGCATGTGTAGGAAGATGCGCTAAAATGTGTCCTGTTATCAACGATGGCAATGAGAAAAGATACAAGAAAAGGAAAATATAGTTTGACTGTTTGTGTGTGAAATCAATTTTAGGTTTCGGGCATTCTATTAAAGGCCAATCGGACTGACCTCTAATTGTGTCATGCTGTCAAGAATGCCCATATTCTCCACCTTCTACATTAATTGCTTGCTACTCCTATGCAGATATTTCCACCCTCTACAATAATTGCTTTGTTGATTCATGGCCACCCTCACGCAAGTGGAGAAATTGAGAAGAGTGTGGAGGATCAGGGAAAACAGTCAGAAACTGATGAGCCACTGGGATGGATTTCATCGCAGGCGTTTAGCTCTCCACAAATATGCACCATCCGGTATGAAAATGCCTCGCAAATACTGAGCGTGGGGACGCCTTCGGCGTAAAAATAATAGAGATAAAGGATGTATGGGCACAAAATATTTTGTTTAGTATGTAGGCTTGCTTAAAATAATAAAGATGGTGAATATACTAAAGGAATCGAACTCACTTGAAAGTGCAAACGGGAGGTAAGTAAAAGGGTTGAAGATGAGACATCATTATTCTTCTTGAACTCAAGTACCATTAGAGATATAAGACTTGTGAATGTTACTATGTTTCTCATACACTAATTTGGTGGAAGAAATAAAGGTAAGAACTTGTTGTTGAAAAGCACAAGACAACTGAGAGGGGGGTGAATCAGTTGTATCAAATCACTTTACTTTTAAACTTAATCTTTTTAGTTTAATTTCAATCTTAAAAGAAAGAAAATACTAGAGACACCAGATTTACATGGAAAACTCAATGAGGGAAAAACCATAGTAAGGATTAACTCACAATATAGTAGTAATGCAATACTGGATACAAAGGCTCACTATCCAGATACAAAGGTTCGCTGCCCAAATACAAAGGCTCGCTGCCCAAATGCAAGGGATCACTGACTTCAAAGGACTCACTGTCTAGAAAGGAGGCTCACTGCCTACAAAAAATAAAAAGAGATAAATGAAGATCCACCACTAGGTTTCTACACATTCGCAACCTAATCAGAAGATTGTAGATGACATCAGCTCACTGCTTTCAGGAATCTAACACCTTAAAATACTGTTGCCTCAATTCGCTCTTCCACTCTCTATTTTTCGCACTTTTTTGCACACTTCACTCACTTGCTCAATTTTTGGATGGATGGATATCAAATTTGCTACAACCTCATTTTCTTTCATACCATCTTCAACCTTAGAAAGATTCTCCAAGGTGGGTTATTGGTGTAAGCTGGGGTTGGATGGCACACTCACTGTTCCATGCTTTGGGTCTCACCTTGGCAATCCCCTTTGGTGGCACTCTCCACCAACTCAACCTATAGGTCCTATCTCACATGTAGGTACCCCTAGTTCTACTGGCCATCCCCACTACCATCCAAGTCACAACTACCAAACCAATCTTGGTGCTTTTCCACTGTTTCACCCTTGACCCTTAATCTTCCCTAAAGGCCAAACACTCTCAACACTCGGTTAGGTTCTTGCAGGGGTGTGGGAAAGCTTCCAACTACTTCCCACCATCACAAATAGGTGTTACTAACTCCTCCTAGCTCCCTTTATTCATCGCTAGCTCCAAACCCTCACCTAGGGTTAAAAAGGCTACAAGCCTAGAGCCCCAATTAGCCCTCCTAACCCGAGAAAAGTGGATATTTCTCAAATATTTCCCAAATAACCCCAAAAATTTCCTATGGATTCTTGGTCCTATTACCAAGCTCTTCAATATTTTCAAGGTCTTAGTCCTTGTCCTATCGTACACAGGCTCATCCATCAATTTAGCAAATTTAGGGTTTTTTCAGTCAATTCTTGGCCACCCGGTGAACTATTATTGTGTTCTTCCATCAAATAGATTGGTGTAGCCTCTTAATTGATACTAGACCTCTACAGGACCTCCATCCAACTTTCTACCATGGGGTTTAGCAAGGAGAGATCTCCCCTACAAGTTAGGTGTTTCACACCCTTGACTTTCCTAGTTGGGCATTGTTTAGCTCGCCTAGGAAAGGTCTTCTTTCATGAATACCTGACCCCTAATGACTCCTACCACTACTATAAGTATAGTAATGGAGCCTAGCCACTATTTCCAAGAGCCCATACACCAGGTACAGGGGAAGAGTGGCCTAGAACTCCATTTATTGCAGTTTTCCAGTCAGAACAACCAAAACTAGAACCTAGAGAACTAAAATTAAAAGCTTTAAACAATGAAACAACTACCTACAAACGCAACCAATACTTGGAAGACAATTAGATCACATTCCGCACGCATAACAAAGCCTGGTTATGCCATTAACACACCACCAAGAACAAAAACACATAAAAATTAGTGAATCTTCTACTATCCTCGCTTGTCCTTCATGAAAATTTCAAACTACAAAAATTGTAATGCCTTCCAACCTTTCACACAGGTCGAGGCACCCCTTATAAAGGTTCATAAAGTGGTTACCCTTCCCCTTGGTTGGACATAACCACCACATTGGCCAAAATTGCACAAATGCAACATTTTGGGCTTTATTTCCAATTTTCTAGAAACTACCAAACATGAGTGTCTAAACTCACAACTCTTCCACTTTTGATAGCTCCTGACCAAGACATTTTAGGTCTCTTCCTCAATTGCAATGGTCAACATGACCTTATCACATTGAAAACAAAAATTAACAAAAATTTCTTATTCCTAGTGTTTCCTAGGTATTCTTCTAGGTGCTCCTACACCATTCTCCCCCTCTCTACCAAACACTAAAGAATGGAAGGAGAGATCAGGGACATATCAATGCCAATCTTCTTGAACTGGTCCTCTTGTACCCATGTAGCCTCAGATTCAGGCTTGTTCTACCATTTGATAAGGTGTTCCATGTACACTTTCTTCCTTGTAGACTTTTGTACTCTTGACTCCAAGATCTTTTATGCCTGAAGCTTGTCTTGAATAGGTAATGCTATGTTACTGACATCTTGGAAAACCTCTCTACTATTTGGATCCATCTCTTGGATTGATCCCTTGTACTTGATCAAATCTGCAACATTGAAAACTGGTGAAATTCCCAAGTCAGAAGGTAACTCCACGTTGTATGCATTCTTCCCATACTTGGCTAATATCTTGCATGGTCCTACTCTTTTCATTTGCAACTTGGTTGCCATTCCCTTCTGCAATCTAGATTTGTTAAGGTGAACCATGAAAAAGTCTCCTACTGCAAATTATACATCTTTCCTTGACATGTCTACCTTATCCTTCAATTTTTGAGTAGCCTCCGTGACTGTCCTCTTTACCTGCTCTTGAATCTCTTTCATGGTGTGAGTGAAGTCTTCAGCATGTCCACTCCTATTCTCCATGGCTCCTAGTTCCCTGAGCTCACAAATACCTCTTGGGTGCATTCCATACACAACCTCAAAAGGACTCTTCCCTATGGTCCGGTTGACACTATCATTATAAGCATACTCAGCTTGTGAGATGACCATATCCCATGTATGTCCATATTCCTTGGTTAGGCACCTAAGAAGATTACCCAACACCCTGTTAACCACCTCTGTTTGACCATCGGTCTGAGGATGGTAAGCTGATCCAAATGACAGGTTGGTACCCAATCTACTCCATCGAGTCTTCCAAAAAAGACTCATGAACTTAATATCCCTGTCTGAAACAATGCTTAAAGGTAAGCCATGAATCCTTACAACCTCCTTAAAGAAAAGATGAGCTATGTAGCTAGCATCATGAGTGGTTTTGCAAGGAATAAAGTGACTCATTTGCTAAATCTATCCACCACTACATATACACTGTCAAAACCAGTCCTGGTCTTAGGGAGTCCTACCACAAAATCCATGCTCACACACTCCCATGGTCTGTTAGGAATGGGTAGGGGTTGATAAAGACCAGCATTACTAGCTCCTCCCTTAGCTTTCATACACACAACACATTGTTCGACATACTTTCTAACATCTCTTGCCAACTTAGGCCAATAGTAAAACCTTTGTACTAGTTCTAAAGTCTTGTTGATGCCAAAATGTCCACTAAGACTACCATTATGCTTCTCTTGAATGAGGTTTTCTCTCATTGATCCTCTTGGAACACACAACTGATTCCCTTTAAACAATAATCCACTTTGCAATGTATACTCAGCATATTGACTATGAAAATGATTCTCAAAGTCAAAACATACCTTATAGGCTTCTGAGAAATCTTCATCCTCTCCATAGAGATCTTTAAAGCTTTCAATCTCTATGCTCTTCACTTGTATCTCTTGCACTGTCAACAACCTCCTGCTCAATGCATCTGCTACCTTATTCATCTACCCCTTCTTGTGCTTGATGGTTAAGGTTAAAGCTTGGATGTATTCCATCCATTTCAAATGCCTATTACTCAACTTCTCTTGAGTTTTGATATAGCTGAGTGCCTGATTGTCAGTGAAAACTACAAACTCCTTGGGTAGAAGGTACTGTCTCCACTTCCTAAGTGACTAAACCAAAGCATAAAGTTCTAAGTCATAAGTTGAATACTTCTTCTTTGCTTCATTGAGCTTCTCACTAAAGAAGGCTATAGGCCTACCCTCTTGACTTAACACTCCACCTACTGCCACTCCACTAGCATCACATTCCACAGTGAACAACTTGTCAAAGCTAGGTAACAAGAGAATAGGTTGAGTGGCCACTTCTTGTGTCCACTTAAACTTGGTTTTTAGACCACCTTTGATTGTATCTAGGACCAATGCACAAATACCACTAAAGTTCCTTATGAATTTTCTATAGAATTGAGCCAATCCATGGAAACTTCTTACCTCAGTCCCTGTGGTTGGTGTAGGCCAATTTAGGATAGCTTCCACCTTGCTTGGATCCATATTCAATGATCCTTGAGACACTACAAAGCCCAAATATACAAGCTCTTGCTTAAAGAACTCACACTTCTCTAGATTGATTGCCAACTTCTCCTCTTGCAACCTTCTTAGTACCAACTCCACATGTTTTAAATGCTCTTCCGTTGTCTTACTGAATATGAGGATGTCATCAAGGTATACCACCACAAATACTCTTGTGAAATCTTTGAGCACTTCATTCATGAGCCTCATGAATGTGCTAGGGGCATTGGAGAGACCAAATGGCATCACTCTCCATTCATATAACCCATCATTTGTCTTAAATGTTGTATTCCACTCATCACAATCCTTAATTATGATCTGATGGTATCCACTCTTGAGATCCAACTTGGTGTAATACTGAGCTCCTCCAAGACAATCTATTAAGTCTTCAACTCTAGGAATAGGGAACCTATACCTAATTGTGATTCTATTTATTGCTCTAGAATCAGTACATAATCTCCATTTACCTCCCTTCTTGGTTGCCAAGACTACTGGTACTACACATGGGTTGATGCTCTTTTGAATCAATTTTTGATCCAACAACTCTTGCACTTGTCTAGCCACTTCCAAATTCTAATCCGATGTAAGCTTATATGCTGCTTTGTTAGGCAAGGATGCTCCAGGTATGAAGTCAATCTGATGACTAATGGACCTTTTAGGAGGTAAAGTTGCAAGTGTGCCATCACTTACTATGTCCTTGTACTTCTCAAGTAAATTCTGGACTGCTCTGAGTATGACTGGTTTTTCAATCTCATCTTCCTCATTGGATTGCAACAATACTACATATCCTTCTCCACCTTCGTGTAGGGTGTTGAGGAACTCTTTTCCACTACTTAGTAGCACACTTGGTGTCTTTGAATGTCCTTCATCCTCTTTTGATAGTGACTACAACTTAAAATTATTTCCATCCTTCTTAAATGAGATTGTATTTTCCTTTCCATCATACATGGCACTCCTGTCATATTGCCATGGTCTGCCCAATAGTACATGACATGCATCCATGGGTAAGACATCACAAACTAACTTGTCCTTGTACCCTCCAATGGAAAACTCCACCGTTACTTGCTCATTCACTAAAACACTTTGCCCTTTGTTAAGCTATGTGACCTTGTAGGGGTTAGTGTGGGGTACCTTCTCCAATTTCAGTTTCATTACTGCCTCCTCTGATATAATATTGTCTGTTGAACCTGAATCTACTATGACCTTCCACACTTTACCAAGTATCTTGCACCTTACCCTGAATAGAGCTCTCCTTTGTTTTGGTTCTTCCTTGATCGGTTGTCTGATCAAGACTCTTCTAAACATCAGACTCTCTCCCATCTCAGATTCAATGTAACTAACCTCAATTGACTTAGGACTCATGGTGTCCTCTTGTGCATAAGCCACTCTCTTCTCATTGCTTGATGAAGATGCTTTCTCCGGGCACATATAGGCTAGATGTCCAACTTGACCACAATGGTAGCATTTCATGTTTGCAAAATAGGAATTGCTCCTGCCTACTCCTCTTCCTCTATTTGATCCTCCTTGAGAACCTCTACCTCTGTTATACCCTCCTCTAGAAGGTGTTTCATTGTCATGATCTGTGGATTTGAACTCTCCTTGGTTTCTTTGGTCATTGCCTCTACCTTGGTAGCCACCCCTTTGTCCTCTTTGATCTCTTTGTTATTTGCCTTTACCTCTGCCTTTAGAATTGGAGTCTTGTTTCTTTTTCAACTTCTCCTCCACCTTAAAAGCCATTTGAAAACAACTATGGAGATTGGTGAGGGTAAAGAGACTCAACTCCTCTTGGATGTTCCATTTGAGGCCATTTAGATACCTCGCCACCTTGATGCTTAATACTTCTTGCACCCTAGACCTAAGACTTAGTTTTTGGAACTCTTCTGTATAGGCAACTACATCTAGGTCTCTTCGCCTAAGGTTTTTCCTCTTCTTATGTAATTGGACCTCATAGTCTTCAGGTAGATAATACTCCTTCACTTTAGCCACCATAACTTTCCAACTAGAAATGTGTTTCTTGCCTTCATTCTCTCTTTCTTCTTGTAGGAACTTCCACCAAGTCAGTGTTTGTCCCCTTAGCCTTGATTTTTCTATGTTCACCTTCTGTGCCTCAGTTAGTCCATCACACTCAAAGTGATTCTCCATTCCTTCTATCCACTCCATAACCAACTCTGCATCCATTCTACCTATGAAGATGGGAATGCCTTCTAATGCTTTACCACTCAAAGCCTTCAATGCCTTGAGGAAGGGTTCCTCCTTTAGTGGAGGATCAGGGTCTTGTTCAATATCCTCCTCAACCTAATCTTCACCCTTGTCTCTAACCACTGCTAGTTGTACCTTCATCTTACCTGCAGCCTCTACCACTTATTCTAACTTCTGCTTCATCTCTTCAACTGTCTCTTCAAGTTGCCTGTTCTTCTCTTGTTGCTCTGTCAGATCTCTTGCCAATTCTGCATTGGTCACCATGGTGTTGGAACCACTTGATTCAACCTCTGACATACAAATCACTATCCCAAATCTTTCACTAGCTCTGATACCAATCTGGTGTAAGCTGGGTTTGGATGGAACACTCACTGTTCCATGCTCTGGGTCTCACCTTGGCAATCCCCTTTGGTGGAACTCTCCACCAACTCAACCTATATGTCCTATCTCACATGTAGGTACCCCTGGTTCTACTGGCCATCCCCACTACCATCCAAGTCACAACTACCAAACCAATCTTGGTGCTTTGCCACTGTTTCATTCTTGACCCTTAATCTTCCCTAAAGGCCAACCACTCTCAACACTCAGTTAGGTTCTTGCAGGGGTGTGGGAAAGCTTCCAACTAATTCCCACCATCACAAATAGGTGTTACTAACTCCGCCTGGCTCCCTTTATTCATTTCTAGCTCCAAACCCTCACCTAGGGTTAAAAAGGCTACAAGCCTAGAGCCCTAATTAGCCCTCCTAACCCGAGAAAAGTGAATATTTCTCAAATCTTTCCCAAATAACCCCAAAACTTTCCTATGGATTCTTGGCCCTGTTACCAAGCTCTTCAATATTTTCAAGGTCTTAGTCCTTGTCCTGCCATACACAGGCTCATCCATCAATTTAGCAAATTTAGGGTTTTTTCAGTCAATTCTTAGCCACCTGGTGAACTGTTATTGTGTTCTTCCATCAAACAGATTGGTGTAGCCTCTTAATTGATACCA
This sequence comes from Sequoiadendron giganteum, assembly GCA_007115665.2. Lineage (NCBI taxonomy): Eukaryota > Viridiplantae > Streptophyta > Pinopsida > Cupressales > Cupressaceae > Sequoiadendron > Sequoiadendron giganteum. Next base: position 543,314,243 of record CM021105.1, read on the forward strand.
GACCTCTATAGGGCCTCCATCCACCTTTCTACCATGGGGTTTAGCGAGGAGAGGTCTCCCCTACAAGTTAGGTGTTTCACACCCTTGACTTTCCTAGCCGGGCACTATTTAGCTCGCCTAGGAAAGGTCTTCTTTCATGAATACCTGACCCCTAATGACTCCTACCAATACTATAAGTATAGGCATGGAGCCTAGCCACTATTTCCAAGAGCCCATACACCAGGTATAGGGGAAGAGTGATCTAGAACTCCATTTATTGCAGTTTGCCAGTCAGAACAACCAAAACTAGAACCTAGAGAACTAAAATTAAAAGCTTTAAACAATGAAACAACTACCTACAGACCCAACCAATACTTGGAAGACAATTAGATCACATTCCACACGCATAACAAAGCCTGGTTATGCCATTAACACACCACCAAGAACAAAAACACATAAAAATTAGTGAATCTTCTACTGTCCTCGCTTGTCCTTCATGAAAATTTCAAACTACAAAACTTGTAATGCCTTCCAACCTTTCACATAGGTCAAGGCACCCCTTATAAAGGTTCATAAAGTGGTTACCCTTCCCCTTGGTCGGACATAACCACCACATTGGCCAAAATTGCACAAATGCAACATTTTGGGCTTTATTTCCAATTTTCTAGAAACTACCAAACATGAGTGTCTAAACTCACAACTCTTCCACTCCTGATAGCTCCTGACCAAGAAATTTTAGGTCTCTTCCTCAATTGCAATGGTCAACATGACATTATCACATTACAAACAAAAATTTCCTATTCCTAGTGTTTCCTAGGTATTCTTCTAGGTGCTCCTGCACCAGTTATACAATTTCATTTACAAATTCAAACTAGGTAGGCTACTCCAAATTCTCATGGTGGATAAGAATGAGAGAGGACAAATTACATATTTAATTTAGGACCCAATCAACATCTTGGATCAAGTGCACACTTTCTTAAGTCGATGCAAAAACTTAATGTAATGTGTAGACACCAGGTTGGCCAAACCTTTAATGAAAACACCAATGATTTTTGAAGTACACGCATATCCAGCAAGATAGACACATGTGGATCACTCAAAACGCTTCACCAGATATTTTACCATCTCTGAGGACATCTCAAGTACATCCGCAACAATTACAACAAACTTCATTCAAAGAGAACTCTTCACCAATCCACCTGGACCAACTAGCAAAAGCACAGGAGCTCTGGAGCAGGTCTTCCAGAGTGTCAAACCACAATAAAATTTGTCAAAACACAGAAAACATCAAAAAGAGTCATCTCCTATATCTACAAGATCTGAAACCAAATATTAGAAGATTGTGGAGCCAAAACATTTATCCCAGTCCACAAACAAATAGTTCTAGCAAACCAGTTCACACACCGGTGAACACATCTTTTACTCTTCATCGACCAAGAAGCTAAAACTCGAGATATACGATCCATTGAAGCTCATGAACACACTTAAAGATATTTATAGGAATAGGATCAACACAAAAGAAATGTGAAGCACAATATCGGAGCACACTCAAAACACACTTCAACACTACTTTCATCATTTCTCATTTTTTTTCAAAACCACTTGGCAAAAACACAACTACAACTTCATAAATATACCTTCATGTACTCTAAACACTTCTATAGTATCTCAACTATACAAATACCATCTGTACACAACCTTAACTATGTTGACATCAATGACAACATTAATGACAACACCACCAAACACATCCATACTTGCAACAATCTCCCCCTTTTTCATTGATGGCAACACATGATGTGAAAAACCATCAAAGAGAGCATACATGATTTCTAGAAGCGAAAACCTACCAAGCATAAAAAATTTCTGATGATTCTCTCTCCCCCTTTGACATCAAAGGAAAAGGAAATTCTTGTCATATAAAGCTTTGTTCACTCCCCCTAAGGAGTACACCAACATCACATACTACAACAATGCACTTCTCTACTCCCCCTGAGGAGTAGACCTTCATCATCAGTCCAGATCAAAAATATTTTGTGAATCCACTGGACTGATGCACCTTCATGTGCTCTTAGTTAAAAGGAGGGGTAGTAACTTCTAACTTCCCTCTAAGATACTCAAAAGTATCCTTCGGAAGGGCCTTAGTGAATATGTCTGCAACTTGTTCTTTGGTAGGTGCATATTCAAGTCTAACTTCATTCTTCAATACTTTCTCCCTCAAGAAGTGATACTTAATAGATATGTACTTTGTTCTAGAATGCATCACTAGATTCTTTGAAATGTTTATAGCATTTGTGTTGTCATGAAATATAGAGATATGTTCATCACTCACCACACCTATTTCCATCAAGGTTTGCTTCATCCAAAGTACCAATGTACAGGAAGATGTTGTTGCAATATACTTTATTTCTGCAGTGGATAAAAAAACTAAATCATGTTTATTTCTCAACCATGAAACTAATCTTCCTTCAAGGAATAATGCACTAACACTTGTACTCTACTAGTCATCTACACAGCCAACCCAATCTGCATCAGTGTAGTCATTCAAAGGGAAATTATTGTCCTTAAAATACCATATCCCATAATCTGGAGTTCCTTTAAGATATATAGATATCCTCTTCACATCTATAACATGTGATTCCTTAGGTTTTGCTTGGAATCTTGTAGCTAAACATATTTCATGCACAATATCAGGTTTAGTAGCAGTAAGATACAACACTCCACCAATCATGGATATGTACATGCTTTGATCAACTTTAGCAGATTCATCATTCTTACTTAGCTTACATCTAGTTACCATAGGAGTACAAACTAGTTTGGAGTCATCCATTCTAAACTTCTTTAACAATTATTTAACATACTTGGATTGTGAGATGAATATCCCTTTGTCAGTTTGATTTACTTGAAGCTCAAGGAAGAAATTCAATTCACCAATCATAGACATTTCAAATTCTTTTTGCATTTCTTCAACAAATTTCTTACACATACCTTCATTTTCACCAAATATGATGTCATCAACATATACCGCAACTATCAATATCTTATTTTTCTCAACCTTGAAGTAAAGATTGTTGTCTACAGACCCTTTTTAGAATCCTTTCTTTGTCAAGTATCTATCCAATCTTGCATACCAAGCTCTAGGAGTTTGTTTAAGTCCATATAATGCCTTTTTTAACTTACAAACCATGTCTGGTTTGTCAAACAGTTGAAAACATTCTTGTTGCTCTATATATACTTCTTCCAGTTCTCATTCAAAAATGCAGACTTGACATCCATCTGATATACTTTGAAGTCTTTATGAGTTGAAAATGCCAAGAACATCTGAATGGTTTCCATTCTTGATACAAGTGCAAAAGTTTCTTCAAAATCTATTTTTTCAACTTGTGAATATCCTTTACATACAAGTCTTGCTTTATTTCTTACCACTTCACCATCTTCATTCGACTTTTTTTTTAGTACCCATTTTGAACCAATTACATCCTTGTTTTCAGGTCTAGTGACTAGTTCCCATGTCTCATTCTTCTCTATCTGTTGTAGTTCCTCTTTCATTGCTCTAACCCAGATTTCATCATTACATGCTTCATTCATAGTCTTGGGTTATATCTTAGAAAGTAAACACAAGTTTACCTCCACCACTTTGCTTCTTGTCTTCACTCGGACTTCACTTTTGTCTCCAATTATATGTTCCTCGAAATGATTTCTCTAAACATATTTAGGAGTCTTAGGTTCAAGTTCCAAAATCTCTTTTGTTTCATCACTTTGTTCTTTCTCCTCTGTTTCTTCTTCTTGTATTTTCACACAGATTGGATCATCAGGTTCAACTTCATTTATTTCCACCAATCTACACATAGCTTCATCAACCTTTACATTATCACGTTCAATTATTTTCCTTAGTCTCTTATTAAAACATTTGTATTCCTTGTTATTTGAATATCCAAGGAAAATTATTTCATCACATCTAGCATCAAACTTTCCAATATTTTCATCATCTCTTCTAATGTAACATCTACTTCCAAATACCTTAAAGTATTTAATAGTAGGAGTCTTACCAGTCCACGGCTCATAAGGGGTTTTAGTGTTGCTACCTCTGATCTGAACTCTATTAAGAATGTAAAAAAAAGTGTGGATTGTTTCTCTCCAATACACATCAGGAACATTTTCTTCTTCCATCATAGTTCTGGAAGCCTCTTGAACATTTGTATTCTTTCTTTCCACAACTTCTTTCTATTCAGGAGTTGTAGGAGCAGAATAATGTCTTTTTATGCCATGATCTTCATATAATGCATTAAACTCACCAGATGTAAATTCTTCATCTCTATCAGACCTTAAGCATTTGATTTTCTTGTTTTCCTTATTTTCTACTCTTGCCTTAAACACTTTGAATCTATCAAGAACCTAAGCCTTTTCTCTAAGAAATGTAACCCATGTCATCCTAGAGTAATCATCAATCAAGAGCATAAAGTACCTATCACCATTTAGGCTTCTTATCCTTGTAGGACCACAGAGGTCTGTATGGATTAATTCTAGCATTTCGGTAGATGATTGATCATTTCCTTTAAAACAATTTCTTGTTTTTTTTCCATTTGGCAACTTTTGCGGATTGAATTTAAAGGCTTGATGATTCTAGGAAGATCTCTGACAACTTTCCTAGAACTGATCTTGATCAAATTATCCAAATTCACATGTCTCATCATCCGGTACTAGAGCCAACTCTCATTAATCTGAGAAACAAAACATTGATCATCACCACCCTTAATTTGATAGATGTTTCCATGAGTTCTTCTTCCAACTGCTGCCACAGTTTCAGATCCTTTTTTGATCTCACAAGTATTATCCTAAAACATAAGCTTAAAACCTTTGTTGCACATTTTTCCAACACTTAAGAGATTATGCCTTAAGCCCTTTTATAAAATAAGCATTCTCAGTATTATGTTTTCCATCAAATCTAATTGTTCATTTACCAACAATCTTAGCACTAGAGTCATCTCTAAACATAACTATTCCTCCATCATACTTTTCAATTTTAGTAAACTTACTCTTATCTCCATTCATATGATTTGAACATTCGTTGTCAATTACCCAAAATTCTTCATCCTATCTAGCATGAAAAGAAGTTACTAGAGTATCTTTTGTTTCATCCTTCTTTCTCTCTGGACCAGATTCCTTTACGCATTTTCCATGGTTAGTAGATATAGATTTATTTCCCAAGGCTAGAAACAAACATTCATCTTTATCTTCCTCAAATTTAAATTCGTCATAAATTATTGCATCTTTTTTTACATAATACAATTTCTTGAACTTCCTATCATTTTTGTCTTTGTGATTATTGTTATTGTCCTTGTTCTTCTTGTGTGTAGCTCTATTAGGACATCCTGATGCATAATGACTAATATTTCCACAACTAAAACACTTAAAATTCAACTTACCTTTGTATTTACCAGTGCCTTTCTTCAATCTCCTTGTGAAATTTGCTTCCAAATATTTTGAATCATCTCCTATCTTCATTTCTTTAAAATTCATTTCAGTCTTCTCCTTATCTCTTACAAATTTTCTCATTTCAAATGCAGTCAAGACACCAAATAGTAAATGTCTTATGATCATATTGTTCTTCAAGAGCAGATACTTTGTCATTGTAATTGTCTAGTAAGGTCATCAAGATCTTCTCAATTATATCTTCATCTTACATGGTACCACCTTGATTCTTGATTTTTGTTGATATAAGTTCAACTCTCTGATAATATCTTGTAATGTCTTCTCCATCTTTCATTCTCAAATTCTCAAATTTTTGTTTAGTAGATAGTTTTAGATAATATCTTTCGATTTTTTCCATACTTCATGAGCAATAGCTAGAGAAATAACTTTTATTATTTCAATTTTAGATAAAACACTAAAGATAGCATACCTTACTCTTTCCTTATCTTCAAAAGTTGCAATCTCATCAGCAGAGGAAGAACGAGTTGCTATTATCACATACTTTGTCTCCACAACTTTCTAGGTATTGAAACTAAGTGAAATGAGATAACTTCTCATCTGTTCTTTCCAGTCACTATAATCAGCTCCATCAAAAATAGGAATCTGCAACTTGTGTGCCATCTAATCTACCTCAATCAGTTAAGCTTTTCACCGAGGAACCAGAGCTATGATACCAGTTGTTGAAATGCACAAGATAATTGAGAGGGGGGGTGAATCAGTTGTATCAAATCACTTTACTTATGGGTGAAGCCACAATAGTGGTTTACAATTTAGGTGAGGAAGGAAAACTCACAAAAAATGACCCCAAGGCAAAAAAGTGATTTTAGGGGTTTGTACGAACCTACTGGTTCGATCGAACCAATAAGGGGTTCACTCGAACCAAGGTTTGAGCGAACCCCTTTGAATCTTGTCTACCAAAACAAACAAAAAAATGCATACGAAAAGGGTTCGAGCGAACCCCTAGAGGTTCGTACAAACCCCCTTATCCCTCATCCCCCATCTAAGACACAAAAAAAACCTAAATTTTGGCACTTCGGAGCTCGGGTTGAGGATGAAAATGGAGAAATATTCACAAACCCAACTAGAATTAGGTATTCCTCATAACGAGCTATCCAACGAATATAATTTTAATATTTTTTGGTTTTATTATGTATGTGTTTTTTTAGTTTTATTAAACATAGGTTTTTCACCGAAAATCAAGCTCTTTGTTTTGCACATGTGGAAAATAGTAGATTATCAAAATAAAATTTTAAAAATATGTTTGTGCTAGGTATTGATGTCCTTGATCCATTAAAAAAAAAAAAAAAATTTGATATATACATAAAAAGTTATGTTGTATACAATCTGCCTATGTCTAAATTGCAATTGGTTTGACTTTGAAACCTGATTAAGGAAAAAATATTCAATAAAAAACTATGAGACCAAATGAAAGTGCTAGATATCATAGTTACAAATCTAAATTTGAAAAAATTATAATTTTATCCTTCATACAAAAAATTTTATGTTGTATAAGGTGAGCGTCACTTTTTTAAAATGTTGTTTTCTGTAAAAAAAAACCATTTTCGTGGGAGATGGAAAATTAAGTGCAATCTGATTCCAAAAAAATTGAAAAAAAAAATTAGAATCTACAGACAAAATGTGATGAGGCTCTAGTTTGCATCATCTTCAAATTCCTCATGGTTTAGCTGCTATAGGTGCTCGAATGTGAAGATTTAGTTAAAAATAATAATTTCAGTGTCCAATTTGGCCAAAAATTGTAAACCACTATTATGGGATCACCCTTATAAACTTAATATTTTTACTTTAGCTTCAATTTGTTATTAAGTGTAAACATGAAATGAAAATAATAGAAAGAAAACACTAGAGACACTAGATTTACGTGGAAAACCCAACGAGAAAAAAACCACGGTGAGGATTAACTCAAAATATTGTAGTAATGCAATACCGGATACAAAGGCTCACTGCCAGAGGACTCGCTGCCCAGATACAAAGGCTCACTACCCAAATGAAAGAGATTATTGCCTTTAAAGGACTCACTATCCAGAAAGGAGGCTCACTACCTACAAAAAATAAAAAGAGATAAATGAAGATCCACCACTAGGGTTCCACACATTCACAATTTGATCAAAAGATTGTAGATTCCATCAGCTTATTGCTTTCAAGAATCTAACACCTTAAAGTACTGTTGCCTCAATTCGCTCTTCCACTCTCTGCTTTTCGCACTTGTTCACACACTTCACTCACCTGCTCGATTCGTAGATGGATGGATATCAAATTCGCTACAATTTGATTTTCTTTTATACCATCTTCAACCTTAGAAACATTCTCCAAGGTCGACTATATAATTTCATTTACAAATTCAAACTAGGTCGGCTACTCAACATTCCTACGGTGGATAAGAATGAGAGAGGAAACATTACATATTTAATTTAGGACCCAATCAACATCTTGGATCAAGCACACGCTTTCTTAAGTCGATGCAAAAACTTAATGTAACGTGTAGACACCAGGTCGGCCAAACCTAATGAAAACACTAATGATCTTTGAAGTACATGCATCTCCAACAAGATAGACACACGTGGATCACTCAACATGCTTCACCAAAAATTTTACCATCTCTGAGAATATATCAGGTACATCCACAGTAATTACAACAAACTTCATTCACAAAGAACTCTTCACCAGTCCAATCGGACCAACCAGCAAAAGCACAGGAGCTATGGAGCAGGTCTTCCGAAGTGCCAAACCACAAGAAAATTTGTTAGAGCATAGAAACCATTAGAAAGAGTCATCTCCCAAAGCCATAAGATCTGAAACCAAATATTAGAAGACTGTGGAGCCAAAACATTTCTCCCAGTCCACAAACAAATAGTTATGCCAAACCAGTTCACACACCAGTGAACACATCTTTTACTCTCCATTGATCCAGAAGCTAAAACTCGGGATATACGATCCATTGAAGCTTATGAACACACTTACATATCCACATAGGCATAGGATCGACACAGAAGAAATATGGAGCACAATACCAAAGCACACTCAGAACACACTTCAACACTACTTTCATTATTTCTCAAATTTTCTCAAAAGCACTTGGCAAAAACACAACTACAACTTCATAAATATAGCTTCATGTGCTCTAAGCACTTCTATAGTATCTCAACTATAAAAATACCATCTGTACACAACCTGAACTATGTTGACATCAATGACAACATTAATGACAACACCACCAAACACATCCATACTTGCAACACTTGTAGTTGAACCTATGTCAAAGTACACATGCCATTCAAACTCAATCAGGAGTTAGCGTCAAATGTTAAGTTTTAGGCCATCGAGTTCTACATAAAAGATACATGATCAAGAGATAAGTGTTCCAAAACATATCGATTGAGTCCTCTAGAGTGGCGATGAAAATAGTTGAAAAATTCCATCAATGATTAAAAGAAATAAACCAGAGGTACGCATCGAGTGGTACATATCTTCAAATGCATGAAGACACTTAGAAGAATACCATGTACGAAAGAACATAGATGGACAACAATAATATAGGATACTGATATGGTCCCTAAGTAGATCTAGCATTCCATCAAGCTTAAGAAATGGAAGCAAGGTTTATACTATACGATAGACAGGACTTAATAAATATCAAACTAACAATTAGCATAATAAAGATTGCTTCATATCGGCTATAATACAGGGGTGGTGGTAAGATTATGAAGATAGAGGTTCAAACTAAGACAAACACCAGCTCTCAAATACGGTCGATTCTCTACAAAATTCTCATGGCATCAGTGGATTTAAAGCCAACGCAGAAATATTATAGTTTGAAGACCACTACTATCATTTGGCAATTACTTCTGATGGAGCTTTGAAGAAAACTAATTACAGCTTGTAAGGCGTGATACAAGGCTAGAGGCTACAATACAAATTTTGGCTTAACTAGATGTTAAGAATAGGGCGAAGATAATCCAAATTTGTAAAGCGTCGAACTAGGGAGATCAAACGATAATTAAAACATTCAAAAAGAATATGCACCCAGTCTGAGGTTAGTGATCTAAGAAACCTCCAAGCAAATACAATTGGCAAATGTAAACTAAGACCACAATATTCAAACATTCTATTTACTTATCATTTAAATGCAAGATTAAACAGAGGTAAGGAAATGTAAGAAATGGAACTTGGGATTATCTGATTAGCTGAGCTGAAACTTGATGTCAAGTTTGAGTTCCAAGCTGCAGAATACTAATTCTCCAAAAGCCCCAATAAACTCTCCAGTAATTCAATTCAAGAATCCCCTCCAAATTTCAAGACCCGGAGAAAACAAATCCAAGAACCAAATAACTTCCGGGAGAAACCCTTAAATCAAGATTAGTTTTCCATTTTCAATATAACTAATTTATTTACTTCCCCTCTATGCTCGTAATTGCCTGCACTTTCAAAAGTTAATTATTTTATAACTAATCATACTTCACTATTGCACAAATAAATCAACTTTAAAATATTTTATTTATTAATTTATTCTTTTATTTTAATTGTTTTTGCAGAAATGTGTTTATCTTAATATTTCAATATTAAGACACAAACTTCATCTATTTAAATTTAATAAAGGCTTTAATAATATTTATTTATTTATCAAAACCAAAATTCCATTATAGCATTTATTTCTAATTTTCAAAATTCCCTTTAACTTTAATAACTTTATTTTAATGAATTAATTAATCAAAACATAAGTTGACCAAATTGATCAAATGAACAAAATACCAAACAACCAAACAGACAACACTCATGGGGTGAATCACAGAGGGCACTACAGATTTTGCACAAATATACTTCAAAACTATAAAAAGATATCATTTACTATCCTATAGTTCACCAAACCCTATCACAATTACACACAGATGATGCAAATATCCAAAGGAAAACTTATCATTCCAAAGAAACGTTTTGAATGCACCTATATCTGACACAACCCTTATATATTTCAAAGTAAAACGACAAATGTATAGTCATATCTGGTTTACAATTAGGAATGACCTTTATTTGATGCCATATTTATAATATTTGCAAGTATAAGCAAATAATTTCACTATCCAAACTACAAGAAATCATGAAATGAACAAGAATTGGCAATGCTCCAATTACATGCCCCATAGATATCAACAATTTCAAGACCTAGTTTAATTTCCAAAAGGGATTTCAGATCACTCAATTGCTTTCTATAAAATTTAACAATGAGCTCTGGGAACTCCTTTATTTTTGCCTCTCCCTAAAAATGAACAATTTTGAGCTATTTATAGAATATAATATTCAAAAATTAATTACAAATTATTAATGGTTAGAATTCACCCTCAAAAATCAATAGTAACAAATTAAACTCATCACATGAGTGACATTAGCAAACTTTAATCACTGTTAGGAACAATTTAAATTACCTGCAAAATAAACAATTTGACTTTATCAAATATCCTAGTCTTTGCAAAATAAACCTCCAAAAATGAGATTTACTCCCATTTACTAAAATTGAATCTTTCAACTATCTTCTTCCTTTTTTCATGAATTTAAATTTGGAAAATTATTTAAAATATTTGTAAACGTTATTTTAATCATGTGGTTAAATGAGACATTTTTTAAAAAATAAAGATTTTGACCACTGATATAAATTTTTGAGTTTTTGAAAAATTCAAATTTTTGGCCATTGATGGAAATTTTAGGTTTTTTTTTTCATTTCTAAGTTTTTGTAAATTCCTGGCTTTTTACCATTGATGGAAATTTGAGTTTTTTTTAAATTTTGTGTTTTGAAATTCCAAGTTTTGGAAATTGGATTTTGGACTATTCATGGAAATTTTGGGTTATTTGGAAATTTAAGGGTTTTTTTAAGTTTTGGGTTTCTAAAATTTCAAGTTTTTTATCATTAATGAAAAACTAAGTTTTGTGGAAATTTCAGGTGTTTGGAAATTCTATTTTTTTGAATTTCAAGTTTTTTGATCACTAATGGAAATTTTGGAATTTTTTGGAAATTTCAGATTTTTAGAAATTTCAGGTTTTTGGAATTTCATTTATTTTATTGCACTACTACACATGTGTTTCTATAACACTTAAAATACCCCCCTTGGGTCATAACTTGCCTATTTTATAATTATTTTCAAAAAAAATGAAAGGTAACCCATGTTTTTTAGTGTTCTTTCCACACATTATCAAATTTTAACCATTTTTGGATTTTGATTTTATGAAATATTTCCAAGTGACCATTAGAGTAATTGAATCTTAGGTTTTGGTGGACCTGGATAAATTGTTGATATTGTAGGGCAAGCTAGACCTAAGCCAAAAACAAGGGGGTCTTTATTTTTCTAAAAGAAAAATGGGGCATGTTATGAGACTACACAACAACTAGCAACCACAAAAAACAACAAAATTTAAAAAATTCTAAGAAATAAATGAAAATTTAAACATAAAATTTATAATTTCAGTAAATCCCAACTTGTTATCTAGCTACATAATAGTGTAATTAACAAAAATATCAAGATTTTCAAAGGAAATTAAGTGTGTGCATATGATTCATCCATTTCCTTGAAAAAGTAAGAAGATAACAATCATTTGTATTAAGCTACATAGTTTTATTTAACCTCTTAAGCCAACCTTGGATAGAGTCTTGCTACCAGTCAAGCATCCATAGCCCCAAAAGAGTTATATCTATAATTCCCCCAAACATAGATCTACTACTAGTCAGGCATCCATAGCCCTGGTAGAGGTATTTGAATGACCTAAAGAGTTAAATTCTCTTTTGATATTCATGTTGACACTTTTGTTTTGAAAATGTTTTGTTGAAGAATTTGTTAATGTTGCATAATCAAGAGAAGAAAAAAGTGTTTATAAGTTTTTTTAATGCAAAAGAATTTTTTGATCAAGTTTGCAAGGGAAAAGGGAAAAGGGAAATTTGAGGAAAAAAATAAAATACTAAGCTTTTTCGAGCGTCAAACAGAGAAAAGGAGAATTTTCATTTTTCGTGTGTCTCTTGAGCCATGTTGGAGAGGAAAACTTTAGGGTTTGTCTTGTTCATTGGCATTCAAGGAACGTTGCAGATTGAAGAAGTCTTTCATTCAAGGCACATTGCAGTCAATGGAGGTTGATAAATATTAGGCATGGAAGGAGTCTTGTGAGGCAAAACCCATGTTGCGGGTTGAAGGAGGATAAGGAAGCTAAGTAAAATTTTCACCACGTTGCAGACTGGGAGAAGATGAGGCACATTGCATAACCAAATAAACAAGAAAGGGTATGTGGGAAAAGAAGTGAAGGCCAAGTTCCTCATATTCCTAAAACACAACATTCCTTTTGCTCTATCTAGAAATTTTATTTTGATATGGCCTTCTTGTGTTGATTTTATCACTTTATTAAAACCTTGTTGTCATGAAAACTTGGTCCATGTTTTGTAATGATTATCTAATTTAATAAATGTTTGTATTGATATCCTCATTAAGTCATGATATTTTCTCTAGTTTTTCTTTGATGTATGGATTTCATAGGCAGTAACTCCTAGGTTTATCTCCCTACTGTTGAGAAGTATTTCTATATTTCTTTCTTATATACTTTGGGTTTTAAAAGTAAAGATGTTGTTATGTATTTTATGAGATATTTATATGGGAAGAAGTCTCAAATGGGATATTCACAAGGGCGACATATTAGTAGAAGCCATGGAAAGGATCTTAGCCACAAAGGGTCTTTAGAACATAGTGGCATGAGACCCTTATAAGTTTTATCAAAGCTTGTGCTAAGGGTATATAATAGTAGGAAGTTTAGAGGGGGTTTTTTATCTTGTGATAGGTCACATAATAATAGTGAGATGGTCTAACAAGACAAGAATTTAATATAGATACAGTAGAAGTCACTAAAATAAATGTCCTACAATATTTGGAATGACATGCCAATTAAATATTTTGAAGGTTTTGCTTGTTTCAGTGGCTAATGTAGTGGCTTTCTACCACAAGAGAAACTAAAGATATGGCCTTTCTATTTGAACATATCATGTTTGAGGTTTTAGAGCATAGGGGGTCAGTCAAGTTAGATTATTTTCAAGCTCTTGCACATACTCCATAGAAATGAAAGCAATCTTTGAAGAATACTTTCTAGAATTTATATATTTGTATCCCATTGGTAAGTTAAAATTTAATCTCATGATATGGTAGTATAAGTGACACTTGAAAAAAAGGATTAAAGTTCAAGGAAAATAGACAATCAGTATGCAAATAATAAGGCATAGTTGAGTTAAAAAGCGATAGCTAAGTGTCCAATGTGTGGCAACGATAGAAGACATGTTGATTGTCCTAACAGTATTGCATGAGGGGGTACAATCATATTAATATGAGGATAGCTAATGAAAAAGGTTTAAAACTTAATGCATAGTCATGATATTATCTATAAGAATATTTAAAATGACAATGATTAATAGTTTGCAAGAAATATCTATTGAAAGGCAGGTCATGATATGTTCAAGATAAAGGACGTGGGTTATGGTGGTGCAATTATTTTTACAATTACCTTTGACAAGCTAAAGAATGGATTGTAAAGATATGAATATGACATGAAGGAAATAGAGATTTGTACTCTAATGGATGCATGGTACATTTCATACAAAGGAGGGACTTGTTGATTTATTTTCTTGTACTATGCAACATGGAGGTGAGAGTATCATTGTGATTGTGTGAAGTGGATATGTGTGGAGTAAAATATTTAAGGATGGATGTAGGAGTCATAACATCACAGTCAACATGAGAGGATCAGTATCAAAGGAAGATGACTAAGACCATGATAGGGATTTATCAAAGAAATATAAGCCACAATGAATTGGTCTCAATGAGAATCATAGTGAAATAGGTGGCAATGCTACTTGATAGACATAAGTAGAGGGCATTCACTATGCCCTAAGGATACTATTCTAGCACCTTAAGCAATGCATATGAGGCAGTAGATAGGGGTTTTTTTAGAATGACCATGAAAAGACGGAAAATTGAGCTCTTCATGGAGACAAGGCATAGTTCTAGGACTATGATGAGTACATGATAGTGTTGCAGGTTACAATGATAATAATTAACCTTGAGGATGATTAAATGTGATAGAGTACAATGAGCATAGGATAGTAGGTAGTCTAAATGCAATAAAAATCATTGAAAGGATAGCTATTTTGAAGAAGACAAGGATAACTAAATGTGAAGATTGACATGAAAGAGAGGAGTGTGTAAGGGTTTTCATAGTGACAATTGAGTGACAACCCTTGGTATGTAAGGGAAGAGAAACCAACAACCATCATAAAGGGTAGTTAAAATGAGTATGTGATAATATTTATGGACAAAGTTCATATTTGAGAAAGAGTAGTTATAACAGAGAGGGTAATAGCTATTTCTTAATGAAAATTTAATGCTTTTAAATATTTGTGACACATGAAGGAAAGTTATTTCTACTACTAGGAGATAGAAAAATGGAAAGTTGTTAGTTTTTGGAGAAAGGTTGAAAATATCTTTGATACCATTGTCATGTATGCTCATGTTTTAATAACCCTCCATGTCTATTAATGTAAGGGAAGACTTATGGTGGAGAAAAGAGCCACAGTAGAAAAAACATGAAATAACAGTGATTGTAACACCAAAAAGACAAGTAATAAAATTTCATGGAAGGACCAAGTTTTTCATACAAGAAAAGGTAGTTAAGGTTATAAAAGAGGTAGTTGTTCTTCATAATTCTATTCATGAAGCCATAGATCTGCATCTTGATCATATTGTAAATCCAAAGGTTTAGTGTGAAGTGTACAATGAGTAGAGTTACACATTGTTGGTCAGTGATGCATGACTTTGAAGGGATACCATAACTATTCCATGATCACATTAAAGAGAGATAACATATTATGGTTGACAGAGGATAAACAGTCACTTGAGGAAACTTTCAAAAGATAAAGGCACATGTCTTCCTAAATAGCGTGATAGTCCCTTTAATATGGTGAAGGATAATTTCAAGATTCCAATAAGGCAAGAATTTCAATGAGATTCAAGTGTAGACAAGGGTTTTGCTACATTTAGGAAGGTTTTTTAAGTCAGTTAGCAGAGGTACCATAAGGCATAGAGAGATTATGCTTCTCACAATGAGAATTCTAGATAAAGAAAAGTTATCAAGGGTTGATATACACCTAAATGACAATTTTAACCTAGAAATCTCAATAACATACATAACAGAGGTTAGTAGATGAATAAAAGACAGTTATAAACTATCATAGAGTAGCATTTGTCATCACAAAGGATTTGGAAACTAATTTTTTAAAGGACAAGAGTAGTAGTCTCTACTTTTGCTCTCTTCTTTATGGTAGTAAATTTAGGGAATGAGATATAACTTGATGATGAAATCAAATCCTGGATTGCATTTGTTGCATAACAAGTAGTTGAGGTAGTTGCTTTGGGTAACCCATTATATTGTTTGATAGAGCTTGGAAGGTAGTATGGTGGTCTCCATAGAAAATGACTAAAATAAAGTCCAAGATAGTCAGAAAGGTAGAAATGAGTCTAGCCTACAACATTAGACACTAGTATTGTGAAGGAAGATATTGTGATGCTATACTAATATGTAAAAGAGCAAGAAAATGATAGTCAATAAGAATGATGTTTTCATTCAAGAAGGCACTGAGGGTTTCAATTGTAAAATGAACACAATGCATCTAATGGTGGGTAGTGGACATGAATAAAGAGGAATCCATGCATGGGAATTCAAGTGGTCAATAGAAGTATAGAAGATAAACCTTTAAAGGAAAAAAGAGTCATAGAGGGACATGATAGTAGTGACTTTATAAAAGACATTGATATGTAGGTTTGTAAGATGATAATATTGATGGAATGAGGAGCTGGTAGACACAAACCCTTGAAGTTCTCCTACACCTCCAAAAGGTTGATTGATCATTTTAGAGGTTTAACACATGTCCTATTATCATGCACAAGGGATTTGAGGTAGTTTGGGTGACCTAAAGTCTACTTGAAGGAATATAGGGTGCAATTTGGTGACTTGGATAGAAGTTGAGAGCATTTAGGAGGTAGTTTGAATAGAAGGAGACAACATGTGCAATATTTTAAGTGGGTCAAGGAGCTGATATAGGAGCTAATACCATTTGAAAAGGTCAACAGCTCCCTTCAATGCCACTTTGGAGGTTGTTAGCTTTGATCCTTGGAAAGCAATTTTTAGGCACCCAAAATTATTTTGACCTATTCAACATATGTACACATGTTATTTATCTATTGTAACAAATTGCTAAGGATTTGGAAGGGATTGTATGACAAATAGTATGACTTTTTTCATTTTTAGTTAGTTCTTCTCACTTGGAAAAAGCATTGTAAGCTTGACTCAAAGTTTCTTTCTGGTCTTATTTGATATTGTAACCTAGATTTTCAAAGGTTCTGCCATGGTTGTGTGTGAGATAATTGATGGCATTTTTGTGATTTTTATGTGCAAATCCTTAGATGGATGTCTTACTTCCATAATTTTCAAGAAGAGATATATTTGTGTAGGTTATTGTTTGTGCCATTGTTCAAGCAGGTGTTAATTGTGAAGAACACTAGTTTTCCTTCCTTCTAAAGCTGTGAAAAAATATAGACCTTTCAATGAAGCATGGATATATAGGTATATCAAAACACCAATATTTTGCACAAACAAGCCTAAAATATTGATTAGTTGTATGCCAAAACAACAATCTAAAATATAAGAAAAATATATTTTTGTTGCATGACCTTAGTAGTAGATTCATTTCATGCTATTATTTATACCCTTTTCCATTAGTAAAGTAGTATAATAGGTTAGAGTAGGTGTTAGAACCAAGGGGAACCAGCCCTCTCTAGAGGTTCTTTTCATCATATGTGACCCACAAACTTGGAAAGATCCCATGTTTCACCAGTAGGTTGAGTTTTGCAACTCAATAAGGGTGCACTATTTACTGATAACAATTTTTGGCACACCTGATGGGACTCTTTGAAACAAAATAGTTCAAATAACACATCTTATTGTCGGTTTTGATATGCAACTAGAAATTTTCAGACCCTTGAGAGGTTAAAACTTGCATATCTAGCGACTCTAAGTGTGTAAATTCTAATAAACCAGTGTTGTAACAACTTATGAGAAGAATATAAACTAGGAGTTCAAGTGAATTTGAATACTTGTAGTTGTCTCCACCAAGGAAACAAAGCAAATCTAAAAGGAGGAATCCATCATCAAGGAAAACGAAATCAACTCCACCTTTTGTGAGATTTGTTGGTCATTTTGTAATAAATTAGACTTTTGTTGCATGAATGGCAACCCCTAGGCAGTAAAATTTTGCACCATTTTATGGGGACAACCCTTTGAACTTAGCTCAACACGATGATATTCCAATGCAAACTCTCAAGAGCATTCCTTTCTTCATGGGAGAGGACCAAACTATACCCATTGAACACATAAAATATGTGGCTACACTTTGTGCAGTCCACCATATCATTGAAGAGAATGTTGCAGTAAGGTTTTCAGTAGCATCCTTCAAAGTAAATTCACTACAATGGTTTAGGGGGTTGAGGGTGAACTCAATAATCACCTGGGACTAGCTAGGAGAACAACTTTGCAATCATTTTGAAGATAAATCAGACTGTTTGTCTTTGGTGGAGTAGCTGACCACCATCAAATGGGCTCCTCATGAGCTTATGATGGATTTCAATCTCTATTTTCAAAGGACTTTGGATAGGATCCCCTTGTCAGTAAGACCTTCACCCCAACATGCTTTCTTATATTTTTTGATGGATTTTAATAGTGACATTTCAATAATGATACAATCTATGGGTGCAAACACACTTCCCAATGTGCATGAGGTGGCTATTACAACTGAGAATAGTCTCATTCAAGTTGGAAAAATAGCACCAAGACCTCAAATTCCTATCTTTCCTGAAATGCAACAAACTATGCCTATGCAAGTGCCACAAATAACCCCTATACCAGCTGCTCCTACTCAAGATAACGTTGTCCCAATCCAATATTTTGAGCTACAAGAGAAAATATTACTCCTTCAAATATTTGGGAAAGATTAGTTAACATTAAAAAGTAGCAATTTCAAAGATGCGGGCCTTACCAAGACCAAAACTAAGCATAAGGCTAACCAAATCAAGCAAATAGGCTACCCTATCATGCAAATAACCAAGGCCTAAAACAAGCCCTTAACCCAAGGCATTTTCAATCATACAACCCAAATGTTCCAAGCTCATCTAGAGAGTTAGTTCCTATCCAAAATAACCTTTCTCAAGATTATGAGTGGTGTTTCCCTTGCAATCAGCCCCATAACTAGTCCACTTGTTCAAATGGGGTGATTAACCAAGCCTTAATGGTGCAAAATGTATCTAGCTTGCAGCAAAATACACCCAATGAAACACCCTCACAATATCAAGAACCTCCTCCAAGTGACACTATGCGACTAAATTGGCAAGGAGAGGAGTTTTGTGGAGTTAATCAGGACTATTCCTCTATAGCAGCCAACAAAAGAGGGAAAAAGAGAGTTATTGAGAGGGGACAACCAGAAAATGAGGAGCCTTATCAAGCTCCTAGAGTGAACAAAGAGGTTGTTGGCCTATCTACATCTCATGTACCACATGTACTATAAATAAATCAGTAAGGTACCACAAAGGAACAACTTGGGAATCAGTCCCAACCAACACACCTGCAAGGAGATACTATTGTTATAAAATCTCATCAAAAGGTAAATATTGTTCCTTTTAACATACTTGAGCATATGAAGAAATCAAATTTTAGTATGTCTATGTGGGGCTCTTTGTATATCCCAAGACATAGGGATTTGTTGCAAGTTGCTTTATCAAATCTAAGTGTGTTAAATGAACATCCCACTAACCAAGACAAGGTTGTACTTACCAACATATCCCAAAACAGCACTGAACAACCAAGTAAACAATTCAAGCCACCCCCTTTCTATGTGTAATTGATTATAGGAGATAGCCTTGTCCATAATTGCATGATTGATTCAAGGGCTAGTATTTTTTTCATTCCTAAAGAAATCGCAGGTAGGTTGGGTTCGGGATATCAATCTCTTGCAAAAGGGGTAGTTGAACTTGATGGGACAACCATCAATACTATAGGAGTTATTAAGAATTTGAATCTTACCTTGCATGCATGTCCCAACTTTTCCATTCCACGAGATGTTTATGTGATTGACTTACCACCTTATTTTTCTCTTTTTCTTTCAAAGGATTTCACTACTAAAATAGGTGGCTATCCATCTTTAGATTGGTCACATATGTTGTTTAGGACAAGATATGGAATGAAAGTGACCATTAAATATGATTCTATTGCAAAGGATCACATAGAATCATGTGTACCTTGTACATTGCCAATGCTAACTATGTTATTTTCAAACATGATGAGCATACTGTTGTGCAAGATCCAAGCACCCAAACTAAAAGTATTCCTGACATTCTATCGGATGAATGGGCAGCTGAAAACATTGAACTTGATCCAAGAAAAAATCTTGAAGAAGTAGACCTATGTGTTTACATGATTCAAGAGAAAAATTATATCATTCCTAACCTTGAAAATAAGGATGAACAACAACAAAATGAAATTTGGAAGATATTTTTTGATGGTTCAAGAAGTAAACATGGAGCTAGTGGGGGTGCTATGCTTGTATCTCCACAAGGTGAAAAGTATTATTAAACTTTTCATTGTTATTTTAGTTGTACTAATAATACAACTGAGTATGAAGATCTTATACAGGGTTTGAAATGGTCAATGAAGAGGAAAATAATCTTCTTACAAGTGATTGGTGATAGTGAGCTAATTGCGAACCGGGTAAGAAGCTTGCATGTGACCAAAAATGACTTGCTTAAGTCCTATAAGAATAGGGCATGGGATATGATAGAATAATTTGATGTTTTTAATCTATTGTCCATACCTAGAAATCATAACAAGCAAGTTGATAGGCTGACTGCCATAGGTGCCCAATTTGATATTCCAAATGACATTAAAAAGGATAAGGTACAATAGTATGTTAAGGTAGTAGTAAGGCCATCTATTCATGGCAATAATGTCCATTGGAAAGTATTTGAAAGTGATGAACAAGTGCTCATTTTTTTGCTTGAGAAAGTTGAGTTTCTAGATGGAAATCAAGAAAAATTACAATAGTAGTATGGTGACCAAATTATATAGATAAAAACAAATAAGTTACCAAAGGTGGGTTTGGTTACCTTATACATAGGTGCCCAATTTGATATTCCAAATGACATTAAAAAGGATAAGGTAAAATAGTATGTTAAGGTAGTAGTAAGGCCACTTATTCCTGCCAATAATGTCCATTGGAAAGTCATTGAAAGTGATGAACAAGTGCTCATTTTTTTGCTTGAGAAAGTTGAGTTTTTAGATGGAAATCAAGAAAAATTACAATAGCAGTATGGTGACCAAATTATACAACTAAAAACAAATAAGTTACCAAAGGTGGGTTTGGTTACCTTAGAGTCCATTTTCAGTTCATATGTTCAACTTAAAAAGGAAAATACCAACAAGCATATCAAGTAAGAGTACTACGGAGAGGTGGAAATTTTCAAAGGTAATTTTCTTAAGATTGGTAAGCTTTGTTCTCAAGAGGATAGAGAAGTTTGTGTTTCACTTTTTCAAGAGTTCTATGATATTTTTGATAGAGGGTTTTTTAAAATTTAAAAATGCAATCTCTGAGTGATTAGATGTGTTCTCTATTTCAGGTCTCAAACTGGTATTTTTGTAACAAAATTTTCTAGAATTTGATGTGTAAATGCAAGTGAAACTAATGAAAAATGATGAACTATGTGACACTTTTTGAAATGTAATTTTGTTTCAATTTTTGAATTTGAATGGTGAAAATTACACTAATATAAAAACACTATGCAAAATCAATGTAATATGCATACAAATTTTTGAATTTTCAAATTTAAACAATGAAAAAATTCAAATTTAAACCCCTATATGAAATGCAAAATAGTGCAAGATTTAGAGAACCTTAATGTAATGAAACTAATGAAAATCTAATGCAATCTATTGAAAAACGTAGATCTAGGGTTAAAAGTACTCCAATTTTCAGAAATGTTGTACAAGGTCGGGTTCACCAAAATGAAATTTCAAAAAAAAAAAGATAGGGGAATTTCTCGAAATAGAAAAGTGGATCCAAAGAGGGAAAAGGGGTCCTATTCTTCTATTTTCATTAGGAAATGAGATCCACACCAAGAATTGACTATCAACCCTTAGGTGAGTCAACCCAAGATGTGAATCTACTTATTTCCCTTTTTATGCTAGGATGGGGGTCTAAGCTAAATAACACTTTGGGGAGAAAGATTAAAAATAGAAAATAAGTTACTCCAAATTATGATCTATAAAGTGCATTTAGAAGCTTGAACATAAAATTGATGGAACCTACAGACTTTAGGGAGAATTTGGAAGGGATAAATATTGTGTAACTCTCACAAAAAGTGTTTTTTCAATGCTCACTAAGGACTCATTCGCCTTATGGTGAATGGGTCTTGGCTAGGACTCTCTGAAATTTGTTTTTGGGTTATGTTCTCCTATGTAGACACTCCCAGATTCTTGAATCTCGTGGTTGGAAAGCTAGAAATAAATGTTGTAAGTCATTTTTTGTGATTTTGTAAGAATGATGACAATAAATGCAACTTTGACAACTTTTCATTTTTTGTTCTTCAATAGATCTTCCACCTAAAATATGAAATCACACATTAAAGAGAGAAAAATGTTGTTTTGTTAGGTGAATGGGGGTTTTCCTTGATCAAACCCCATTTTGATAATTAAACCTTGTAATGAAATTAATGAAACATGAAGGAATGATGAATGAAAAATCCTATGTCACAACTCACCAAACCCTTGGATGAACCTTTGATAATGGAATTCTACAACTTGCATGAAATGGCCTCAATGGATGCGGATCTTGACTTTAAATATTTTCTTGAAATGATACTTTGGATGCTTGATTTAATCATGAAACCTACATCAACATATTAGCTCCGAAAACATGCATGAATCCACATAACTTTGACATAATGCTTGGATCTTAATTGCTACAACAAATGATGAAGAAATCTACCCTTGAATAATCTTGAAATCACTCTTGATCATAAACCTTGCTATAAGGATGCTCTCATCCAAATTGCTAGGTGAAAAAAAGTGAAATGACCTTATATTTATACATATCTTAACATTAATTCCCAAGATTCAAATATCACAAGCTAACATTGAATTGTGGATTTGAAATCATTAGAATACTGCCAAAACCATAGTTTAAATTAGGGTCAAGCTAGGTCTAAATGAGGACCCATTCACCCTTAAATTAGGGTCCTAAGTCTAAATGAGGACCCATTCACCCTTAAATTAGGATCCTAGGTCTAAATGAGGACCCATTCGCCCTTAAATTAGGTTCCTAGATCTAAATGAGGACCCATCTACCCTTGGATGAATGGGTCCTAGGTCACTTACCTAGGAAACACATTGCTCAATGATAAGTGTTATGTTATGACATTTATGAATGTCAAGTTTTATCCCTTGGAAAATACAATTAATTAGGCTTGGATTTGAATTAAAGGGGCCAATTAAGGCATAATTAATAGGTGAAAGCACGAAGTTGAGTCCACTTAAGGTGGAAGATTTTTCCTTAGAAAAAATCTCAAAATCATGAAAATTGAATTGAGATTTCAATTTTTAGCAATCGGGATCTTGTTTTGCTTTAGGGTCCCAAGCCTAAAACTAAAACGAGATCCCAATTTTAAAAAATCGGGATCCTATTTTGAAAACTTTCCATTTTTGGCAACTTTCCATTTTTGACAAATTTCCATTTTTGGAAACTTTTCAAAACGAAATCCCATTTTTAGCAACTTTTCAAAATGGGATCCCGTTTTATAAAAGCATAAAAGAAATATTTTTTTATGAAACGAGATCCCGCTTGTAAAAATTTATGAATTTTTGTTTGGGTTTGTGCTTTGTTTTTTGGTTCGGGAAAAGGCTTGGGGACCCAAACCTAAGCTTTGGACCTATTTTGACTTGCAACTTGAAGGTCATGTCAATGTCACAACAAAATAGTGACTTTGGGCATATGTCTGGAGACCTTTTTTGCATAAGTTTTTGACGAAATTAAAACCCATTATAGATGAGATATTGTAGATTCCAAATATGTATTTTTTTTACAATTGGATTATTTTTTCTATTTTTCAATTATTTTTTGATGAAATTGGTCCATAAACTTGAAATATCATGGTTTTTAAGTATTTTAATAACTTTTTATTAAAATATTTTTTTGAAAAATAAATTGTATGAAAGCGTACTTCAGAAAATTCTTTTCAATTTGAAAAAAAATAAAAAATGATAAGTTTAGGTCATCTTATGCATGACATACACAACGATTTTTCAAAACAACAAATATGGCTAATAAAAAATTAACAAAGAAATAATTCAATAAAAAAATTACAAAAAAATATTGAAAACGTGCTTCAGTGTGTTACAAATCTTTTTCCAAAAGGATTTAGAAAATTATGATTCTTTAGTTCAAAATATGGATGACATACACATGCATGGTATGGTAAAAAAAAGTGACTTTTAAACAATGATTTTTAGAAATGCCTATTGAAAATCAATTTGTATCATCTAGGTATTAAAATAAACTACATATTTGGAAACAAGACTCTGAGTACTACATTTTATGATTAGTGAATTTTATTAAGATATCATCTTTAAGTGCTTCAAATTTTAGGGTCAAATGTGACAAATTCTAAAAATCAAGGAAAACACTTCCACTTTTTGGCCAAAAAGTGGAGTCGACCTTTTCCACACACCCTAACCTCAATTAATTAATGAAGCCCAAGATTAGTGTGAAAGTGATATGTTACACCTTACAACACCAAAAATAAGGCACAAATATTAAGTCCATTTTAATTAAAAGGGCCCTAAACTTAATGTGAATATGTAAAGTACTTATTACAACATTAAATTAAGGCATCATTAAGATCATTTTATTGTTAATTAATTATTCCCACGTTGTGAAAATGGGATACTTTTTCCTACACTACACAAAGTATCGTTTCAAGCAAGGTTCAAGTGTCAAGATCTACATTCAATTTAGCCATCTCATGCAAGTTGTAGACCTCCTAAGATCTCCATTATCAAGGTTTCATTCAAGGGTTTGTTGAGTGGTAACATAGCTTTGTTCATTCTTGATTCCCTCTTTCATGTTTCATTTCAATTCAAGGTTTGATTATCAAAATGGGGTTTGACCAAGGCAAACCCCCATTCACCCAAAAACAAACATTTCTCTCTCTTGTGTGTATGATTGCATATTTAGGTTGAAGAAGACTTGATATTTTGAAGAGAAAGATTTACAAAGTTATCAAAAGTTGCAAGAGTTGTCAAAACTGTTGTCATATCATGGAAACTAAGATCTCAAAGTCATTTCTGACATTCTAACCATGAAACCCGAGAAAATTGGAAGATTCAGATTTGCATTAGGGGCTCCTGAAAGTTACAAAAAAACCCTACACTTGGACCCATTCACCCGTGGGTGAATGAGTCTCAGATCAGCTTCTAAAAAACACTTTTGGTGACTAGTACACAAGTCTCTACCCTTCTCAAATTTTCAATTTTTTTTCTGGTTCTACTATTATTGAATTTAGTATTGTTGTTTCAAGTGTTAGATTGCATTTTGGTGTTGATTTGCTATTTTTTAGTTTTTCTCCCCAAAGTGTTGTTCGACCTTGACCCCCATTCTTTATTCAAAAGGAAATCTAAATATTCCCACTATGACTTGATTCATCTAAGGGTTGATAATAATTTCATTGTGTGGATCTCATTTTCTAATGAAATAAAGGAAAATAGGTCCAACATAACCCTCCTTTGTCATCATTTTATTTTGGGAGAAATCTATTTTTATTCATTTCACATAGGAATGACTTGCATTAGCCCTAAGGTGATGCAAAGATCAAAGGAAGATGAAAAACTTAACAGAGAACAAGTTCTAGAATTGATGTAGTGAGAATAATGTAATGGGTGATCCCATGCAATAGTGTGCTCCATTTTTTGGCCAAAGTGGAACATTGAAACCATCATTTTCAACCAAATTTTCACCTTTTATTACTCATAGCAATTAAACTATTAAGAATTTGAAGAGGATGTGAGCTAGCGATTTTTGATATTTTATGTTTTGATTCTAAATGTTTTTTTAAATAAAATAAAAGTGATTTTTGTTACCTCAGTTTTCATGCCCCCTTTTTGTAATACTTGTAAAATTTTGAAAAAGTTTTATCATTGGTTTTTAGTCTCCAATGTGGTTTTCAAAACCTCATTGGGTCCTAATGAGGTTATCCTAACCATGTTTTATCTAACTTCTTTCAAGTTAAGGATTATCATCTATTTTATGTGTAAGCTTTTCCAACTTTGTTGACTCCCATAAAGGTACTCAAAACCTCACCAAAACTTGACTAAATTTTCACAACTTGGTCAAAAAATTGACACAAGTAAAGTGAGTCACTCATTCAATCACAAGAAAAATAATTGAAAGCAATTGAAATCATTTCACAACTTTATGAAGGTTTTGAAACCTTTGTCAAAACCTGATAGGTTTCAAAAACCTTATTGACATCTAGAGAGGTTTTCACAACCAGACTTGAGATTGACACAATTTAAGAATTTTAGTTTCATTATGGTTTTTCATGAAGTTATAAGAATATTAAAGGTAATAAAGAAACATTTCAAAATTTTCTTAAGGTTTTGAAACCTGTGTCAAAACCCGACATGCTTTTTACAACCTTAAGAAAGGATAATAAGATTATTTTATTTGAGGTTCTTCTACAAAGCACCCTCTTAATAAAGCTTTTCAAATGGATATAAAGGTTTTGAAACCTCTATTAGAATTTAACAAGGTTCTTGAAACCAATGTTTTGTCTAACACATCCTCATAGCTATTTTTTTTTAACTTTCAAAAGTGTCAAAAATTAAGGTTGGATGAGAAAAAGTTGACACATGCCAAATTTAGGTGCACAATTAATTCTCGCCTATCATACTAGAGCATTAACTATGAGTTCTTATATAGAGATTATGTTATCAAAATAGTTCATTTTGATGATCACTCAAGAGTGAATTTGTAGTAAATGAAAGGGCAATTATAAATAAAATGCAAGGTGAAATCAACAAGATTCATCCTTAATTCAAAGGCATAATAAATCTCCTCCTAATTTACTAAAAATAAATATACTCCTAGCTAGCCATGAGGTGTTATAAATGGAATTTTATAAATTTGGCCCCTGTATTCTATCGAATTGTTACTTGAATACAATTTTAGTTATATTCACTAAATTGTGGTCACAATAAAATATAAGTATTTGTGTTATGAGCATTTTTCTAGTTTGTCAAGCATATTACTAGAAATCAAGGACACTAGTCTAGGGCACATAAATTTGAATGAATTTTGGGAAAGAGTTGGAAAATAAGATAGGTCCCTAATAATCCAACAATTAATTGAAGTGGGTTGTTGCAATCCACATATTTTCTCATGGTAGTTCAATGTATAGACCTAGTCATAGAATGCATAAACAACTATGATTCCAATATAAGAGAAATTAGAAAAAGTGATAATTGATTGGTCATCAAGGTAAACAAAGATAATTTTTCTTCATGCTTAGATTTACCAAAGAGAGTAGAGAGCATATATTTCAATTTTACCCTTTTTACTAATGTTTTCATGAGAAAAAGATCAGTATAAAAACATAATTGCACGAGAATGGTTTGCTACCCCAAAGAAAAGTCAATCTTAGCTACATATAACTCATTTTTTGGACGATATTTCAGATATGATAGTTCTCTTGCATAGACTAAAAGGTAACAAAAATCTTACAAATTTGAAGAATGGATGCACTTCTTCATCTAGATAATTATTCATGGTGAACAATATCTTGATTAGGCTCAACTTCTTAGTGATTAGATGCACTCAATGGTAACTTAGTTTCCACTCAACATATCCTTTTATATGTCTTCTTATCTATTCTATGTTATCTCATGTACAAGATCTTGGCTATGTTTGTGACCAGTCCAGGTTCATGATGAAAGAATCCAAGTCTATGATTACTATACTCAAATCTAATTAGAAGTGAGTTTAAATATTTCTAGATGAGTAAATGATGCATTTACTATCAGGATGATTAGGGAGATCCAAGGAGATCTGTGTTCAAGGATTTCTCTAAAGTTTTTTCAGCTAATTGATACATACAACAATCATTTCATATAGTTTTAGACATTCACATATATTAGAATTGGGGGATTTGATGGGCTACCTTACAAATTGCCTAATTATGTAGAGAAAATTTTTGTTCTCATTGAGGTATGTAAGCAGGTGGGTGAGGTGAATAAAAGGTGCTAGGAAAGGAGAAAGGCAGGTATCCAATTCCCTATCAATCTTGGTTACTATTCATGTAAATCTATTAGTGAACTTCTCTATGAAATTTTATAAAAGGAGATCCTTTTGATAGTAAAAATTTTGTTAAGGAAAATCTACATTTAGGGCTAGGTTTCGAGCACATTCCACATTTAGAAGACTATTGGGTAGACTATGCAAATGAATATGAAGTTTGAAGAAGAAGCTTGATAATATTGTCACTAAGGAAAATTGTAACATTCAAATTAAATTGGGATATCCAAGGTATTGAAGATGATGAATCAGATCTAGTAGACCCAATTTTTATCAACCATGCACAATTGCAAAACAATTATTTTAATTAATTGGAGTATTAATGAAGTTGAAATTATTGATGAAAAACTTACAATTGTAATCAAAATAACTCAAGACTAGGTGGCCAAGAAGACTACAAATAAATTTACCACAGTGCCTTCAAAGTCTCTGGATACTTATAGACAAGCAGAAAGAGGTTAAGTACTTTCATCTTCTACTTCACAACCAACTTTTTCTACTCGAAAAATTGCTTCAAGAAAACAACAAGATGGTGATGAGGATCCCCCAGAGAAAATACTTCTTGAGAAAACTTGTGAAGGTACTACATAGAAGGAAACTCAAAAATAAAATGAGAAACAAGTAGCGAAAGAAGAAAATATAGATGTGACTTTACCTCCATCTTAGGCAAGTGGTTCTTCTTCTTATTGCGCTTCCTCTAATTCTACTCCATCAAATATACCACAAAATTCACTTGGGATAGTCCCTACTCATTCTTCCCCTAAGGTGCAAATATTCAATACTCTGCCCCTTAGGAGGGCTTTACATTTTGTATCTCTTGGTACCAAATCTATGGCTACTCCTACCTCCTCTTCCTAGCTAGAACAAACCCTCTCCAAAAAGAGGAAAATGGTTCAATCGAGTCTTCTTGATAAGTATTTTGTTTGCCAATTATTTTAGAGAGCTCCTAAGCCTAAGAAACTAAAAACTACATCTAGATTTATGGAGGATACTGATACAGGGAATATGTACATGGAAGTAGCATATCCGTCTACCCAAAAATATGTAGGACAAGCAATTTTTTGTGATTTCAACTTCACTAAATTTAACTCAGGGCCCTCTATTAGGGATGGGGATATTCACAACTTCCAAGTGATGGCTTACAGACTTGTGGAGAGGACAACCATTGATAAAAAGATCAAACATGAGTTGAAGAATCAAGTATTTAGATACTAACTAATTTATTAAAATCACTGATTGATCCCTCACCTCAACCAATTAGTCAGTTAAGCACTCCTTTTGATCCAAATTCATCTATAGGTAAAGATATGGTTATAAAATCCATGTTTACAAGACTTATGGGAAGGTCACACAAGATTGGACCAAGGATATCTTGGTTAGGGGAACAAATTTCATCATAGACATGAAAAATATATGTGAAGATATTGAGGTGTTGAAGGTAGAGATTGACAATGAGATCATTGCCACCAAGCATGAGGATTCCATTTGTTTGAAAATCGATAAAGGTCTTAAGGAAATGTTTGATTTGGGGGTAGATAAGTTGGTAATCGAGCAAATTGTATCAACTAATGATGATGGCAGATGCTTTATGTGGAAGAAGAGTGTCAAATGGAAACTTTCATTTTTAAAATAGAACATATTGGAACAAATAAAGTTGCTTAAATAATGTAACCAAATAAAAGTTTAAATTCAAAAAAATCTTTTGAACATAGGCATTCACTTCCAAAGAGAAGATAATTTTTAAGAGGAGGATGTGGAAACACTAAAAGGAAAGTTCAAAGAATTGATCGAGAACCTCTATGACAAGCAAAATTTTAACATGGAGGGAATGAGAAGGTTTTAAGAAATATTGACTTATCTTTATCTCAATTCCTTTGACATACGACAACATTCTCTGGAAAATTGGATTTAGCATGGGAAACAAAGATTTGTGAAAAATGAGAATAAAAAATTTAACTATTTTATAACATAGCAAGATTCCCCTATTATCATAGCTTTCCATACATACATCTAGCCAAGATTTCCATGCAAGTTGCTCAGTCATCACAAGAAGGGAATGTTGACAATGTGCCACTTGAATAATATATTTTCTTTTATTAATTATATTTTGTAAAATAACTTGAGCATCCCTAGAAGTTTAAGGGACTTTATCTTCTCCTTTCATTTATTTTCAAGAATTTATTAGGCTTATTCAATTATATATATTATGATTTTATTGAAATGGGGGAGATAGAGATTTGTTAGAAAGTAAATAGATAATTTTTTTGTTGGTTAACAGTTTTGTCACCTAACTCTATAATCTTACACCCATGAAAGTGACAACTGTAACAATAGCTAAATTAGTAATAATGATATTTTATACTGATTCTCTACTTATTTTAAAAGGTGGCATTTACCTTCATTTGATTTTCAACTAATGAAAGAAAAACTTAAAACTAAGGTTGCTTTTAACTAGAAAGCAAGTGAAAAGTGATGATTTTAACCTGAAAGCTTTGGAAGGAAAATCCACAACTTCAATTGACAAAAAACTAACTACTAGAAATAAAGGAACAACATTAAAGCATCTCACACATCCATCACCATAAAATATTTATTCAAAGATAAATATCTCACAACAATGAAACTAATCACACATTTTTCATCCCAATAATAGATCATTCAATGGAAAATTATTCAACATAAGCAGAATAAATTCATACACCATAACACAAAGATCATGCTCGCATAAATTTCACCATAGTCTTTTCTATATAATGAAATAACAGAAGAATAGTAAACTAAAGATAGTAGAGTTTTTCTAATGAGTAGAAAAAATTTCACTCAAAAGATCCTATAGCCAAACATCATCCCCATATTTAAAGATTACAAATTGTCCAGAAAATGATTTCTCGAGGAAAATTGTTTCAGAAATTTAAAATAAAAGTCTTTTAAAGTATCAAGGGCCTAAATAAATAAAATAGCATAATTGGAACTAATCAAAATCCTTTGCACCAGTTCTTTCGCCTTCTACAACTGCTCCCACTTGTTGCTTTTGTAATACCTCCTAGATCTTTACCCTCTACCTATATTCACAATACTTTGTGACAATTGTAGTGATGTTATTACTCCCTGGAGTTGTGGTAATCTACAACCTTGTTCTCCATTTAGACAATGCACGATCAGACTTAGCAATTTTTTCATGGATATCATCATTTTCAAACTTAAATGCCTTCAAGTAAGTCTGCATAGTGCTCAATTTCCTGAATGAGTCAATAGTGGAGTTTTCATGATCACCCACTTCTCTATAATATACTTCCTTATACTAATTTGTTATGTTGGTGAGGTCTAGGAATTTTTCATCAAATTCATCAGTGAGGTCGACTTTGAGAGAATTGAAAATTTCCTTTATTTTTACCATAATTTCAATATATTTTTCTAATACCTCGTTGATTTCTTTGATATAGTCATCATATATTGAAAAATCCATTCTAGAGAATCGAGCCAATTGGAATCAATTTCCTTAGGATCATCTACTATCTTCTCTCCAATCAACACAATATGTTCCATGGAATCCAACTCAACAATTTCTTTTAAATACACAAAAGTGCTACTATGCTCTCTTCTAATTTGTTGAAGCTCAGTTACCAATTCTTTTCTTTTACCAGACACCTCAATATAAAATTGCAGTAATTTAGAAATAAATAAAAGGCCATCATGATACAATCCCTCGATCCATTCATTATTAGTTTTAGCATATCCCAAACTCTTTTTAACCTTTTACACGATATTGGCATCAATACCCTGGACATTCAAAGTGGAGGCCTCCTAAGGATTTGGGTTCACAAATGATGAAATAAAATTCTTCAAAGAAATAATATTGGACTGCAACTAAAGATTCTCTTTTCTTTGCTCCTTAGCCCTTTTTATCAATGCATTAACAGAATAATTGGCATGCTAAACATCACCTTCTAAAGAAGAAGGCCCAATATCAATATGAGTCACTTTATAATCTGCCTCAGTTATTTCATTTTCATTTAAATCCTTTGTAGGATCAACAATCTCTAATAGTTGGTGTCTAGAAGTGGTATCTGTAATCATTCATGACATTCTTTATGCCTTTTTAGGCTGTGAGGAACTCTGCAGCAATGCAACAACTGTATCCACTTTAGCTGTCATTGAGGGAACAATTTTTCTTTTCTTTTCAATTGCCTTTTTCAACCATGTTGGATAAGTAACCACAATTCATGGGTCTCTATTTTTAGCATTCACATTCTCCACTCTCTCCACCGAATCAATGGCAACAGAAGAATCCCTTGGAGGGGAAGGAGGAATTTCAAAGAATGTGAGGAAAGGGGAATCTTCAATTATCTGCTGGAAAATTCTAGCAGAGTCCGTAGATGTTATCTTCTCTTAGCCAACTTTCTTTTTAGGAGTAGAGGGTGGTGTATTGTCTTGATCACAAACTAATTTCAAATTTTCCCTAGCATCTTCTAGTCTATCACCATCTACTCCTAACTATGAGTTGGTGTTTGACAATTTCATGGCTTGTTTTCCAGCTATCACATTTGTACCAAAGGCTTGTACAATCCCCTGTTCCTTTCTTTGTGAATATCTTGGCTCCTGAGGGGAACCCACATTTTGGTGCCATTTTCCATTTAACCAATCAAAATTCCTTCTTAAAATAGGAGTAGATCAGACCATTAAATCTATAATCTCATTTTATGACCAGAAAATTCCATAGGAGGGTTTAGCCATAGACTCCTGATATTCTAAGTCAATAATCATTGAATCTTCCTACATATCCTCTAGAATATTCAAAGAGATACCAAAAGTCTGTATTGTTTTCAAAGTTAATCTCATAAAGCCTTTCCTATACACTTCATTTTCATCCAGGCAATCTTCCCAAAAATATTCAATGTCTGGCCTATGTTCATAACTACTGGATCCATACAAATTTTGTTGAACATACCCCTTGCTATCAAAGTGAGTTCTTATAGGAAGAGATTGAAAACCAAACTCATTCAGGGTTTTCTCCACACCTCTAGCATTACTATTACTTTTGCAAGAGAACAAAAGCATAGACAAAGGAAACACAGAACCCTTCTTCCCCATATTAGAGTATTTGACATTTACCACGGCCATTTGTTGACAAACTTCCATAAAAATCAAATAATCACCTAGGTAACGAGGCAACTTCAATGGAGCTTTCTTGAAACCCCCAATTATGAGGTAAGAAAATCTATCAAATTTATTGAAAAAGCTTCCAAATTCCGCTTCCAGGGTAGTTGCTTTAGACGGAATCTGGAGCTCAAGGTTACCATCAATTTTCTTCATATTTTTTATTAAAAATGCATCATTAACACGACAATAAGTGCCCATCCCAATTTTCTTAGTAAGTTGTGGGAAAATTTTGTACATAGGCATATATGGTGTTTGAAACCCTTGTAGTTCCAACCCATCCCAAATAGCCTCTTGACTAGCTAAAATATAGACCAAATACGAGCACATATGAAATGCAATAGTTTGTTGGAAATTGATTAGTTGCTCATTCAAATAATAACAGATAATCTCGCCCCAGTCAATGAATTTACTCTCACTATAAATTAACAAAATAAAGTGGCATGTATCGAAAACTCAAATGAATTTGAGCATGCACTCCCAACTACACGGTGCAATAAGGTAATAGCCTCTTAAATATCATCTTTAAAATGTACCCTTTTAAGTTTAGAAGTTAACTAAGACTTACCTTTCTTTTCAAACTTCAACCAGTTCTTTGCAATGGAGTTCCTGCACCAATATTCATTATTTTTTTAAAAGCTCATCACCCACAGCCACAAACATTTTGTCCACAACTTCTCTTTCCAGAATGCTCAATGCACGAGAGACGACCTCAATAGTGATTTTTGCAACAATGGACCTATCGGCTACTCTTATTTCCTAAGTTTTAGGTATGTAACCTCTCATGCACGCAATTATCAAATCAACATTTTGTACAGCTTTAGGAAAACCACCAACACGAGCCAACCCGCTTTGTTAAATTCGCTCCCCCAAAGCCATTATGTCATTTTGCTCCAAACACTGCAAAAACTCTTCAAAATTAAGATGTCCCGCCTCTGTGTCCCTCACACCAGACTAGTGGCTCTGAATTACACTCTGCATGAGCGCTAGTCCGCAGGAAAATAATGTGTGTACCTTAGGAATTAGCAGCAAAGAATATGAACACAAGAGGAATGACTTGGTGAATATTTCACCACCCGAACTTATGTCGTTGTTTGATAGTACATGCATTAAATGAAACATTCAATTGCATTCCTTGAAAGGGTGGCTCTTTAAACCTGCATGCCTTTTAAATTTTTTGAAAAGAAAAACCAAAGTTAGTTTGTACATATCATTAAATGAGGTGGCGACGCCCTTTGAAAACCGAAAGGAATCAACACTATCACATGGTTGGGAAAATGTGGAATCTTACAACCTAGATCATAAGTTTTGAAGTTTTAAAAACCCCCAACTCAACGGTTCATAAGACAACTCAATAAAGACTTATGACTTAACAAACATACTGGAGTCGGGTAATCGGGAAGTTATGAAAGCTTGAAACTCCGCGACAAGGTTTTGAAAGTTGGAAGACCATCAACTATGGTTAAGGAAATCCCATGGCCCACGACATTGAGTAGCTACTAAGGGGACAAACAACAAAGCGCACAAAATTCATGAAGCAAAGACCCAAAAATTCTTAAATCAGAAAAGTTTAAAATTATTGATATAAGTGAAAAATACTATGGATAACAATTTTGAAACTTGAAGGTTGTACATCTATGAGCCTATAGTTTGGGTCAATGAATGAATGAAATCTTTATAACCTGTGTGTTGTGTGTTGATTTTATTGATTATTGCATTCTAGTGAGAGTGTAAGAACCATTTCAAACATTGATCTATTTGAGTTTAGAATTACCTTCAGTTATGAAGTTTGGTATTTACCTTGTGGGAAGCATTTAGTTTGTGTTCTAATTGTACTTTCACAAACTATATCTCATTCAATAATATTTGGTGGTATGTTTTATAAATATTTATTAATTTAAGTATTTCAACCTTTCCTACTTTCTGGTTAAAAGCACACCCATATTAAATGCAGAAAAGAACATATTTTCTTATTAAATGAGGGAGTTGTACCTCATAAAATTCAAAGGGAAATTATTTCACATAGAAATAATTCACCCAACTACTAGTTATTGATTGTTTCTATAATTGGGAAATATCTAGTAAGGATCAAGAATTTCATATAGTGAATAATCCATTAACTAACAATTTGTGATTTTTTTACGTAATGTTTAGTAAAATTATTTTATAGTTAACAATATTTTACATAAATTTATTTATTCTATATCACAAAAAAGTTACAAAAGGGAAAAATTTATAAATTCTTGAGCATAGATTGATAACACCAATATCTAGCATGCATATATTTTTTAATAAATTTTTGTTGCAAAAATTATTAATTTTTTAAGAGAATAATTATAATTTAGACATAGGTTTATACCATATTACAAAACTTTTTTGTATATATATCAAAATTAACATTTTTTTGTTATTTTCAAGGACATTAATACCTAGTCCACATATATGTTTTAGAAGTTTTTAATTTTCTTTTCTATTTTTCCATATTTGTGGAATGTAAACCTTAATGTTTGGTAAAAAAAACCTATATTCACTAGAAAATATATAAAATAAATATAATAATCAAACTAAATATACTCAAATTTTCTTTTTTTTAAAAAGCTTACTCTTTGTGTTGTAATCCTACAAATCATCCTATCATATTGATTCTATTTGTACTGGTCCAACCCAAGGTTTGAAACATAAAATTTTAAGAAAATATGAGCATTGGGGTAGAGAGGCCATTCCAAAATACTTCAAATAAAGGTATCTTATTTTTAAGATATCAAGTACCTTCACTTGAAGGTATCTTCAAATGAATATCCTTTTACTAACCTAGAAAATATTAAACTAGCAATTGCACCTTGGTGTGCAATGGGTACGTCGAAGAGATGTAGAAGGTCAATTAGGGAAAATTTCAGCCTATCTTTTGCATACATTTGTACAGTAGATAAAGTTAGTAGGCCATTTCGCAAATGATGTTGTGTATGCAACAAAAGTCTCAATGGAGAAGTGATAGCTTCAAACCAACTATGCATCCACTTAAAGGGATCCTAACATGATTGCAACAAAATATCTAAAGAAAAAAGATAATCAAGCTCCATTACCAACATGCTCATCTAATGTTTTCAATAGGGAAAGAGGGAGAGAGGGGGAGAGATAGGGATAGAAAGAGGGAGAGATAAAGTGGGGAAGAGTGAGAGAGAGAGAGAGAGAGAGAGAGAGAGAGAGAGAGGAGTAAGGAAATAGAGATAGAGAGGAAGATAGATATAGAGGTGGACATGGACATGGACATGAAGAAGGAAAGGTATATGGAATACAGATAGAGAGGAAGAGAGATATATAAATAGATAGAGAGGAAGGGAGAGACAAGTAGAGAAACAAAGAGAGGATAGAGGTGAAGTAGAGAAATATAGAAAGAGGGAGTGATAGGGAGAGAGGGAGAGAGGGAGAGAGATTTCAAATAAATAAGGAGATTAAGCTTGAATATATAACATAATTTTTGTGGTCAATACTAGTGGTTTGTTGTAAAACAACGTAATCATAGGCCTGACCAAGCAACTATAGTTCTAGCATGGTGCATTACAATATAGTGCAGACCTATTTTTATAGATTTCTTCACTTAGCAAGTTAGCATCATCAACCATCTACAAAAGAACATTCTCCATGTTTAAAATGATGGAACTAGTTGGTATTTGTCCCGATAATTTGTCTTTTAATCTTGGAGATATACTGAGTTGCATTGTAACAATCAACACATACTTAAAATGTCCTTGAAGATTCTAAACGTTGATCCAAGGATCTATTTAATAATCCAAATGCAATTTTCAAATCCTCACTATAGTGTTAGAGGAAAATTCCTTGTTCCTCCTCTTTCACATCATTCAATGCATGTCTTGAATCTGGAAAATGCTTTGATGTCTTCATTTCCCAAGACAATTCTTCCAATTTTGCATGGATTGATTTGAAACCCTTATCTCACATTTCATGAACTGGTGAAGCATCTTTTCATTCCTTCATGAATTCCTCTCTTTTTCATTTTTCCCATTCTCCACCCCTTCCATATTTTCCTTCCTAAAAATAGGTGTATGTCATGATAAAATAGAGGTGCCCTAAAATTGGGATTTAACACTCCATTAGTATTTATATAGATCTAGTGACACATTGTAAATTATACATCTTATTTTATTATGTTAACAACAACGTCTAATTCTCCAAAGTCCTGACACTTTAGAAAAATACTTTTTAGAAACTGGAAATAAAATTGAGTCCCTTCTTTATCATTGCAAGTATGGCACATTGCACCTTAATATAGTGCAAACCTAGTTTTTTAGGTTGCTTCATCTAGCATCACCAATAACCTCTACAAGAACATTCCCCTTGTTTGAAATGATGGAACCAATTTGCATCTCTCACAATATTTTTTCTTGCATCAATCATTGAGATAATCTTGGTTGTGGTTAAGTGTTGCAGTTGTGACAAGTTGCCAATTGTATTAGGGATTTTATTTAAACTCATACTCTTTCAAGCTTAAGTATTGTAGTTGTGATAGGTTGACAATTGTATCAGGTAGTTTATTTAAACTCTTACACCATGTCAAATTTAAGTGTTGCAACTGTGACAGGTTGCCAATTGAATCAAGGAGTTTATTTAAGCTTTCACACCCTTTCAAGTTTAAGTGTTGTAGCTATGACAGGTTGCTAATTGTATTGGAGAGTTTAAATAAACTCTTAGACCATGTCAAATTTAAGTGTTGCAACTATGAACTACTCTACAAAGAACTACACCCCAACGAAAATGAACTACATGAAAGGAACTTTCTCACAAATACTAAATTCATTTCCTTCATTTTATGAAACACTACAAGATCTATTTTACCGCTACATTACTATTAGACAACTAACTTTGCTCTAGCACCTCTGGAGAGTCAACACAACTTTGATTTGATTACTTGAGAACCTCCATCTTCATGTTGTGAGAGGCATTGTATGTATTTTTAATTGGATGGTTTGTTCTCACTCTACTTCTTTGACACACTATCAATTTCTATCTTGTGATTGGGATAGCCATTAGATGTTTTCTTGATCAATGGTTGTTTTTAGATGGCTATGTTTCTTGCTAGCTATTATCAATCTCTATATTGCCATCTGTATTATATGGTTGGTTTTAAAGATATCTGTAAGCTTGGCTATCATTTCTATATCAAGATTGTCCTTCCTACAACCCTTTTCATAGATCTGTGCATAGCTTTATATATCCAACATGTTTCATTCAATATATCCTCTACTATCTTCTGCTCAAATTTTCTCTCTTATTTTATATTCAATCTTATAATATTTTTTAATCTTTCTATTTTTTTCCCTTATATATTTATTTTATTTGTATCACTTTATGTATAGGTATCTTTCTTTCTTTCTATATATATATAGGTATTTTTACGCTAAAGACGTGTCCTATATGAGCTTTCCAAGCTCATTTTGTCTATGAACGGTCCAAAACAAAAGATAGGGCTTGGTTGACATTAAAACGAATCTCAGTCGTCCATCATTTCATCATTTTTTTTTGCTTTCTCACCACTTTTCATGCCTTGGCTGCTTTTTCATTCATGTCTTCACGGATTTTCATGCCATCCACTTTTCACGTAAATATGAGCAAGCCAACCTGATATAGTAAATCAACAGCGCACAGTTTTGGAAAACCATCCTAACCGTTTGTTGACGTTTGTTTTCATTCGCATTTTTCCTGCCATTTTTCTACTTTTTACACTCACCTCATTAACACGGTTCTATGCATTCTAGTGTACATAGTAAAAAAAAATGCAAAATGAGTAAATAGCCTGACAGTGAATTTGTACGGCAATTCATTTTCGATAAAATTGCAAGTAATTTTATATTTTATGTCATCTTTTTTTTTTATGAGGGTTTTAGAGTATGTTTACTTAAATGAAAATTACAACCAACATCCTAATAATGAACATATTTAGGTTTTAAAATAAAATAGAAATTACGGGCAAAGATCCTAATAATGAGCAAATTTAGGTTATAAAATTACAACATCCTTTACCCTACATAATTAAGTATAAATTAACATCATTTACTACATAAATGTGTGTTAAAAAAAAATCATTTTTTCTCTAATTCTCTTTCCACACCTCTTCATGCACAAGGTGTCATCGCTAGTATTTAGTTATTTTATTGTTTCACTTTATATATATGTATCTTTATACCTATTTATCTGAAGTGGTAAAGTAAAAGGATGTAGACAGATAAGAAGGGCACTGTTTGTTTAAAAATAAATTGTTCAATCAATAAAAGAAGTATTCTTAAATCAATAAAAAATTATTCAAACTAGAATTTACAATTTTGTTAAAAAAAAAGGTTTTCTAATTTTATATATTTAATTTTGTATTTCTTGGTTACACAAGAGAAAGGAGTTGCTTGTTTTGAAAACATTAAAACATCCACAACATAAATTTAGCAAAATGTCTACATGGGGGCTAACATAAAGTGGAAGGCTAAAACGCTGATAGAACTAGCATCGTTTGAGATGTGAAACGGGAAGGTGGAAAATACCTAAAGAGGTGTGGGAAGATAAGATTTGTTGTTTTTGCTTTTTGGGTTTAGTGGAAATAGAGTGGCACTACATTATGGAGTGTAAGGCTTACGAGGACATCGGATACTATTATTCAGATTTATTAAAAAACAAGTACTTAGATTTATTAAAAACCAAGTCTTTAGTGGTTTTCTTTGAAGAGGAAAAGATAGATAAAACGGCAAGTTACCTGATCAAAATTCACAACAAAAAAAACAAAATCAGCAAATAACGGGAAGTAGTTT
Source organism: Sequoiadendron giganteum (assembly GCA_007115665.2). Lineage (NCBI taxonomy): Eukaryota > Viridiplantae > Streptophyta > Pinopsida > Cupressales > Cupressaceae > Sequoiadendron > Sequoiadendron giganteum. The sequence continues at coordinate 543,354,137 of CM021105.1, forward strand.
GCTGGGTCTGATGCTGAGGTTTTTGTTGTTTTGGTTAAGGCGGTTTTGGTTTCTTTCTGTGGGTCGCATAAACTGACTGGTCTCGTAGATGTTATTAAAATAAATCAATCAATCAATCAATTTATTGACGGATTAGAATGGTGAAATGATTGTGTAGTAAATGCACATTAAAAGACGTGTACTGGTGTGGCAGTGAATAAGTAAGTGATAAACACACATTCATTGTCGGACAAAGATATTTTTGAATGGAGGACACGTGGGTGCTTCGTGGGCATGGGTATTATTAGGTTTACTTTTTCGTTTTTGATTCTCGTGTGTGGGACGTGGACAGAGGGGATAGAACAGTTCTAAAAATTCGAAAAAATTCAACGAGTATGCAACCGTCAGAAGAATATAGTTATGCCCATTTTGGCACAAGCCGAGAGGATGCTAACAGGGTTGTTTACTTTGGCTCACTTTTAAAACTGGATGCACGCATTCAACATAATCCAACCACAAGCAGGTATTAAGCAAGTGAAGATTTGAGACAGAAAAGTTTAAATATTCTCTGGCATACTTCAACGAAACCTCACAGTCATGTCAGGCATTATCTACCTTCGGCTTGCCTTGAAGCTCGATGCTCTTGGATTTCTCTGAGTTAAGTAACGTTCTCCTTCCACCCATGGCGTTCAATCCTACACTTTCCCTCAACCTCTAAATTTAATCACGCCAGACATACAAAACACGGGGGTTTTAAGTAAATCTTACTATCTTTTTTCTCCTTCGTACAGAGAAGCAGAGATGAAAAGACCAGTGGAGAAGATATACTCTATAAAAAGCGTCCTCACCTGCATTTCAATCCCGTCAACAACTACATCCATGTACTGTCTGACCACACTACACAGTTTCCATTATGACGATAAGCCTTCCGCACACGAAAAACAGAAGAACGACAGAAAAATATTAACGGCCAGATCCAACAGTCTGCACCCTTGATTTATCATAGCAGATTGCCTTTCTTCGGCGTAAAAATATCAACCTAATTTATTTATTTTTAAATAGAGAATATAAACTTTTATACGACACGTTAAACAACCTAACTTCTTTTGAACATGTTATACTTACCAGTTTTCAAGTTAAACTTAAAAGTGGGCACTACCAAGTTGCCTTCAAATTTGCCTCAGCAAAATTTGAAGTTTGTAGGCAATACACACCATCGTTCACATTAGAAAGAAAGATAAAATACCTATCGACGAGCCTTTCAAGATTTTCTACCACGACAGAGAAAAAGCAATCATCGCTGACTGAAAAAGAAAGACATGGACACGCTCTTCTGCAAGACTTTGTACGCGCTTTAATTGAAAGAGCCTCTGAAAGATTTCTGCAAAGCAAGCGTGTTAAAATTTTGAGTTCATTTTGCGAAACATATGCTAGCAACCATGCTCCGCCCTGCTCTCAAATTCTTTTCAAGCTTTCTTACTTTTTTATTTTTGCTTCTTCAGTGCACATCCCTTTCGCAAGACGGCGAACTTTCGCTTACAATCAGAAAGGAAGATTGGAGGGACACCAGTAATGCTTTGAGCAACTGGAATGAGTCTCACCAAAATCCATGCGTTTGGAAAGGAATATCCTGTGATAAATTCAGCACCGTTACCACTGTTGATCTCACCGGGGCGTTGATTTCTGGCAATTTGACTTCTGCTATATGTGGCCTTCCCAATCTCACGGTGTTGAGTCTCCGAGGCAATGCTTTCAGCGGTCCCTTCCCACACGCCCTCTTGCAGTGCAAGCATTTGCAGAAGCTCGATTTGTCGCAGAACCAGTTTACTCTGCCCACTCATATCTCCGAATTGAGTGAGTTGAGTGTCTTGAATTTGTCACATAATGCTTTCAATGGTACTCTGCCTTCATCCTTTCAGCACTGTAAATCTCTGCTCTATCTGTTCATCAATAACAACCAACTGAGCGGTGAGATTCCTCCAGGACTATGGGGTGCTGTCATTCTCCAGGTATTCTTCTTAAACAACAATAACTTTGAAGGTCATATTTTAGCTAAAATTGGGCAAGCGAAGAATCTGAACCGGTTGAAGATAAGCAACAACCGGTTCGAAGGTAGAATCCCTCCGCAGGTTGGAAAGCTGGCAAGTCTTCAAGTATTTGAAGCCAGCAACAACCAGTTGTCAGACCCCATTCCCCATGAGCTCGGGAGTTTAAGGTCACTTAATATTCTCCAGCTGGACCATAATTTTCTCTCAGAAGAAATTCCCAAAGAAATATTGTCGCTGAAGAAGCTCCATGAGCTCAATTTGGGCCACAATAGACTTACAGGCGAAATCCCTCCTTTTTTGGGCGGTATGAATAGTCTTGATTTGTCAAACAATTTGCTCTCTGGGGGTTTTCCTCCTGAATTGGGACGATTGAGACTGAATTCTTTTAATCTATCCAACAATCAGTTGTCTGGACGCATTCCCGAAGCTTTCGACCATCCGGCTTACATCAAGAGCTTTCAGGGCAACCCAAGGCTATGCGGAGGTCAGAATTTGAGGCTACATTCGTGTTCCTCTACACATAAGTTGTTACTTTTGGATACCATTCTGTTGGCACTTTTACTTATAGTATTCGTGATCTTGAGCTGCATTTGTCTGCGCCTCTCGGCTCTGAGGAACCCAACTGACACGACATTGTGGGAAATGACGTCATTCCATTCAACAGAAGTGGACGAGACATACATTGTCCGCAATTTGAAGGAGAGTAACGTGATTGGATCCGGAGGCGCTGGAAAAGTTTACAAGGTCATTCTGCCGAACGGGCAAGCAGTAGCCGTAAAGAAGATCCGGAACACGAGCAGATCAGGAGAAAATTTCAATAGAGAAGGTGAGCAGAAAGAGAATAAAATGGGGGAAGCGGAGGTGGATATATTGGGACTCATCCGGCACACCAACATCTTAAAACTTCTCTGTTGCATTTCAAGCGAGGACTCAGATTTCAAGCTTCTGGTATACGAGTTCATGCCCAATGGCAGCTTGTTCGACCGTCTGCACGGTGACCCAGGACCACAAACGCCGCTGCAATGGCCGATACGACATCAGATCGCTATTGACGCAGCTCGTGGGCTTAGTTATATGCATCATGATTGCTCCCCTCCAATATTGCACAGGGATGTGAAATCCAGCAACATCTTGCTGGACGGGGAGTTTAAGGCTAAAATTGCAGATTTTGGGGCATCCAGAGTGCTTGGTAGGGTAGACGAGGAGCATACGGTGTCCAGTTACGTATGGTCGCATGGATATATAGCCCCAGGTACGAACACTTTCTTTCGTCAAATTCTAATAAACTAGTTTTCTAGGACAAATTATCTCATTTTTCCTCTACTTTTGTTTTGGTGTATAGAATATGCGCGTACGCAGGTGAACGAGAAGAGCGATGTGTACAGCTTCGGGGTGGTGATGTTAGAGCTGGTAAGCGGGATGAAAGCTGTGGGTGAGGCGGAATATGGAGAGGGCGTGGGCATCGTGGATTGGGTACGCAACACAATTTCGCAGGGCGGTGGAGAGATGGAAGTGCTGGATAAACGCATAGTCGTGGATAATTTCATAGAACAAATGCTAAGCTTCTTACGTTTGGGTTTGGATTGCTGTAACATGGAGCCAAAGCGGCGGCCTTGTATGAAAAAAGTGGTGGAGAGGTTACTGGCATGCAGTGGGGACAATCTGAAAAAGGATTTCAATTTCTTACTCTGACAGCTGGTAGATGAGAATGTTATTTTGGGGATTCTGAAAATTATATGTAGTGATTTGTACAATAATTTCTTTGGAAGTCATGATGATGAGGATTTGTCATTGTTTTTTTTTCGGTCTGGTGGAAGTCACTAAGTAAGCATCTTACTTTTAGACTTCTCAGCATCCAATGTAAGTGATTTATTAGTTCCTGCCGGGAACTATAGCGAAGCCTTCAATTATTAAACAGTGATTAAAACACGTTGCGTCAAGTTTTTATAGAGCAGTGATAATTCGGGGGCAAATATGTTCACTAGTTAACTGACTCTGGGATTTGGTGGCTTCTTATTGGCGTGCATAAACGGCTGCAGGATGTCAGGATGTGATTCTTGTTTCACGAGGCAAGAGAGCGCACTAATTTGGAAGAGGCTCTGCAGACTGTCAGATGGCTCGAGCAGTTGGCAATTGGAGTGCATGCAGAGAGACACACGTAGGTTTCCAAGGCGAGCACGAGCAAGAAAGGCAGTAAGAGGGGAAATTACAACTGTGGGAGATGTGGGTTGGCCAAAAGGGCCATGTCTGCGCCGACATTGACTCCAACAATACTCCCATCAAGAGAGATGAGCTCCTTTCACCACAATGCCAATCTCAATCCCAATCCCAATCGGATTCGGCAAAAACAGGGTTCCTTGACAGGGCTGGCTGCAGCCGTAAGCAACCTCTTGTCAACACTCCCTCTCATTTAATACTGTTCCCCATCCTGCATTTCGCCTTGCTCGCCAGACGAGCTCTGTGTGCGGAGCAAAGAGGAGTCTCTCCATGCCTAGAGATGGCGATGGGAAAAATTTTTGTTGATGTAAAGTTTGCTTTGAAATGTGCCATCCTTCTTGTTCCATATCCATATTATTTTTCAATCTAGATGATCTCTGAGCGTTTCATTCTCTTTGGTTTACAGTTGGCTTCTATATTTTCTTTTGGTCAGTTGACACTAATATAAATTTGATTTCAGGTTTGACATCTATTTTGGCAAAGAAATCTGCCTCAATCATGATTACAGTATGTGTAGTTTAGGAGAACTTTTTGATTTCTTACTTGCCAGAATCATTTGTCATGATTGGCCATATAGACTCCAATGTCATGTGCAATTACCCTGGCAGCAGATATAAGAAACTGCGCTGTAGAATCGATCAATTTCATGGTGCTCTGTTTTGACAAGAACTATAGCAGCCATACTATTAGCTGCGGGCCTTTTCCTTATTCCCGAGCCTATGGCTGGTGAGTATTCTTGTTTATATTGGGGTGTTCCATCATAACCATGACTCAAGGCAGCTTTTGTCAAATGGATAGATGCATTTTTATCTGGTTCTTTGTACATGAGATACAGCATTAACAATCTCCATGTCATTTGCAACGAATTTGTTCCTTCCTCTGTCAGACTTCGTTCAAAGCCACACGTGCCTTCACATTCAATTTGCTTACTATTATGCTTTGATAGATTTTTTCCAAGCATCCAAAGCTTGTTCGAAAGCATTTATTTTAGGCTTTTAGCCATAGCAGAAAGGCAGTGAACTGTTTGATAATATGAAAAATCTGGTAGCATAGACAAGGCAGTGAACTGTTTGGGAAAATGCCTCAAAGAAATGCGGTCTCATGGTGATGGGATGCCATGACAAGCCATAGACAAGGCAGTGAACTGTTTGAAAAATTGCCTCAAACAAACGTGGTCTCATGGTGATGGAATGCCAGACAAGCAATGCGAAAATTCCTCAAAGAAATGTGGTCTCATAGTGATGGAGGCATTTTTGCAAATAGTTCACTGCGTTGTCTACGCTACCACAATTTTCATACATGTCTACCAAAGATTTTTATCAAACAGTTCACTGCCTTGCTGCTACGGATAAAACTAAAAGCCTAAAACAGGTGCCAAACAGTTATGTTGAAAGCATATAGTTTATGGGTAACAACATATTAGCAGTAATTAATATTCACCCTACATGTATATTACATGTGGACCTCTATGAATCTTTGTCTCATCTTGATCTAATTGAATGGAAGACAAGTATCAATTAAGTTTGACCTCTAAATTAACAAACAACTCACAAACTCCTCACCTTTAGGATCAAACAAACCCAAATCAATATTTACTGAACTATTTTTTTTGGAAAAACACTATCTATTGAAATTCTCAAGCATTTATTGATTAAAGGTTTCACATTATATTGCAGCAGCCTCCTCTATATTTAACATTAAAACTGCTATTAATCTAAAATGTATTGTAACTTCTGATATCTGATTACTAGCCTTTGATTTATCACTCATTAACAATGTCATTTCTATGTATTTGCAGTTACCATCACAGCTCTAAACGTCCATGGTAAGACTTGTTTTACTTTACCCATTGTTTCTATAGGTCAAAGCATTCTCTGAAAATCAAGATCTAATGTATTCTGTATGTTATATTTTTCTTTTTCATTATATTTTTATTCATGATATGTTTATTTGTTGATTTACATTGCAGGTTTTTGATAAGCAGAGGTTCACCAGCGGTGCCAAACTTGAGAAAAGACTTCGGCAGTTGATGGAGCAAAAAAGCATTGGAGATGTGTAGAAAGCTAGAAGCGATCACTTCAATGCCTGGTACTGCATTACATAGTAATCCTGCTTTTAAGTTAAGTTTTTTTTGGTTAAAAGGAAGTCCGAACATCTAAATTACCTAAGACACACTTACGCTGAAGCAATATTCAAAAGAAAATTTGTATAGAGTGATGCACATAAAGATAGCTGCACTGCAGTAGAATACTATAATAACCTCACAAGTTTTATGCACTGCATGCTTTAAAAACAATATGATTATCTATCTCCTCTAACTGCATCTTCCTTAAAAATTTCTGATATTGATTACATCGACTTTTTCTTTAACTATCTGGTTGCATCTGCATACAATGTCCAAGAGTTACTACAGAAAGTGAAACAATTACTTTTCCATACATAAATGTTCACTGATTTACAATGAAATTTACCCATTATGATCAGGAATAGCAACCCTGTCACATTCGAGAGTCCCATGTGTTGACAGTTAAGATGAGTGGCTTAAAATGAAGATTTGATGTATATAATTTCTAATGCTGCATAAGATCTTGTGTGAGCTTGAATGACACCACCTTCAATTCTTTTACAATATTCTGGTTCATTAGAACTATAGGTATTGTATCTGTGAAGGTAGACTAATGAGCCTGTTAAAGTGTTTGTATATCATGGCATTCCTAATCATCAAACAGTTAAAAAATAAAAGATAAGTTTTTGCCAGTTATATTTATTTATCAATCATTTTTATGCATGAATGAGATGGAAGATTAATGTTGACAGCTTTAATTATTAAATAGAGCATTACCTTACTGTAAATTTAAGAAGCTAATTGGGTGTTACTGCTGGCCATCAAAATTGAATTAATACCATGGCTGGAGATAAATTTACAGTTCCCATCTTTGTTAATCAGCCTTCAGGATATACTCTTTCGTTTAGATTCTACAAATGTCAACATAAATGCCTAATAAAACACACAAAACTATGTAATATTGGAGGCGACTTGCTGATGGGAATGGGTATTAGAAACCTGACAGGAGACTGCACTGATCTTTGTGCTGGGCTTAGTATGGAGTTCAGTCAAGGCTTTAATAGTCAATATCTGTAGCTTAATACAATCTCTATGCCTAGAGGACTTTTGTAAGCCTTACCAAAGACAGATCCAACTCATTCTATTTGGAAGTTTGTTTCATACATGTTGTGTTCTTACAACTCATCATTTGTCTAAGAGTCTCTGTGATGATCAAGGGCTGTTAATCTTTTGTTCATTACACTTTTGTCCATTCGTGTAAATATTTGTCATGGAGATGCTTCTTATGGGGATTCCTTCCTGGCCACTCATAAAATATTGGTGATAAATACAAAATTGAAATTTTGTCATAAAACAGTGTCCTTCCAATAATCTTAAACCCATCCATCTATTTCATATTAAATGCACATTCACATACAGGCAGACAGGGGCTAGAATATTCCCTAACAACAACAGAAAGAAATAAAACATTAATTCAAGTGAAACCCTCAGAACTCCTTACCAAGTTTATACATCAAGAGATTTGGCAAATGTCTTCCTCCGAAAATTTTGGTTCTAGTTTATATGTAATGGATTCTCAGAGCGGGAAGATGAAAAGACTTAAAAATTGTATTAAAGTGAGGACATAATACATGAGTTTTGCATTCAACTGTTTGGATAAATTTTCTCTGACTTCTTTTGTTTGTAATTATTCTGATAGTGGATTTTCTTTTTTCCAATTGACAGTGGGCAAAGATGCATTAGATATTTGTCTAGACCAAATAAGGAAGCTCTGTGACAATTGCAGCAGTTTGCAAGGTTTTTTAGTTTTTAATGCTGTTGGAGGAGGTGTACTGGGTCTGGACTAGGATCCTTACTCCTGGAACATCTTTCTATTGAATATGGACAAAAATCAAAGCTAGGATTTACTACATATCCTTCCCCTCGGGCATGGTCCTCCTATACCATCTTACATCCTATTTAAGCTAAGCTGTTTAAATCTTTAAGAAAACATTAAATCTTATATGTATGTGCTTATTTGATTTTTAGATTATTACTAATGAACTAGTAAACATCATCAGACAACAATATACCCTGTTTCACGTGTGATGCAAATTACTCTATTCTGTAGTGAAACCTTCAGCTGCCACTAAAAACAGTGAACAATAAACAATAAAACTGCAAAAAAGATACATATTTCCAAACTTTAGTAGTATCATTTCTTTGTTGACTTTGTACTTGCTTTTGTAGGGAGAAACAAAGACAAAAAACAAACACAACAAATTGCTGCAACACTACAAAACCTTTGTTTATTCAACCTAACTTTTAAACAGTTACATTAAGCCTCTATAAATAGAGGTCGAGGATCAGCAACAACTAAAAATATCATGCATGGAAGATTATAAAACTGCAGAGTATCATGCAGTTTATTTCATGCAAACATGTAGTTTCTCCTAATCTATGCAAATCTAGACAGTAGTTTATATTTCCTAATTTTTTCCTATGCATGCCAACTGGGAGAAATTACTGCTTATTCCAACAGCTTTGTTCTTAATCCCCACAAATATGTGTTTGGGTATAAATAAATCAATGAGTGCCCCAAGTGTGGTATTGTGAAATCCCAAGACAGCTGTGTATGGTTGAGACTGCATTTCCAATAGTGTACCCTGGAGACAATTTCCCTGATGCATTTCATTTGGAGCAGCATGTCCCCTGTTTATATGAAGTTGTGTTTGTCATAACAGTCTGAGGTCGTTCCTCATTTAGGGTTCAAGTTTTCTGTTTTTGTTTTAATATCAATACTTACCTTGAGATGCACTCCCAACAATTTTCAAATTATATCTCTTAAAACATTGTAAAATTCCATAGGAAAATATAGACAGGAAGCAGAAAGTAGGGTTTTACTATTGCCAGATTTAGTTTATGAAGGGACTTTTCTGAAAATTTTGTATGTAAAAGTTACCCATATAATTTTACCATCTTTCTTTTCAATGTTCTCTTTGTTTGCAGATTTTTGAAACTTGATCTTGTACCAATACACACAATATTTGAGATGACTGATGAAACTCTTACTGATAATTCCAGCTTGTAATCAAGCATTGTTTGAAAATAGAAACAAGAAAGAAACTATGTTAATGTCCAAGACCCCCAAACTGACCAAAATGTCTATTATTTAGTTGTTTGTCTAGTAAATTTTGTAGGTTTGTACTAAATGTGGTTTTCTTGAGCACTATAATCACAAACTCAAGATGAACTACTGCTCTATGTGCAAAAATGGTGAAAAAATTTCTACAATGAAATTGCCTTATGCTTTCAAACTTCCTTTTTAGGTAACATGCACTTTTGTTGAAAATGGCAGTACTAAATGTTCTGTTGCTTCATTCCATCATATACTATTTCATGTCTTATTTATAGTAGATTCTCTACTTTCGTTAGTCCATAACTATCTTTGTTGTTTCGCAGAATTTGCAATCAATGAACATTGTGCCTAAGTTGCACTTAGCAGAAGCATGAATCAATGGAAGAGTCAGAACCATGAAATTTTGATGACAGCTAACCAAAAAGTTACCAAATATGTTTCAAGATTTTGCATTTATAGTAGTATACTAAGTAAAAGAGTACTGATTTGGTGGCTTGTTATTGGCGTCTATAAACAGCTGCAGGATGTCAGAATGTGATTTTGGTTTCACAAGGCAAGAGAGCACGCGAGTTTTGAGGAGGCTCCGCAGATTGTAAAGCAGTTGAAACAGCTGGCAATTAGGGTTTTACGTGGCTGGCCTGCAGGACATTCGTTGCAAGCACTCCACTTCACGATCTCCTTTGCAACAGAGCACAAACATAGTAGAGAGGTGTTTTTATTTTCTTAGTTCCAGTTTGCGAGATCATGGCGCTGAGAGCAAGTAGATTGCTGTTAATGGCGGCTGTCAAAGCCCTCAAGGGAGAAGGAAGGCGAGGGAATCAGTTTAGCAGCATGAATGGGGCTAGTTCAGGTGCTAGTGCTACTAGACTTAAGGGCAGGAATGACAATGTGGGTAAGCATCATCTAGCTTCAATACTTGAGAATGGGCCTGAGGTGGCTTCCACCAATGGTTTTTGCAATGTTTACCAGTCACAGGATTCTCGATCTGGGATGGAGCATAACAATAGAACAAACCCACTTTTCTGTAACCCTCATGATACTATGCCCACTTCTGTTGCAGCGGCCAAGGGCATTCTTACTAGACACAGTAGCTCCCCTGCTGGGTTCCTCTCTCGACTGACTACTGTTGAAGGATAAGGAGTTTATGGAAATGGTGAGAGACCTAGTTTTATACTTACTGTTATCATGTGTTGTATTTGCACCCCCAGTTTTGTTCGTTAGTTTGTCTTGTCATTCACTGTACATTTTCCCTGAACTTATTATCAATTCGGGGCTTGTTCTGATAACCAGGCCATTACAGTCTCATAGCATTACAGACAGTTGCTTCTTTGGTTTTGCACTATCTAAGCCCAATCTAAGCCCAAGTTCTGCCAGTCTTAGGCAGGAACAATATTTTTGATAATAGAAGCTAGTGGTTGATAATATTTTTGGAAATCATGTTTCTAAAGATTTGTCTTCGAAGCTACTAGTTGAGCATTTTATTTTTGGATCAATAATGTTTCTAAATATTTGTTATTTTATATATTTGCAATGTAAGAATAAATGATAGAAATTAATAGTTCAACATCTTATTTTTGGGTTTCTTAAAATTTTGTGTAGCCATTTGAATACCTTAAAAGTCATGTTTATAGATATTTGTCCATTTTTTTGTAAGCGGAATGTAAGAATAAATTATGGAAGCTACTAGTTTAGCACCTTATTATTGGACCTCTCAAAATTATATTTAGTTATTTGTTCAATAAATCCTTCAGAAATCATGTTATTTGAAGGTTTATCCATTTTTATATATAAATAATTGATATTTTATAGAATCATAAAAAAAAAAAAAAATTATCATCATAATCATACAATATTTTAGCATTTAATTATAACATTTATCTTACTTTATTATTTTATTATATTTTTAAAATAAATATTCATAGCTACTAAAATTATTACATATGTTTATAGTATTAGTATACTTTTTTAATATAATTATTAACTTTATAAATATTAAAAAGAACCACAATTTAAAATTTGTATAATATATATAATTAATAAATTAGTGTTAGATCTTAAAAATTATTAAAATATTATTTAAGAAAATATTTAAATATTCTAATTTTAATTATGTAAGATCAATAATTAGTAGATATTATATTTTTAAAATTATTTATGTGAGAATAATGTTGTTTATAAATAAATAAACATATTTAAATTTTTTTTTTTTTTAATATATCCTATGTTAAAAAATATCACTAAATTTTTAAGAATGTAGGGAAAAAAAAGAGGATGTCACATAAATAAGAAAGAATTGTTTAATAAAATGATGATGCACTAATGATTAATGGTAATAGTCAAAGGGTTGATGAATTACCAAGAATTTAGGTCCTTCATTTATACCCTCAATCTTCATGAATATGAGAGGGCACAAATAACTTATTCCTTTTATAGATGTTTATCATTTTAAATTTTAACAAGAATTTAGGTCCTTCCTTTATACCCTCAATCTCCATGAATATGAAAGGGCACAAATAACGTATTTCTTGTATAGATGTTTATCATTTTAAATGTTAAATGTTGGATTAGTTGTAATAGAGATTTTTGTCTAATCTTATAGAAATAAAGTCAAACCAAAACTAAGAATAGTAATGATAATGTAATTTAAAATTTTATATAAGCCTAATTCAATCGGATCTATCTTGAAAAGATTTTAGACCCTCCAATACACTATTCCCCTTACAATACAACATTACAACATGTTCTTGATTATCCATTTCTATTTCAAACATTCTATATATTAGATTGTAGATATTTTCTATCAAGGCGCTCTTAATATAAATAGTCCATTCATTCTTGGAAATTAATCTATCTAATCTTTGATACAATTATAACAAATATGTACTTAGAAACTTTGGAAAAATCCCAAAGAATTTAATAGAAAATGGAGATAAATTTCAAAACACAATGATATGAATGTCATTTATTTACTAAAAAAAATGCATTGTCATGATAGAAATTAGTTTCTAACAGGAGACTATGATCATGCTTTTCTAGAGTTCCAAATGGATTCACACACTATATTATAAGAGAAGATTACAAAAATAAACCCTAGATTGACCCAAATATTCTAGAACTTTGACTTAGAATTAGATACCAACTCTAACAAAACCCATGCAATTATAACATGTAGAAAAAGAAAAATCTAGATCAACTTATAGGATTCATTATTTCATGAAAAGTTGACCCCACCAAAGTCACCCCTATCTTAGAGATGACACCTCCACAAACACTCAAATGGTTTTGTATTTTTTAAGGAAAACTTTAGGCTATCAAAAGTTTCAATTTATAGCATGTAAACAAGTGTTAAGCCATTTTCTCATCTAGTAAAAATAAAATTCATTTCACTAGGATGAATCTTATCAATAGGCATTCGACAAAATCAAAGAGAATATTGCATCACCACCCATTCTCATGCTACCAATCCAAAGAAAACCATTATTAATTTACAACTCTACAACATCAGTCCCCTTAGGGGCACTTTTAGCACAACATGATTTTTAGGGTCACAATAGGGAAATCTACTACATCAGTAGGACACTAGTGGGCTATGAGCTTTATTATACACCCATAGAACATGCATGTTTATCTATCATTTTTAGCTCTAAAAAATTATGACACTACATGTTAAGTCATAAGATACAACTTTTTTCTTGAATTGACCCACTCAAATACTTTCTTTCAAAGATATATCATGTATGTTGTATGGAAAAATGGATCATTTTGCTCAGTGAGTTTGATATGGAATATGTTGATAGAAAATCAATAAAGGATAGGTCATGGAAAATCAACTTGTAGATGCACCTCTTAGAGATAACCATCATCTCATTGTGGACTTTCCTAATGAGTTTATCTTCACTCTAGATGGTGCAAACCCTTGAAAACTATATTTTGGTGGTCCATATATACTCGTAATTTGTATTTAGTACAAGAATATTTTTTTGTCATTCCTCAAGGTGATTTCATTCCTAAATCATTTTACTAGCTTTTCCATGCACAAACAACACCACAAAATTTGGGGCCCTCATCAATAGTCTCAAAATAGTAATTCAATGGAATGTCAAACGTCTCTTGGTTTATGGGGATCCCCGACTAATCATAAGTCAAGCTAAAGATGAATATTAAACAAAATATGAGAAGCTAATCTCTTATAAAATTTGGTTAATAGTTTCAAGGATTACTTTACCTCCATCCAACTTGAGTGTGTTCCTAGACTTAACAACAAAACAATAAATTCTGTGACCACCATCAATAACCAACAGTATGGTCTTAGCAAAAATTCTATAGGCTGCTATTGACCACTATGGAACAAGATGCCTATTAGTATGTAAGTAAAATTTATCTTTTCAACAACATGTGGATCTAATTCATGCAACATCACAAGTATTGCAACCCATCACTACTTATTGAGGTCTCAATATTGTTGAAGATTCACCCATCTTCCTCCAATGGCCATACGTTTATCATAATTGCTACCAAGTACTTCACCAAATGGGTTGAATTTATTCCCCTTACATACACTACTAGCCAACAAATCTCCATGTTCTTCTTCCTCTAGATCATTTAATGCTATGATATCCCTTGTATCATTGGGTAAAAGTACAAAGTTGTGCCAAAATTTCAACCAACTAAATAGTTCTAAGTGAAACCATTCTGACCTAAACTGTTTCAGTCGAAATAGTTTCATCCAAAACCATGTGGCATATACGTGGTAGATAGAGTTTTTTGCAAAACCCTTTCGCCTAAAACTACAAAATTTGAATTTTTCCCTTTGTCACTTTAAAATGCGACTCAATATATGTGTTAGGTTTTTATAAAAAAGGTTTCGGATGAAACCCTTTCTACCAAAACTGTTTATGGGGTATCCTTGTTGGTAGCCAACTCAGCCTTTTCCAAAAATTTCTAAAATTTTCCACTTGAAACGTACAAAATTTGAATTTTTCCCTTTGTCACTTTAAAATGTGACTCAATATGTGTAAGATTTTTATAGAAAGGGTTTCGGGTGAAACTATTTCTATCGAAACCCTTTCTACTGAACCCCTTTCTATTGAAACTATCTATGTGGCATCCTTGTTGGCAGTCACCTCATCTTTTTTCAAAAATTTCTAAAAATTTCCACTTGAACATGATACTTTTTTAATCAAAATGATTTTTTTCAAAAAAAAATCTAAAAATATCCTTTTGTAGAGCTCGAAGTCAAGAATCCAAATATATAAAAAAAATTAATAAATTTTGATTTTTTTTTATTATTTTAAATAATGTAATTAGGTTGTTAAAATTAAAAATGAGGCTGATTAGAAATTAAAAAAAAATACTAAAACATATTATAAAAAAATTAAAAATATATTGAAGTTATCTATTTGAGAAAAAAAATAGGGGAAAATAAAATTGTTTTCTATTTTTTTCTTGACATCAACTCAATGTCACTTTTCTTGAAATTTTTAGTCATTCAAAATCTGCCCTTAAATTTATAAAAAAAATATTAATACATTTTTATTTTTTATTTAAATATTACAGAAATAAACTTCATCAGGTGTTCTATATTTTATTAAAGTTTACATCCTTTTAAAATTTAAAACATAAATACCACTTTTATGCAGCAGAAGTTGATAATTTTTGTTTATGTTGGTTGATTCCTTTATAAAGTGTGACACAGGTTTGTACTTTTACCCCATTGTCACTATCAATGGCAAGTCATTTGAAAATAATGAATTGTACATCATTTGCAAGCACTTCCACATCCAACATTGTTGGTCCATCCCATATTACCCACAAGGTAATAGTTAAGAAGAGACATCTAATAACACCCTCTTCAAAATTCTCAAAACTATAGTTAATGATTTTGGTGAATATTGGTACCTTCATCTTAATCCTACCCTTTGGGCCTATCATCCTAGCATCTTCACACCAACTAGTGTGGCTCTAAATTCACTTATCTTTGGCTTTAAATCCATCTTACCTATGGATATTTAAATTGTTTCATTGCATACCTACACAATTTCATTAATTATGAGGAGTATCAAGTTACACACCGTGTGAGCTTGAACTTCTTGATGAGTGGTGCCTCACACTCTTAATCATCTTAATTCATACCAAAATAATTTATGTTGTAATTATAATAAAAAATTCAAAGCTCGTGAGTTTTAGGTTGGTAATCTCGTGCTTAAAGAAAACCAAAAAAATATATACATATTTAAAGAGATGAGATGAGTAAATTTGATCCTAATTGGTTAGGACAATATTTTGTTACCACCAAACATGATTTTGGAGCATATCAATTAGCTACCCCTAAGAGTGATTCACTTGGCGAGCCTATCAACATCATACACCTCAAGCACTTTCATGCCTTATTTAATGGATATCCCAATTGAAAATAATCTTTAAAAAAAAAAATTAACATAGTAAGGGTAAAAAATCATCCTTTGGTGAAAACCACTTCTGGTGTCACCTTAGACAAGTACCATGGTGAAAACCTACTCACAAATTCCATATGTAATAAACTAAACTCTACCATATTTTAGTTCCTCATCCACCACTTATCCATAAGTCTACTCCATCCACCTATTCACCCATTCCTATCATTATAGTCCACCCCTCCATCTATAACATTCCAAACATTATTTTACACTCAAGGTAGGTGATTAATTTCTACTTTGAAATAAATAATAAAATGTATCATTTGGATCTCTTCCTTAATAAATGAGTTTCATGTATTTCTCCACTACCCCATGGGCACACTTTTATCCCTCCCACGAATACCATTCTATTTTTCCATCCATAAGACGTCACATAGAAACATTTTCTTCATCCATGCAAAGTATACACTTGATATATTACACTTTTCATGTCAAATCAGGAACTAAAAATCAACCTCAATAATGTACAATTGTCACATCATTTTCCATTGTTAAACTTCTATATTACATCCATCATTTTCCTTCATGAGATGTGTCCATTCCTAAATCATAAATAATCACCATCCATTTATCCTAGTAACACCTTGGAAAGATATTATACTATTCTATTTTAATTGATAGTTGATTATTTAATTATTTAATTTATTGATTTATCTTTGAGATCTTTTCTTTCTTCTTGATCTTTAGATCTTTGATATTTGATTTGTATTTAATCTTTGATTTACCTCTTTGATCTTTTGATAAATATGTATCCCCTAATATGCCTACCCCATGATGATTATATATCATGGTGTGCTTTGATTGATATACTTTAGAGCATGGTCTATTATTTTTGTGCACCATGTTTGTTGGACGTTCTCTAATAGGACCCACCAAGTTCAATCACCTTGAGATGTTTTGGGAACTCCTCTTCATACATCTAATGGTTATCTCACGACATACCCACCAAGAGAAAAAAATGCCGTGTGAGTGTTGGGACATCCTATTTTTTTTTTTTTCTTAAGCATCATTACATATACTAGATACATTAGCACCTTGGTCTTATATACCCTAGTGCATGATATCCATTGCTATATCAAAATAAGGTTTATCCCCATATTCTAGCATCATATAGAATTCTAAATATCTATATCTCAGTGTCTCATCATCTATTGTCCTCATTTCTCTATTCACTTTCTCATTAATTAACCTTTTCCATTCATATCTTCATATCCTTCTATTATTATCTTCTAATCATTCTTCTTCTGAGAGCTTGCTCATGCCAATTTTTCATGACTTACCTCTCGAGGGGGCATCATTGTCTTATCATTCAATATTTCATTATTTCATACACATGACTAGGGCATATCATCACTTTCTTCATATCTAATCATAATTTTATTCATGTCTTCTAATTAATTTGTCCATATTAGCTATTTTTCTTTTATTTAAAATAATTTCACTTTGAACATCATCTCAAAGAGAGCCAAAATGCAGACACCTAAATAAAGTTTCATTCACCATCATTATCCTATTGAATAGTCTATTAGTAAACATTATCACTTGATCACTCATTCATCACCTATGACTCCTAATGCCTAATCATTTAATTGATAAGACTTATTTAATTATGTCAGGCTAACATTATTCATAGATTTAATAAATTACTATCCATTTTATTTATTAATATTTATCCATGGATGTACACTTATCCATTTTATTTTTACTTTTTCATTTATTATCTATTCATAGATCTATAATTATTTTAATTATTTATTAAATCATTAATATCCACCTCATCTACTTGGTTGCCTAGTTTAATCAATTCACTCAAACTTAGTCCTAGTTCCACTCATTAGTCTAATCCACTTTACTCATCCATGCAATCAGTCAACTATTGCATATGAAACTCAACTCTTCTTAATTATCTCACGTGCTTAGTTAACACCTTTATGTAGGTAGTTAAATTATCAATCAAATTTTACCATATCCTTAATCTATTTGAATTGAGAAATAATTATTATTTTAATTAAAAATTAAAATATTGTGCAACTCTCCCATGCTTGTCACATCTTCTCATCATCTCCCATAATCATGGATCAAACTTGAGATCCCAAACTGAATATTAGGTATTCATTAGGTATTCTCTTGAAAGTCTATAAATAAAACCCATTATTTCACAAGCATTCATTTATGTTGAACAGTCCGGATAACTGAGAGGGGGGGTGAATCAGTTATCCCAAAACACTTTTATTTCCTTTAATTAATCTGGAGCAATCTTAAATCAATCAGATAATAACTAAAACAGATATGAACATTAAAGCAATCAACAACACCATGCACAATGAACACTAGAATTTATATGGAAACCCAAGATGGGAAAAACCATAGAGAATACTAATTCTCAATTATAAAGAACCAGTTAAGGTGATTTTTACAAGGGCTCACTGTCAAAATTCTCACTGCAAATAAGTCTCACTATCGATGGGCTCACTGCCAAAAGAATGATAAAAAGGAATCCACCGTTGAGATAATTGTCTCCAACAATGACACCGGATAGAATCTCATTGATTGTTGCCTTTGGTCGTATACTTTCGCATATTTCACAATGTTTGGATTTTTAGATTCACATTCACCACACTTCTTGTTCTAATACCAAAAATATGTTCTATATATATATATAATTATATATATACCCGAAGAACAAAATGAGTCGGCCTAGCAAAACATGTCGACTTGAAGAACAACCTTGAGATATTTAATAAGGATTGGCATGCTAGCACTGAACCCAAAGGATAGTTCACACATAAATATCTTCTTACCATATTACCACAGGACCCATAAATAGTTCATACATAAGATAAGTTCATCACCTATCATAATTACCAAAATAAAGTGTACTTTGAATTACATGAGATATATTGCGGAGCCGATAGGATCGCCACAACCAAGACCAAATCTTGATCAACATCAATTTCAGTGCCAACCAGAGGAATGCAATTAGGCATACTAAAACTTGTAACATGCTACATGAATGTCTAGATAGCAAGGATACCCAAAATTAGCTTTAGGCACAACAGCCAATATCAAAAGATTAGTCTTCATTATTCTGCATTTACTAGCTTCCATGGATCTCCCAAAAAGAAATACTTCCATATCCGGATAAAGGATAACATCCACACTATGAAAAATTATAGGATAGTCATTTATGTATATCATCCGGAGCATAACCTTCCCGATCCCAGGTTTTGACATCAATGACAACGATGCCAAGACAACAACTTCTCAACAATCGCCCCCTTTAGCATTGATGGAAAAATAGCAAGAAAACACAAAACCACAAAAAAAAAACTACAAAAGCTCCAAGCTACAAAATGCAAAAACTCCAAGCTCTCCCCTTTTTTCAAGCAATTTGATTCCTCTTTTTTTTTCTCTCTTCATTTTCTCCCCCTTTTTGCTATCAAAGGAAAAGGGTCAAATAAGAACATTCAGAAAATCAAGTAAAAATACCACTTTTCACATGAAAGATTTTCTTGTACCTTTCTCTCACAATTGGAAGAATCCTCTTCCTAGCTTCCATGAAAAAAATGATTCTAGCACACACACTATCCTGTAGAACCAACATCCCAAATGATTATGACCAGTCTGGAGACAGGCACTTTTGTTCACAATCCTCTGCATTAGAAAGTATCCCAGAGAGATGATCCAATCGGACCTCAAAAATTTCTTTGACCAACTAGAAGGTTTTAACCAAGTCTTCCCTTTGTTTCTGAGTAGACAATAACTCAGCTCGCAACTCACCAACTCTTATTCTCTTCTTTCCATCTTTATCTTTGAATAAGTCAAAAAGCTTCCCAATATCGTTCAATTCAGATTCAATAGCTTCAATTCTGCTTCTAAAATTGTCAACAACAACAGGCCACTGAAGACAGTATTTGTAGATGTCAGACATCTCCTAAATGCATTCTCTTGTCTCACCAAAATATATTTGGAATGTATGGAAGATAAATAAAATGCATGCAAAGTTTATTTCTCATCCTTGCATGCATTTTATTTATCTTCCATACATTCCAAATATATGTAAAGTTGCTTTCTGACAGGGATGCCAGACTTCCGCTTAACATTCTCCTTTGATGGTAACAAATTCAGAAAGTAGAACACTAAACACATGAGTAGAGACCGAAACTAGAAGAGATAACTCTCAACCACAAAAATTCTGACATTGTCAATTAGGTTTTCCAATATCAGACTATACAGGTCAAACTGTTGATTTTCCTTCACCATCTTATGTGCAAGATACACAACAATAGTAGATGTAGAACCTTCACAATTTTGGAAATAGATTTTGTATGAGATACCATAAGCAACATACCCCACTCCAAGATTGGTAATGGTATTTATCAGTAGAGCTCGGGGGTCTTTGTCGATACCAATAAGTTCCTCCACATCTTTATATTTCACCGTTTGCTTCCTAGGGAGGTTACCAACTCTGTACAATCTAGTAATAGCTTCAATGGATTCCTTAGTGATCAAATAGGGTTTATCCAAAATGATGATGCCATCCTTGAATCGACTCAATAGGAACAAGATAGATTCCTTTTTGGTAAACCAAGGGAATTATCTCTATAAGTCCATACCTAGGGCACATACATTTTGCAATTCATCCATCTTCAACCCTAGTCCCATTTCCTTCATCTTCTGATGATCAAACTTGTCCAACTCTACTCCCTTCAGCTTCAATGGAATATCGCTATTGGATTCACTCTCAACCAACACGGATTCCATCATCGTGCATAGCTTCTTCAATCTCCTATCACTCAACAAAAATCTCTTCTTCTTTGCAAATTGTGAGAAATATTTGAACAACTCTATCTTTTATCCTTAATTTACCATGATGATTTCACCACCAAAATGTACATCGATGATGCCAACAATTGTACTTCACTTTTCAATCAGTCGGATTAAACTTCATCATACATCACCAACCGGATCCAGCTTAGTCATGTCGAAAAACACATCAATATTACTTCGAATAGGGGGAATTGATAGGATATGTATTGTGAATCTACCCCTAATCCAAGGCAGTTGGCTCAAATTCTGGAAGAGCTTGTACTAGGATCCGGTACCACAAAAGGGCTCCCCACACTTGTTTCCTTTTTATTCCAAATGATGACGGTCTTCTTCTTAGATCTGATTTTGCAACCTTCTTTTTGTTTTCAAACTTTTCGGAAGTAACATATCTGCATGTGTTAGCATAATGTTTGGATTGACTGCACTTATAACATCTTTGTCCTGACTTAACTGAGTGAACCCTAGATCTGCATTGATTAGCTTTGTGACCATAACCATGGCATAAGTAGCAATAACCATGAAAGATATTATTCATTTCATTCCTTCTAGTTGGATTAGATAATTGACTTCTGCAATGACTTGTTGTGTGACCAAACTTGTGACAATTAAAGCATTGAATACTTGGTTCCATCTTGCTTCTACACTCTACAACCTTATGTCCAATATTTTTGCATAGAAAATGATGACCATTAAACAACAAGTACCTTTGAGCATTTGGTTGCCTCGCTGGAGGTCTTTTTGTAGTTGTTCTAGAGTTTCAGACCTTACTAGTTACAACAAATCTCGCTTCAGCTTCAATTGCTTTGTCTTTACCCTTAGTATTATGATTTGAGCTTTCCCTTGAGAAGCCAAGTCCTTCCTTATCCTTGTGACATTTTTGTAGGGACAAAAGCTGATCCAGAATCATGTTGCTTTCACATACTCTAGCTTCTAATTTTAGCCTTCTTAACTCTTGATCTAATTTGTCATTTTCTTCTGATTTTTGTTTGATGGTATCTTTAGGTTCATAGCACTTTCCTTTCACTCCTTTAATTCCTCCCTAACCTCTTTGTGTCTTGCTTTGAATTTTCGGATTTGCTCCCTTAGCTTTGAGATGCAAGCATTTGCCTCCTTGATGTTTTCTTTCAATTCCTCATTTTCAAATTTCATACTTTCCATGTCATCTAACATTATCTTCAATTTTTTATCAAAGTAATAATCTCCTACCATCTGTTCAAACTGCCAAGATCCCCCTCAAGTGGTTAAGCTCTATTTGCAAGGAACCAAGCTCTGATACCAATTGTTGAACAATCCGGATAACTAAGAAGGGGGTGAATCAGTTATCCCAAAACACTTTTCTTTCCTTTAATTAATCTGGGGCAACCTTAAATCAATCAGATAATAACTAAAATATATATGAACATTAAAGCACTCAACAACACCATGCATAATGAACACCAAAATTTACGTGGAAACCCAAGATGGGAAAAACCACAGAGAATGCTAATTCTCAATTATAAAGCATCGATTAAGGTGACACCGGTTAAGGTGATTTTTACAAGGGCTCACTGTGAAAATGCTCACTGCAAGTAAGGCTCACTATCAGTGGACTCATTGCTCGGCTATTACAGCCAAAGATAAAAAGGCTCACTGCCAAAAGAGAAAGGCTCACTACCTCTAGAAAAAGACTCACTGTCAACAGAAAAAGGCTCACTGCCAGAAGAATGATGAAAAGGAATCCACCATTGAGATAACTGTTACCAACAATGACATCGAATAGAATATCACTATTTGTTGCCTTTAGTCGTATACTTTCACATATTTCACAATGTCTGGATTTTTAGATTCACATTCACCACACTTCTTGTTCTGATACCAAAAAGATGTTCTACATATATATACCCGAAGAATAAAATGAGTCGGCCAAGCAAAACATGTCAGCTTAAAGAACAACCTTGAGATATTCTATAAGGCTTAGCATGCTAGCACCAGAACCAAAGAATAGGTCGCACATAAATATCTTCTCACCATGTTACCACGAGACCCATAAATAGGTCATACATAAGATAAGTTCATCACTAACATAATTACCAAAATAAAGTGTACTTTGAATTACATGAGATATATTCTAGAGCCAATAGGAAAACCACAACCAAGACCAAACTTGATCAACATCAATTTCAGTACCAACCGGAGGAATGCAATTAGGCATACCAAAACTTGTAACATGCTACATGAATGTTCGGATAGCAAGGATACCCGGAATAAGCTTTAGGCATGACATCCAATATCAAAAGATTAGTCTTCATTATTCTGCATTTATTGTCTTCCACGGATGTCCCAAAAAGAAGTATTGCCATACCTGGATCGAGGATAACATCCACACTACACAACATTATAGGATAGATCATTTTTGTATATCATCCAGAGCACAACCTTCTAGATCCTAGGTTTTGACATCAATGACAACATTGCCAAGACAACAACTCAACAATTTACACATCCATATTCTATTAGTTTGGTATCTAGGGAATCCAACTTCATTATTTTGGAAAATTAAGCACCTATATTCTAAAATTAACAAAGCTACGCATTGTGCTTGATTCAAGGTTTACAGATGTAGAATTTGAGTATTTTGGTTGTTTGATTTTGATACTAATTAATTTATTCTATTTGCATGCATTCATTAGCTACAAAATTATCAATTAGTTCATAAGCATGATAAACATGCCTTTGAAACTCATTCCTTCTTAACATTCAAAAGATCCCATAAATGTTAAACGATTATCAAATTCTTTCACCTTTTATTAGGGCCCACTACCAATTGAGTGCTCATTAGCACTTAGTAGTCCATCCTAGCTCTAAGAATAAGGGGAAATGGCTTTAACTCTATATGAGTCATCCATCTCATTTTTGATGAAGGGTCCATGCACCTCTATGTTGATAGTTTTAAATCTTTTCATCTATGAGTTTGAAAAACATTAGATAATGATAGTATTACATCTATGTACAACCTTTTTTATTATTCTTTGTCGATCTTCATTTTTCTATTATGCTCTAAAAAATACTACACAAACCTTCATTTGAGGGATGTGCCATTTCTACAAGATATCCCCATATCCCAAGCTAGATGTTTACATACCGTATTTCTTTGTTTTATTCCATGCTTTATATTCATTTGCACAAGATGTAAAATAATATTCTCCTTGCTCTCTTAACTCAAAACAACTTTCATACAATACCTTATTTACTCATGTGTTGCCTTCCATCAATTTTGATATTCTTTGATTATATGTTGTACAAGTTTTTATATGGTTGCATCAAACATTTTGTAGACTAGGCAATTTTGTACCTTGTAACATTTACTTGTTCTTAAATTACACTTCTTCTTTTTTTATGAATATATTTTTTTATTACTATATATACAATAATATTACACATTCACGAAAAATAGATGGATGGAAAAAAATCAGACCATTAAAATTCAAATAAAAAAAACTTGAAACAAAACAAATAAATAAAATACTGTGTAAAAAAAAACTAACACAATAATAAAAAAAGAAAGAGTCCCAATCATCCAATTTACCACATAAATGAATAATTTGTCTCTCACAAATGTCAAACTTTAATTGACACCTATATAACATCATTCAATATGAGGATGCACCCTATGTCAAAATGGTGCACTATTGCTTAAAAGTTCATGTGAGATCATAAAATGTTTTGTGGTGGCCTCTTTGAATCCTTCACATGGGTTAAGACTTTACGTAGCTTTAAAGTTTTATTAGATTGTGCTCTCCCTTATTCAACATTGTACGTTGCTAACACTTTGTTTCATACCTATTATTCAACGAGCTATGCCACTTTTTCTCTATCTAAAATTTCTACCATTGTTAAACATACATGCCCTACAGCACCTATTGCATGCTTCAATCTGTCTTTTTTTGGATTAACCGCGAATTTTATATTCAATCTTTAATAGATTACACAATGCGCAGCCAAGTCAATTCAATCTTTTTTTTGTCTTTTGACTTACCTGCTTTGAAAATGTGTGGCAAGTCAATTTTTTTGCTTTGGCCATGTGAAGACAAGACCTAAATCACTTTCCACAATACACGTTTGAAATTCTTGAAAAACTATTTAAGAGCCCCACTAAAGATTGAATTATCGTGTGAGATATGCAAAAAAAAATTATACTATGGGTCCACAAAATATAATTAAATAAGCTGGTGGGCATGGCAATGTTTTTATTTTGGACTTCAAACAATTGCTTAGCTGAATTTTAAGAATAGAATTGTGGTCCACCAAGGGTACGGGCATGAGCATTACATAAACAGCAGATACAAGACACCCTTTTCACACTAATTTATATTTTTCTTAGGTCAATTACTAAGTCACACAAACTTATGAAAAGATTAGTCAAGCTTAGCATAATTTAATAAATTTATATGCATGTTTTATTATATGGAGGTGAAACATATGTTTCATGACAAAATGAATTCATATTTAGATTTACAATGAAATATATTTGATATAGAATTTGAATGCAACTAATCAATTAAGTTGCAATATGAACAATGTGTGGGTGTAACAATATAAGATTTCATGACTTATTACACACAAGATAATTGATGTTGGAAATGAAGGTAATATTGTAGCTTAAAACTTGTAAAACTATGAGATTGTAGATCTAATTAAGTGTTCTTTATCACAATTCTTTGTGTATAATTAATTTGTTTAGATCAATTTTACCAATTGTAGAAAGAGACAAAAGATTGTAGAAGAATGAGACAAGGAGATAGAATTGACACAACATATACGTGGAGAACCCTTTCAGAAAAAAACTACACCAGAATCAATAGTGCTTGTATTATTTAACCTTAGAACAAGATTACAATAATACTATATCAATCCTTGATTGATATGTTTCCTTGCCTTCAACAATCCTTCTTCACAACCTGCAATAAACTCTCATGGAACTTTCATACACTTGTTGCAATTAATAGACAATAATATGAGCATGTAAACTCATAAGAGTTGTACAATACAAGAGCATAAAGCTCCTCACAAAAATCTACGCCTAGATTGGGCAAGTAGAGTTCCATAATGTAATATGAAGTCAAACCAAAGTCTTCCTCAATTTAGGCACCACAAATTGAACTTTGGTCAAGAAGATATCATGCAAACTTCACCTCAAAGTTGGCGCCCAAGAATGGGCCCACTTGACTGAGCCTTATAAATATCTTCTTATGCAAAAAGTGTTAACTGAAAGATGCCAACTTGGGCGCCCAAGGTGATCCCAAGTCAATCTTAGTTAACTAAAACATAACTCTCCACTAATTAATGCAAACATTATGTGTGATTGATCATCCCCACTTAACTGAAAGTATCCACCTATTATCTGTCATGCAACTCAAGTCAACTAGTATTCAACTCAAAATAACTACATGCAACTGAAGATAAATGAACCATAACTAAACTGATACTGAACAGATAGTGCCACTCCACTCATGTAAATATCAATACCTAATTTGTAAGATCAAAACATACATTACTGAAGTGTTATCAATCCTCCAAACAGTTAACTGAAGCAAGGTGGGTTCCACCTTCCATGTGGGTGGTGATGAGGTAAAAATAACCTCATCATAATGAAATCAGAAAAGCTTATTCTTACAAGCTCAATCCTAAGTCTGTGCCAATTTATTAAACCTTAGGAGAAATAATTGCTTATCTTTAAGGAAAATTATGCAAACTTTATTTCTTATGATCAATTAAGGAAATTTGTCAATACAGGTTTAATGGGTTGAATTGAGTGTTTTTGTAGGGAATAATCGGTCATCTAGCAGCTGTTACAAAACCTTGAGCCAACACGTGCCTTAAACATGGTTGAAGATAGATGTTGTGAACATCCTCCTGAATCTCAGGCCGATGAATCGAAGATTTAATTACTGCTTATTTAATTTTTGTTACCAAAAAATTCATGGCTCGTCGTGATCCTTCTTTATGTTTATGAGTTTTAAAGACATGGAAGTTAGTTAAAGCTGTTAAAAGACTTTTTCAATGGCTATCCACGCCATCTGGAATCTAGGATTTAGTTATAAGTTTTTCTGTAAGAATGTAATTTCAAAATGGATGAATAAGACTGAATAGTAATGTTATGTTGTTTACATGATCTCTTAAAACTGATGAATGAAAGAACTGTCTTTTGTCAATTGCTAAGTTGATGAACTATGGATGATAACTATTTTTAATGGAAGGACTCTAGAACCTGTAGTTTATGTGATTTGAGAATGAAGTGTTAACCCGCGAGTTGGCCACTCGAGGGAAGTTAGTTTAAATAGATAAGTACTTACAGTTATGTTGTTTTATTTGTTACATAGATAACTATTCAGTAGAAAGTCACTAAAGTCTGTCAGTTGTTGAGTCTAAAGTTCCGGAGCACTTTTGTTTTTAATTAGTATGAGTTATTCGTTGTAGCTGTTAGAATTTTTTACTGTTTAATAAAATGTTTTATAGTCTATTACTTATTTTTCCACTTCTGCAGTTTATCAGTTATTCAGTTTGCTTATCTCTATGCTTTCTAGTTTAGTTGTGATGCTTTCTAAATTAGTTATCTTATGCTTTCTAGTTTAGTTATGATGCTTTCTAAATTAGTTATCCTATGCTTTCTAGTTTAGTATTTCTAGTTTTCCTAGAATAAATTATTTTCCAAATAAGAAGTTAAATGGCCTTAGACTAAAATTGATTTCAATAGTTTAAAGAAAAAAAGAAAATCTAAGATGAGTTATTTGAATTATCTTTTTTTGCAAACTGCCTTGGACACTACCCGGTCGACTTATTGACATTTTATATTCTAAAGTAATGGGACCTAACGACAGCCTATCACTTTTTGGTGTCATTGTCGGGGAGTAAAATAGCCTTTGTGCTTAAGTGTTACTAGGAGACGGTCTTGATACCTCATTTTATACAAAAATTCTACCGTCGGCTTCCTCTTCTACATGGTCAAGAAAAGAGGCCCTCACGAACGATTTATACCAAAGACTCCCCCAAAATACATACCAATCATTCCTAGGGAGGCCCAAGGTTTAGACGACAATAATTTTGAAGGATTATTTGAACCTATTCCATTAGAGGCTTTCCACTAGTTGTCTGGAAATCAACTGGTAGAACAACCCACTATAGAGGAGATTGTCTTTGAGGAACAGACTTCTCTGAACATCATGGGAGATCGTAGGGTTGAACCTAACCACAATGAACCTCAACGCCTTCCTAGAGTGTTTACTTATCTTATTACTTTGGATGCAGATGATGATACTGCGATGAAGAACATTTCCCCAGCTTTCCTTCCAACCTTTCGTGGCTTGTCCTCGGAAGACCCAGACCAATTTCTCTTTGAATTTAAGGTCCTATGTCAAACTTATGACTATAAAAACGATAACCAGAAGCTGAAGATTTTTCCTTCTACTTTGAAGGATTTAAAAATGTGTTGGTTTGTGGGATTGGGTTCTGGTAGTATAACATCTTGGGGGGAAATGGAGAATATTTTCTTGCAAAAATACCAAAGTTACTGTAGAGTGAGTGACTGAAAGGAAGAGCTGTTTAAACTGAGACAAAATGAGGATGAGATTTTAGAGGATTATCTCGATAGGTTCCTTTTCCTCTCTAAAAGATGTGGAGAAGAGGCCATTAGCGTCGAGATTCTCAAAACATTTTTTCTTAAAGGACTTGACGATGACCCTAGAAGAAGTCTTGATCTAATGGGGAAGGGTGACGTATCTCAACTGACCCTTGAGGAAATATGTGAGTTATGTCAAAATTTCTCTCGTATTAGGGGAGGAATCCGTAAAACTAATCTTTTTAAAGGATCTAATGAGATAGGTAAGCTCCGCGGAGAAATAGCAAATCTGAAAACCGACATTCTCATTTAGTTAAACACTACTTTAGATGGCATAAAAACTAAAACTCGCAACCCAAAGACCTTGTCAATCTATTGTCCCAGGTGTCAAAACAAACACCTGTTGTGAGAGTGTCATTTAGATAAAGTCAATGTTTTTCAACTCTGTGAGAAAAACCATCCTACAAAACAGTGTGAGCTTCTCTCTGATATTAAGAATACCAAGAAAAAAACTATTCAGGTTGAAGAAGAGATAACCGTGTTAAACCAACGTCAAGGAGGTAGCTTCTCTTATGGATAGAATTCCAATCCTGCATGGAGACCAAAAAATAATTGGGTTCATAATCAATGGACTCCATCTTGGAATCAGTCACCTCCAGCGCAACCTAACTGGGGAACTCCTTATTGGGGGTCCTTTGAATGGGGAAATCAACAGTGGTCGAACCAACCACAACAACAATGGTACCAGCAACATGTTGCCCCCCAATAGAATCAGGGACAAAATCAATTTTATACTGGACCTAGGAGGAACAACAAAATTTTTTACCTCCAGCTTAAAACCTTCCTCAGAATGAGCAGGTGAACCAACCTCAGCTTCCAACACAACTGCTCCCCAATCATAAGAATAATCGTCAGAATACACCAGTCTACTCTATCAAACATGAAAATGTTACAGGACTAAATGTGATACATTACGGAAATGTACAGTTGTGCTCTGGTAGAACTCTTCAGCCCCCAACTATTGAAGAAATAGTAGAGGAGCCTGAGCCTAAAAGTCCACTAAAATATAAGTTGCCTAACCAAGATACCACAACCAAAGACAAAGAGCCTTTTTCAGCAACAGGAGTTGCTGACTTGTCTCAGGGGGAGGAAGGTCAGTCCTTGAGTCAACATAGGGAGGAGTCTGTTCCAAAAGAGAAAACAATGGCACCATATCCAGAACGTTTAAAGTCAACGACTCTGGAAGATACCCCGGAAGTGCCTATGGCTTCTAAAACTACGTTAATTCAAGAGATTAAGCAGCTGCAAATTGAGGTTCCTCTATTGCAGGCAATAAAGGAAATTCCTGAGTTAAACCAGTTAATCAAACAACTATGTATTAAAACGCCAGGTAGGAAGCCAAAAAAGATAAATACCATTCATATTGATGGTTATTTAGCTGATTTTCTATCTGGAAAGACTATTGCTCCAAAATACGATGATCCTGGGAGTCCATTTATAACTGTTACAATTAATGAGGTAGCAATACCAAACACATTAGTGGATCTTGGAGAAGCTATTAACGTGATGACTGTGGATGTAATGGAAGAGTTAGGACTAATTGATTTACGTCCTAAAACCACAATCTTACAAATGGAAAACAGTCTATAGCCATCCCAAAGGGCGTCATTAAAAACATCCTCGTCAAAGTTGATGGATGGGAATATCCAGTTGCTTACACCCAAAGATAGTTATCCAATAATTCTTGGGAGACCATGTTTGGCCACGGTTGTCACTAAGATTGATTGCAGGGAAGGGGGAATGACCATTTTACATCGTCAAGACAGTAAACATTTGTTCTTATATCCCTCTGTTAAACCAACTGAGCATAAAAAGGTCTGGGTTGATGAGCTAGAAGAATCTAGTGGTCAGGACAGTTTGGCCTCGCTAGCCATGGTAGTAATTAAACAACATGGAGAAGAATTGGAGGAAGAGTTAGTAAGCGATGTTGCACACCTTGCTATAACCCCGAATGAGGAAGAAATGATGGATGCTACAAGAATTTTTAGGCAACCAATTGATATAAGTGGGATGGAGCAAAGCTATGCTACCATGGGAATGCCTTGTCCCTTAGCTAACATGATTCCCAGAACAAGTCATTTCTTTGAAGATATCACAAGGTTTCACTAAATTATACCTCATAGTTGTCCTCTTAACACTTTGTTGCGACCTATGTATATTGTCACTTCGGCCCATCCTAGAACAAAATCGATGATGCTATTACCAAAAAGAAAATTAAACATCAATAGCTGGTTGTCAGAAATGCAGGAGGATAAATTGTTCAATGTGTTGGTAAAAAGGTTTAAAGCCTTTGCTTGGGACTATACGGACATGAGGGAAATTCACCCAAGTGTTTGTACTCATCACATATATAGTGATCCTAGTATAAGGCTTGTTCACCAACCTCGGAGGAGACTCAATCCTGCATTAAAGGATCCGGTCAAAATTGAGATTGAGAAACTCCTTCGTGCAGGATTTATTTATCCTATCTCTGATAGTAAGTGGGTGTCACCTATGGTGGTTGTGCAAAAGAAAAATGAGAAATGGAGAATATGTGTAGACTATAGAGAACTCAACAAAGCCACTCATCGAGATTATTTTACCCTACCATTTTTTTATCAGGTTTTGGACAACTTGGTTGGAAGGAAATATTTCTCCTTTCTAGATGGATTTAGTGGTCACAATCAGATATAGGTTGCTCCAGAAGACCAAGACAAGACCACGTTTACCTGCCTTTAGGGAACATTTGTATACAGAGTGCTTCCCTTTGGACTTTGTAACGATCCAACGACTTTTCAGAGAGTCGTTCTTGCTATATTTGTTGCACTCATTAATGACTGTGTAGAGGTCTATATGGACGACTTTACAGTCTATAGGTCAACATATGACAAATCTCTTCAGAACCTAGACCGATTTCTATAATTTTGTGATGAAAATAAACTATCCCTTAGCCATGAAAAATGTTTAATAATGGTAGAACAAGGAATAGTCTTGGTTTATCATATTTCCTTTTAGAGAATAAAGGTTGACCCCAATAAAATTGAGGTCATCCAACAGTTGACTATCCCTCAAACACAAATAGATGTTCGAAGCTTTCTTGGACATGCTAGTTACTATAGAAGGTTCATAGAAGGCTTCAGTAAAATTGTGGCTCCTATGTTCTTTCTTTCATAGAAAGAAGTAGAGTTTGTTTGGATGCTTGAGTGTCAACTATCATTTGAAACCATTAAGGAAAATCTTGTCTCTGCTCCCATTCTGCGAGCGCCGGAGTATTCCCTTCCATATTTATGCAGATGCTTTTGACGATGCTATTGGTGCAGTTCTGAGACAAGAAGATGAGAATGGGAGTAAATATGGCATATATTTTATCAGTAAAAATTTTACTTCTACAAAAAGAAACTATACAACAACAGAAAAAGAATTATTGGATGTTGTTCATGCCATTAAAAAATTCCACCACTACATTACATGATATAAGGTTACAGTTTATACAGACCATTCGGCTGTAAAATACCTAATGAACAAACCTGTAGTGAATGGTCAGATTATGAGGTGGTTATTACTCCTTCAGGAGTTTAATGCTACAATCCTTGACAAGCCAGGGAAATATAACGTAGTAGCAGATTTCCTATCACGAATCAAACAAGAAAAGGGTGATAGTATGCCTGTACAAGACGAGTTTCCAGATAAGAATTTGTTTGTCATTTTTGTAAAGTCACCCTAGTTCTCAGACATTGCTAACTATTTGGCTGCCTTTGAGGTACCCCTAAGGTTCACAACAAAGAAAAGGAAGAGACTTATCAGGGAAAGTGCCCCATGCAAATGGATTAATGGAGTTCTATTTCGTTGTGGGTCTGATATGATCTTAAGAAGATGTGTGAGAGCAGACAAAACCTACAACATTCTAAGGGCCTGTCACGATGATCCTTCGGGAGGGCACTACTTTGCGAAGAGAGCGTCCCATAAAATTTTAGGTGTCGGATACTATTGGCCCTCAATGCATAAGGATATTGATAACTATGTTCATTGTTGTGATGAATGTCAAAGAGTAGGAAGACCAACTTCTTCTTCGGAAATTCCTTTACTACCACAAGTAGTGCTTGAACCATTCAAGAAATGGGGTTTAGATTTTATCGGACCCATAGATCCTTCCTCTCAAGGGAAAGAATACATATTGGTTGGCATTGAATACCTGACGAAATGGGCCAAAGTTCAATCCTTACGAGTAGCTAGGGAAGAGAAAGTCACAGACTTCCTCTATAATAAAATATTTCTTAGATTTGGAGCCCCTCGAACTATCGTTACTGATTAGGGACCCCAATTTATGTTCAAAGTGCTCTTGGAATTCACCAACTATTTTTAAGTAAGCCATAGGATATTATCCCCTTCCCACCCTCAAGCAAATGGCCAAGTGGAAGTAACTAATAGAGAGCTTGAAAACATATTAACAAAAACAGTTTCTTCTAGAAGAAAATATTGGGCCAGAAAACTCCCTGAAGTTGTTTGGGCATACAACACAACTTAGAAATCCACGACTGGATTCAACCCCTATGAGCTCATTTTCTGAAAGAAACCTCTTCTTCCCATTGAATTTGAACTACAAACTCTACGAACAGCTATGGAACTAGATCTAGATTTAAAACGAGCCCAAGTTGAACAAGTTCTGCAATTAAGCGAATTGGATGAGCTTCACCTAGACGTTGTCCATCAAACTGAACTAATTCAACATCAACGAAAAGTGTGGCACGACAAACATATAAAGGAGAGGGAGTTCCATAATGGAGACTGGGCCCTGCTATTCGATTCAAGGTACAAAGATCATAGAGGGAAGCTCAAGACTCATTGGCTAGGACCTTATGAGATTTCTGAGGTCTTTTTGAATGGAACAGTTCGGTTGAAACCAATTGATGGTGACACACGAAACCTCTTAGTCAATGGTCATCACTTGCATGTCTACCATAATTCGGTCAATAGGAAAGAATTCTCAAGAATGGTGGAAATGTAGGGCGAGGTCCAATGTATTGACCCTGCCAAGGCAGAGTCTATTTGGTAAAAATGCTAAAAGGTTGCTAAAAAAGAAAAAAAAAATCGAAAATGTGTAATAAAAAGATATGTATACCAAGATATTTTCCTTTCATTAGTTTTTCTTTTGGACTTAGCTATTTTTTGTTCTTTTTTGTAGGACTTCTTATACAAAGGAAATAACTTCCAGAGTACCTTCCTAAAATGCTCCGGAACTTATGTTCCTGATGCCAAATTCTCTGGAACCTGACAATCCTTATACCCGATGGTCTGGAACTTGTACAACTCGTCATATCAAAAAGGCGTTCCTGCACTAAAGTTCAAAGCTCCCAAAGTTCAAAATTCATAAGTCCTGCCACTCCACCTTCATTTCGTTGTTGCTCCGGTTGCATCTTTCAGTGATGCTTTGGAACCTTCATTCTGTTGCTAATTCGGTTGCATATTTCAGTGATGCTCCGGAACCTTCATTTTGTTGCTACTTTGGTTGCATCTTTTAGCGATGCTCTGGAACCTTCATTTCATTCCTTTTTATTGGCTGCATCTTTTAGCGATGCTCTGGAACCTTCATTTCACTACCGTCTTGATTACATCATTTAGCGATGCGTCAAAACTTATTTGCCTTCTCCATTGTGAATGCATACCTCTCGCGTGCTCTCGAACTTTTGTGCTAGTTTCGAGCACAATGTCAATTATGTGCTCTAGAACTTAGTCATTCGCATTCCACCACCTTTTTCATAATTTCAAATTTTCGCGACACTTCCAACATCATCTCTAGTACACATGTCATCCTATCTATTTTTATATCATAAATAAAGCCACCAAATACCACGGTCCTCATTGATGGCTTCATCATTCATAAACTTCCACATTCATGCCATAATAAATCTGTCGTCACCTCAGCCAATACCTTCACCTCATCCTGTCAAATCTGTAAAGGTACGATATCTTTGAAAGATCACAAAATGCAAGTAAGTACTAATTTTCTCTTTAAGTAGGTAGTTATTTTTGAATAAAGAATAATTAATTGGCATGAACTACACTCCCAATTTAGCAATTTATGCCACTCGGTGATCAACTACTTGTACGGCAATCTTTTCGCATGCCTCCATGCAGATTAAAACTCATTGCATAGTAAGCTAGAAACAAGACAAATAAATAATTTAAGTGGCCATATTTTCAAAATTTGTTTTGTGCGAGCTTTGTGTCGTGGTTGAAATCTTTAGCAGAGTGGAAAATAAAAGAATGGGGGGTGGTAAAAAGAAGTCAGAGCTAGATTCTGCAAAAAAAATGTTGGGGTTAAGCAATATTTCTAATATGTTCGAAGAGGTAGGGTGATTGAACTTCATCAGAAAGTTTGAAGGTTATCATGAAAAGATGGTGAGCACATTTGCTGAAAACTACTCAAATCGTGAAGTGGTACTCCATGGAAAGCGTTTTAAGGTGAGTCGGAAAATCATCTCTCGTTTATCAAGTTTAGAAAATTCAAGCATAAAGTTAAAAGAAACCTCTTAGATAACATACCAAAAATTGTCTGAATTGTTTGTTAGAGAGGGAGACCCTCACCCCATGGTAGTAATTAGTACTAGAGGACCTCCATACTAGAACCTTGGGGTATTGTTGCAGCTTGGATCATAAAGTATTTTACTTGTGAAGGTCAACTAACTGTTGTGGTAGGACCTACTTTTCGAATGCCGATCCATTTGCGTCATGGGAAAGAGAACTCTGCTCTTAGGGTAAATTCTCCTGAATTTTTATGTGACTCTCTAAATTTCTCAATAGAAAGATATAAAATAGGGTCCGGGCCACTAAAACACCATGGATTAATTCAATTGATTTGCAAATACCATTTTCGCAAGAAATTTGAGGGTAAATGGGAGAAGTTCTTGGGAGAAATTGAGAAGTCTTCAATCAAAAGGACAATAGAACCGAGGGAAACATCTCACCAAATTGCTTCACCTTTCAGAGCAGTTTCCCCTAAGGGTTCTCCAACTCCGGAAGCTCTGAATCCCACCACCCCTGGTGAGGAAGTGCCAAATTCTTTGATTAATGAATTCAAAACCCATGATTTTCCAGAGCATGTTGAGCTCGTCTATTCTGATATGAGTAGTCCCAAAAGAAAGAGAAAAGGGAAATGTAAAACACCTGTCATCTTCCAAGGTCTTCCTCCATTAAGGAGAAGTAAACGCCTAGCCTCTGAATTCACTGAAAGCCCAATGCAGGGTATGGAAGGGAGTTCAAAAATGAAGAAGCCCAAACGGCTATTAGAACCTATTGAAATTTTTTCCCCTGACAATGATGAGGAAATACCTCTAAGAGAAGATTCAGTCAAGGAAATTCCTTCCCACTCTGCATATGTGGAGGAAGTTACCACCGAAGACATTCAAGAAAGAGAACAGGAGGGAGATGATAGAATTCCAATTCATTTTCCCCCATTGTAGATAGAATTGTTGAGACAGTTGAAATGAGGGATACCACTATGGAGATAGAGAAATTAAGAATAGAAATTGATGATTTAAAGAAACAAATGTAAAAAAATAATGAAAAGGGTTGAATTGCAAAAAGAAGAGTTGATGGTGCATATTGTTGTAATCAATAAAAGGAATCAAGAAATATAGGGTTTGAAACTACAACTACAGGAAAAGGACACATTAATTTATAAGTTAAATAAGAAAATTCAAGAATTGAATCAAGAACATAAAACTTATAATGATGAAATTGCAGAAAAGGATAAAGAAATTGAAATGATAAAGAAAAATTTTGTACTTCTGTTCTCAGCTTTTGAGGAAGACAGAAAAAACAAGAATTGAAGAATTAAACGCTTCCATTAGCAAAATTGTAGAGCTGGAACAAGACTTAGAGGAATGCACTGTGAAACCAAAGATGGAATCAAAATAAATTCAAACTGAGCCGATTATAACTTATTGGTTCTAGGTTCGCATTCCCCCATTACTCATGAAATGGATGGAAAAATGTTATTTCTTAAGAAATGTGCAAACTGAGAACTACAGACTAAAAAAGGAGCGGGTACTCCTAAAAGAATCATTTCATAGGGCATATAGAGGGAGACAAGATGCATGTCAACTAGTTGATTGTCTATTATCTTGTAGAAGGCCATTCAGATTGTACTCCATGTTTTTAAATGAATAGTGGATAAGATGGAAATTATTCAGAATCTACAATGATCATCCTTATGAACCCAATGACAAAGAATTTATTAAGATATTTCTGGAATCAACCCCTGAAAATAAAGATTTGATTTGTGAGTTCTTTTTGCATGATCTGTTATTAGAAAATCACACTGATTTCTTTATCAATCTATTTGTTGGTGAAGTAGAATTAAGATCCCTATCATCTACTATGGGAAACCGGATTCATTGGAAGGAGCGCACAAAAGAATTTGTACAAATAGAAAAGACCATGGGACTTCAAATAAGATCCCCAAATTCTAGGCCTGAAGGTCTCAAAGACACTTTTTCTTCTCTCCTGGTAAATAATAAAATGAAAGAAATGTATGATAACAGTCTCAAACTCTATTATATTAATTTCATGGAGTATGGGAAAAAATTAATTGGCAAAGCATGGCATGCTTGTGAAGAGAGATTTACTCCATTGCCTGCTTATCTCAAGAAAAGAGAGGTCATTTCCCCTCTTAATATCAGATGGTCTTTTAGAAGGGTTGATGCTTTAGCAAAAATCCTTCGGAACCTGAGAACAAACTGGATGGGAATGAGATATAGGCCTCCCTTGCTACTTAATCCACCTCCTGCTTTCAATATTTCAACTAATCAAAATGATAGACTTTTTAATGAATGGAGAGAGGGTGTTATCTTTCACAGAGGGTTCATCCATGACCCTGTATCTTTTGATGCAACAACAAGAGAAGAATATGACCTTAGTTCCAGACATGAGGAATGGAATAAAACTCAGGATTATAATTATGGAGTAGGAGGACCTACCAAGAACTAGGAGGGGAAGGAAACGATGAGGTAAAAATAACCTCATCATAATGAAATCAGAAAAAAGATTATTCTTACAAGCTCAATCCTAAGTTTGTGCCAATTTATTAAACTTTAGGAGAAATAATTGCTTATCTTTAAGGAAAATTATGCAAAATTTATTTCTTATGATCAATTGAGGAAATTTTCCAATACAGGTTTAATGGGTTGACTTGAGTGTTTTTGTAGGGAATAATCGATCATCTAGTAGTAGTTACAAAATGTTGAGCCAACACGTGCCTTAAACATGGTTGAAGATAGATGTTGCAAACCTCCTCCTGAATCTTAGGCCGATGAATTAAAGATTTAATTACTGTTTATTTAATTTTTGTTACCAAAAACTTCATGGCTCGTCTCGAGCTTTCTTTATGTTTATGAATTTTAAAGACATGGAATTTAGTTAAAGTTGTTAAAAGACTTTTTCAATGGCTATCCACGCCATCTGGAATCTAGGATTTAGTTATAAGTTTTTCTATAAGAATGTAATTTCAAAATGTATGAATATGATTGAATAGTAATGTTATGTTGTTTACATGATCTTTGAATACTGATGAATGAAAGAATTGTCTTTTTTCAATTGCTAAGTTGATGAACTATGGATGATAATTGTTTTTAATGGAAGGACTCTAGAACCTGTAGTTTATGTGATTTGAGAACGAAGTGTTAACCCCTAAGCTGGCCACTCAAGGGAAGTTAATATAAATAGATAAGTACTTATTGTTATGTTGTTTTATTTGTTACATAGATAATTGTTCAATAGAAAGTCACTAAAGTTTGTTAGTTGTTGAGTCTGAAGTTTCAGAGCACTTTTGTTTTTAATTAGTATGAGTTATTCGTTGTAGCTATTAGAATCTTTTACTGTTTAATAAAAAAAATTATAGTTTGTTTACTTATTTTTCCACTTCCGTAGTTTATCATTTATTCAGTTTTCTTATCTCTATGTTTTCTAGTTTAGTTGTGATGCTTTCTAAATTAGTTATCTTATGCTTTCTAGTTTAGTTATGATGCTTTCTAAATTAGTTATTTTATGCTTTCTAGTTTAGTATTTCTAGTTTTCCTAGAATAAATTGTTTTCCAAATAAGAAGTTAAATGGCCTTAGACTAAAATTGATTTCAGTAGTTTAAAGAAAAACAAAAAATCTAAGATGAGTTATCTGAATTATCTTCTTTTGCAAACTGCCTTGGACACTGCCCGGTCGACTTATTGACATTTTATATTCTAAAGTAATGGGACCTAATGATAGCCTATAAAGTACCCCATGTGCTCCTATCTTGTAGGAGCTCTTCTTGGACGTCCCCACATGCTCCTATCATTTAGGAATAATCACAAATGTCAATTTACATGTTCATTTCATTTGAATTTAATCTCTCTCTAATCCTAGTGTTGGGGAACACTTTCCAAGGACTTAGGAGATACATGAAATATGTTTAGGATTGCAATTAAATGGCAACCTATTCCCAACATTCTTCCACTTGACATTACACATTGCAATTATTCTAAAAAAGGAATCATTATTATAAATCAAGTACAGGACTCAAGGTCAATGACCCTCCTGCAATAAGAGAACTTATCTATAGCAACTGGTTTCATAAGATAATCTATAGCATTGATCAAAGTGTCAACTTTCTCAATCAATACCTTCTCACTTTCAACCATTTCTTGCATGGAGTGATACTGAACATCAACATCCTTAGTACAAGCATGATACATAGGATTTTTGGCTAAACAAATAGCACTCTAACTATCACATTCAAGTCTAATTTGCTTGCAATTAAAACCAATACCTTTCCCAAGTCTTTGTAACCAAACTACCTCTTTAGAGGCATGTGTAGCAGCATGTACTCTGGTTTTGTGGTGTACAAAGCAACTGTGGGCTGCCTCTTACTCATCCAGCTAATCATAGCTCCGAACAAAGTAAACACATAGCCACTTGTCGACCTCTGACTATCCAAGTCTCCTACCCAATCTAAATCAACAAGACTCTGTATGTCCAATGATCTATGCATAATATCAATGTCATTAGCACCATGATAAACTAAATAGTAATCAATAGTACCTCATAAATATCTAAGAACCCTCTTAATATAAGTTCAATGTTCTTTACCAAGGTTAGACATAAACCTACTTAGAACTCCCACTACTTGGGCTATATCTAGTCTCATACAGACCATTGCATACATCAAACTACCAACTGCACTAGCATATGGAATTTCAAATATTTCCTCATGATCAAAATCAGATTTAGGACCCATGTCTAAACTTAACTTTGTGCCAACTGGTAAAGGAATATTAACTGGTTTACTATCCTGCATGTTAAACCATTTCAAAATAGTATCAACATATTTTCTTTGACTTAAGCAAAGATTTCTACTACCTCTATCTCTATTGATCTCCATACCAAGTATATATTTTTCAGCCCCTAGATCTTTCATCTCAAATGTGCTAGAGTTTTTCTTTCAATTCTTTGATCATTACCTTGTTGTTACCAATAAAGAAAATGTCATCAACATACAAGATAATAATTAAAAGTTGATCATCAATAAATTTTATGTAAACACAATGATCTTCCTCACTCCTAAGATAACCAATTTTCAATGCAAAAGCATCAAACTTTCAGTACCACATTCTAGGTGACTATTTCAATCCATATAAATATCTCTTTAACCTGCAAACCAATAATTATTTTTATTTTACAAAAAAAACATGAGATTGCCTCATATAAATCTCCTCATCAAGATCCCCGTGTAAGAAATCAGTTTCCATATCTATTTTCTCTATCTCTAAATCATAAGTAGCAACAATAGATAAACGGAATCTAATAGAAGTTAATTTAGCGATAGGAGAGAAGATTTGATTAAATTCAACTCCCTCTCTTTGGGAGTAGCGTTTGGCTACTAATCTAGCTTTGTACCTTTCGAGATTACCATTTGCTCCAATTTTCTTTGTAAAGATCCATTTACAACCAATGGCCTTTCTTCCTTTGGGAAAACTCTCAAGATCCCATGTGTCACAAGTATCCAAGGGAACCATTTCCTCATGCATAGTTTGTGACCAAATCTTGTTCTTATTTGAAGACAAAGCTTCCCTGTAAGATTTAGGTTCATCATTAGTACTCATCAAAGCAAATATACAATGGAAATCAGGTGGGCTATACCTATCAACGAAATTTAATTGTCTTGTGGATCTTCTCAAAGAAGGTTCTTTGTGTTCCTCAATATGCTCATCATGAGCATCTATCTCAGAACTCTGTGAACTCTCCTCATCCAATCCATCCAATTGTTCTTCAACATTTGCATCTTCATGCTTCTCAGTATTTGTCTCAAAATGCACTGTTCGATAAATATCCTTCTCCTTTGGTTGTTCATCTCTTGTATAAGATCTAAATTCCCTAAAAATCACATCTCTAAATAAAGTTATTTTTTGGGTTAGAGGATTCCCAGCTTGTAACTTTTTACATTTTCACCATACCTATGAATATGCATTTATGTTCTTTTGGATTGAACTTAGACCGATTTTATTTAGGCACATGAACAAAAGCCTCACAACCAAAGATCCTTAAATGTGCAACACTAGGTTTCCTACCTAACCACATTTCATAAGGAGTTTTATCTTTAATAGATGAACTAGGAGATCTATTGATTAAATAACAAGAAGTACTTACAGCCTCGGACTAAAGGCATTGATCTAGCTTAGCACTACTTATCATACTCCTAGCTCTTTCCATTAAGGTTTGGTTCATCCTTTCTTCTACTCCATTTTTTTGAGGTGTATATGGAGTAGTTTTTTGTCTCACAATTCTTGCATGCTTACAATAATCAACAAATTCCTTAGAACAATATTCACCACCATTATCTAATCTCAACACTTCTATCTTATGATCTAATTGTTTCTCAACTAAAGCTTTAAATTCTTTAAACTTATTGAACACATCATATTTTTTATGCATAAAATAGATCCAAGTGTATATTGAGACAACATCAATAAATGTGACATAATATCTAGATTTTCCAATAGAGTCAATATCCACAGGACCCATAAAATAGATCTCTAATGAATATTCAAATTGGAGGTATTAAGCTTAAACAAAGTCCCAATCCAAGATCCTTTAGCAACCACCATATTCCCTTTCACAAATTTGCAACCACCTTTGTTAAATCTCACATGCTTTCTAGAATCATTGAACTTAGATATAGAAAGTAGATTTGTAGCAAGTCTTGGAATATGTAAAACATCATTAAGGGTCTTAAGCCTACCATCACTAAAACACAACTTTACCTCTCTTTTTCCCACAATCTTTGTTGTGCTATTATCTCCAAAGAAGACATTCCCTCCATCATATGCAGTATACTTAGTGAACCACTCCTTGTTAGGAGTCATATGATAGGAGCAACCTGAATCAATAAGCCAAGATTCATCATTGATAGTCTTACATGAAATGATCAATGCATCATTACCATCATCTGAGGATTTCTCTATAGAAGCATCAAAACCCTTTTTCTTGTTCTTACAATCCTTCTTTACATGTCTTAGTTTCCCACAGTTCCAACACTTTACCTTGCTCTTACCAAGGGTTTTAGACAGTCCTTTGGACTTACCCTTTCCTTTCTTGTCTCCCTTAGGTTCCTTTTCCTTATGCCTACCTCTTACAGGCAAGGCATATTGGGATCCTATTTTAGACTTCCTCCTCATCTCCTCTGATAGGAGAGTAGGAAATATATTGTCCATCTTAGGATCTGCACCATTACCATTGATAGCAATAATTAGATTTTCTCAAGACTCTGGTAAAGAACAAAGTAACAAAATTCTTTTATCTTCATCTTCTAGCTTTACATCTACATATGCTAACCGACTTAGAATCAAATTAAAATCATTTAAATGATGTACAACAGACACACCATCTTTCATCTTTAAAGAATACAATTGTCTTTTCAGATATAACTTATTAGTAAGAATTTTGGTTTGATAGATATCACCTATCCTTTTCCACAATTTATATGTGGTAGCTTCATCTGAAACATTCAAGAGAACAACATCAGCAAGACATAACCTTATGGTCCCTCTTGCCTTCTTATCAAGCTTTTCCCAATCCTCACTTGACATCGTTGTAGATGGCTTTGTCTTATTAGAAATAGCTAATCACTGATCTCTCTCTTCAAGGAGATCCTCCATTTTTAGTTTCCACATCTCATAGCT
This sequence comes from Sequoiadendron giganteum, assembly GCA_007115665.2. Classification (NCBI taxonomy): domain Eukaryota; kingdom Viridiplantae; phylum Streptophyta; class Pinopsida; order Cupressales; family Cupressaceae; genus Sequoiadendron; species Sequoiadendron giganteum. Next base: position 543,396,693 of record CM021105.1, read on the forward strand.
AGATCCATTGAATCTTTCAATATCTAGACAAGAAGTAGAACTCATTGTAACACACTTCTTTTACAAATCTATAATAACACAATAGTAAAAACTCCCACTATAGCCAAAAACCTTCAAATTTTTAAGAGAAAGGCATCCCAAACCCTAACCAACCATTGGCTCTGATACCAAATGTTGGAAATGAAGGTAATATTGTAGCTTAAAACTTGTAAAACTATGAGATTGTAGATCTAATTAAGTGTTCTTTGTCATAATTCTTTCTGTATAATTAATCTGTAGTTAAGGAAAATCAGATATAAAACTAAAACAACAAGATATGAAAACCCTAACAGGCACAATAGAGCACACACTAGCATGAAAATCAAAACAAGAAAGCAAAGCAAACCGATCTCCAAGCTAGATTTGATTTATCTCCATTTCTCTTCTCCACCTACATGAGAATGCAATATTTTGAAGGTTTGATTGTTGATATGTTGATTGCTCATTTTCGCAGCATAACGATAAGATGAAGATAATAGAAGAAAAATAGACAGAGAGCTAGAAAGATTGAGAGAAATTTTGGCAGAGTGAGGATGCTAGAAGAAGATTCTCCAAAAGGCCTGTGAAAGGCTTGATTTATAGGAGAAGGCTGATTTGATTTGATGGCCAAGATTAAAAGTCAAATTTGTGATATGTGTGGCTAGGATAAAAAGTTTATTTTAGTGTCTATGACGCACATTAAGTGGGTTATGACATGAGACTAAAATTAGGATGTGAGGAAATAAGTGCGATTCTTTTATTTATTTTGGAACAAAAGATGCTTATGATGCACAATGAATGGAGGTAAACATAGGATGTGAGTGGGAATCTCATAATTTAAATAATAAAATTATTTAAATTATTTATGCATGTGAAGAGTTGTAGTCATGTGACACATGTTGCAATGTAACAATAAGTGAGGGATTAATTCAAATATTTAATTTGAATTATTTTGAGACATGTGAAGGGGGAATTAATTAAATAATTGGGAAGGTTATTAAGTGGAATAAATGAGATAAGTGGGATAATGTAATGACCTAGGATAAAATATTACAAAATGTCTTACAAGGTCATGTATCGACTAGGTAATATTATGACATGGACAATTTTGGGTTTCTACATTTTGCCCCTCTTTGAGATGATGTTTGAGATGGTGAGATTTATGTTGAGTAACATCATTTCAAAGAAGGTAAGGTATGGATAGATGAAAAAAAAAATGATGCCCCAACCACTTGAAGAAGTGAGGAGTAAGGTGAATGAAGGAAAGGGATGATAGAAGAATATGATGATGTGAAAGATATGAAGAAGTGGGATGATGATATAGGATATGATAATAATAATGATGCCCCCTTGAGAGGATGGATGGGTTGGAAAAATACATATATGCTCTCGAAATTAATGAGATGATAAAGGAGTGATAAAATGAATGATACAAGATAAGAAGTAGATGAAAAAGAAAAATGACATGCTATGCTGCAATAAAGTGAGCAATCATATGTTTGATATAGCACTAGATATTATGCACCAAGGTATAAGGACCAAGGCGATGATGTGTCTTGTGCCCCAATGTAATACAACCTTGTCTAGATACAAGATATGAATATTAGTTGGGAGTGATTCAGATTTGATGTAAATGCAAATTGAAATTTGATAACACACACAAGCAAGCAAGCAATCATGCATAAATGATACAAAAACAAACAAAGTATTGCCCCTGTCAAGCTATAAACTGGTGATTAATTGATTGACTGATGATGATGATAGTGTTGTCATTGTGGGGAATGATATATCCCTATATCATCACGAGGATGATTGATTGATTGATTGATTGATTGATTGATGATTATGATAGTGTTGTTATTGTGGGGAACGATATATCCCTAGATCAACACAAGGATAGTTGATTGATTGATTGTTTCAGTTTACAACAAGATTAGGATCAAGACCGAAACGTGACTGGATAATTTGACTTGATTGATTATCTTGATTGGTATGGATTAAGGATTGATTTGCATTTGAATTATTGCTTGGAATGATTGAAGATGATTGATTTGAAGATTTGGATGATGATTGATGAATTAAATTGAGGAATGATTTTGATTGATTGAATTGATGAAGAAATGGTTCGATTTGATGATAATGATTGGATTGATTAGAAGAATGGGTTTGATTAGAAGAAGTGATGTGATTGATTAGAAGAATGGATTTGATTAGAAGAAGTGATGTGATTAGATAATTTGATGAAGAAATTGATTTGAAGAAGTTGAATTGATGTGTTGAATTGATTGGAAGAAGATATTTAGTTTGATTTTATTGCTGGGATTTTTGTTGGCTATTTGATGCTTTTTGGATTTTTGAAATGTTTTGATTTTTTGGATTTTTGGAATATTGGATTTTTTTTTAATGTTTTGATTTTTAGAATTTGGGAATATTTGATTTTTTTGGATTTGGAATATTTGATGTTTTGATTTTGAAATGTTTTGATTTTGATTTTTTCGTGGATCTTTCTTAATTTTGCATTTTTTTCAGGACTTTTTTTGAAATGTTTTGAGATGTCAATGGATGACAATTTGGGTAGCCTTTTTGCTAGATACCAATGACAAGGGAAAACCAAGTCTAGGTGCAAGGAGATAGATGGGATTCATGGATGAAAGGGTGGGTGATAGGATAAGGGACAAAAGGCTCATGATATATGGATGGATAAAAAAAGGATAGGTCATAGTGAATGAAATTGATGTATGCATCATAAGAGGGAAAGGATGTGATCTCCAAAGACTATGTCACATAAGAATAATATGCCCCATTCTAGGTACAATACTTAGGATTCTTCATGAAAAAGCTTATGACACTAGGATAATGATAGGCTTGTTTGGAAGGATGAGGTATATCAAAAAATATCCAAAGCATGTTTCAAAATTTTGCCCCATATTTTTATCAAGATAAAAAAGAGGAAGAGAGGATGAATGGACTCAATATGATAAGTATATGGGTATGATGGCCAAAGATGATAAGATAGGAGATGGTAAGATAGGATATAATAGGATAAAAAATGATACGGTAGGATGAGACAACATGCCCCCGAGTGTAATTGACTTAGAAGATCAACCTACACATGACGCCTATTCGCCAAGTTTTCATCATGGTACTTATCCAGAGTACCTGTTTACCAGGTTTTCACCGTTGGACCAAAGGATTTCTCTTTACTTTTTTGGATATTTTTGACCTTTTTTTTTTTTTTGAGTTTTGGATAAGAGAAGGGGAATATGGATAGGAGGGACTCAAGTTTCTAGTTCCATGAAAGTTGATAGTCCCACTAGAGATGGATGTCATCACATGGACCATGTCAAATGTCATTATGCTCATAGATGTTGGTAAGGGATGACATGAAAGCGAGATGGAGTAGGTAGATGATGGATTATGATGTGGATTATGGAGGGATTGGTGGATTATGATGTGGATTATCTAGGGAAGAGGGATGGGAGGCTTAGCCAAAAGCATGGACCATATGAATGTGATGGGGGAGATATGTAGGATAATGAGTGAAGGGTGAGGATATGGAGGTATGTGGAACCATTGTGAAATGGAAGGGAACCATGACCAATGGTTGCACACATTGTGATAAACGTTGAAGCTTTTGATGTGGAGGGGGTGTAGGAAGCAATGAAGATGGTTGCTTAGGAGATGGGTGATGAAGTGCTTTAGGTACCCACATAGATTTAGTATTTTTATGACTTTTATTTTTCTTGTGGGATGGAATATGAGATTCTTGAATAGAGTGGGAATGTGAGGTGGAAGTGGATGGTTGGGATTTTTGAGATGTAGATGCCTCATTTGACTTGTTTTTCTTTTTCTTAGGTACCCAAACCATTTTGTTTTTAGACTTTTCTTTTGAAAGTATGAGCTTATATTGCTTTTTGGATGGATTTTTCTTTGGTTCTTTGCTTTTGTGTTCTAGGGCATGAGGACCCTTCATATTTTACGATTTATAGATAGATGCATCAATTTTTTTTCTTTTGAATCCCATGGGTATGGTGGAATGAGTGGAAGCTTCATGTTTAGACAATATGTGCATTGATTGGTCATGATTAGGATTTTTAGAGGATTTATGGATAGGTGGATAAGGGGATTGGATAATGGGGATATTAGGTGTTGGGAGTAGTGGAGGTAGATTAGATGGAGGGATATTAGGAGTTGGAAGAAATGGTGGAAAAGTTGATGGTGGAAGGTGTATGGTCACATGCTTGTAACATTTGTAAGATGATGGAGGAGGGATGGTAACATATGTTTTAGGCATATGATAGGATTTATGGTGGAAAAAGGACTTATGATGGATGGAGGAAGTACCAACATCTTTAGATTGGTGTCCTTGGGGTGTATATCCAAGGCCATAAGAGTGTGGAGGGACCTTGACATGGATTGGCTCCAAAATACCTTGTTCATGAAGGCCTAAACCTTTACCTTGGTAGCTCATGTTTTGAAGCATACGATGGACAATGGGACTAGGTGTGTTTTGGACACTAGACTTGAGTTCATTATTAGATGAAGAAGGTGAAGTGGATAAAGGTTTTTGTTGTTCTAAGGAGGAACATTCATGAATAAAGATGGATAGACCAATAGGACATGTTGGTGGATTTGAAATGGGGTTTATAGTGGATGTGGAATGATCATTAGGATCTTGATTATGTTCATTTAGATCCACACTATTGGTTTGATCTTCAATATTTACTTGGGAGGCATGTGTCTCATCATCACAAGTGGATAATGCGGGATCATGGATAGGACTAGGTAGGGGGTCTATAGGAGAAATGGAGGTTTCTTGCTCATGGATAGGTGAAGTGATAGGCTCTTGACCATGGAATGCATAGAGTTGGCTAAGAGGGTCAACATGGCCTTCTTGATCATAGGTAGGATCTATATCATAGAGGGAAGCTTCATCATGAATATGACCAAGTATGTTATGAGTGGGATCATTAGAAGGGCCTAGATCTTGATTAGAATGAGAGGTTAATGTTTCCTCATGCTTAGGATAATGCTCTTGACATAGCTCTTGGATTTGAGTGGAAATGGAAGTGGAAGGCTCTAGAAGAGGCTTGGTATGATCTTTATGATCAATAGGTTGTGGACCACATGATGGAGTTGGAAGAATAGGCATGACATTCAAAGGTTCATTGGTAAGCTCATTAATGGGTGCTTGACATGGGGATGGTCTTTTCCATGCTAGTAGTCTTTGGAGAAAATCGTTAAAGGATTCTTTGGTTGATGGATTATTGCTTGAGAAGCTGGATGGTGGTGTTGGTGTAGGACTAGTATGCTTTGAAATAGGCATTTTATTAAATGGTAATGGAGGACTAGTAGATGGAATGGTGTATGATTCCAAACTTATGGTGGTATTTCCCTTGTCAAAAGTATCATTAAGGTGACCTAAGATTTCTACAAAGTTTTCATCATCACTAAGATCTATAAAGTTCTCATCATCACTAGGAGAAAAGTTTGACCCACCTTGGAGGATATATGGTTTTGGATTATCTTCATGATTAGGTGAAGGGGCTCCTTGAAGTATGACCTTGGGCTTGTGACTGGAATTGTTAAGGATTAGGACCATTTTAGCAAGTGTTTGACTAGGATTAGGGTGATGATGATTATGAAATGATTAGATTGAATGACTTGGATTGATTAGGATGAAATTGATTTGAATGTGATTAGAAAAAATGATGATTAGGATGATTAGAATGATATGTTTATGTGTTGGTGTTTATAGCTTGATATGGAAATTTTCAAACAAATGATTACACATGTACACACATGAATCACACACACAAGACACATAATCAAGTTTGAATTTGAAATTATGAATGTGATGATTAAGCACACACTTGAAGAAGACACATCAACAAGTCCTAGAACTAGTCAAGTGGGTATGGCCAATTAGGTCTTAAGCTAGGATGCACGAGGTTGACTAGGGATAATTTGAAAGAAAAATCCTACCACACAGCTGGGAGAAAGGGGTAACCCACCCTTCACCTTCACTTCCCAAAGGTATAAAGTTCTTTGGGGCTTAGCCAAGAGTGACAAGATTTTAACTCCCAAAGAAGCGTGTCTTTCAATTCACACTTTGATTGAGGTCGTCCCTAGGGGTGATGAAATCCCCTAGCAAGCCTCCAATGAAAGGTATGACAAAAGCAAACCAAGTGAGGTGTTTTTGATCACACATGCACTTGATTCACACTCGCAATTGTTAATTTTCCTTTAGAAAATTGAAATGTGTGTAAAACAGTTCAAGCACTTGTTCTTTTTTAAACCCAAGGAAAATATGTGTGATTGAAAGACAATGATTCTTTTTAAGCCCAATTTTAAAGTGTGATTGCAAACAAGATGTTCATTTTAAAGCTCCAAATTCAAGTGTTTTGCAAACAAAATTGATTGATTAAATGAGAGATAAAGATGATAGAATGAGTGCACTTGAAAATTTTCGCTTTCCAATTTTATGTGTATGACTAATATTGCTACTACTACAGCTCCTTATGATCATCTAAAAAATAAAAAAATGATATTATAATGCAGCCAAAACAAAAAGTTCATCAGGAAATTTCAATTTCAGATACACGTTTTTAACATAACCGAATTAGATTCGATTATTTGAAGATATTATTTATCTGAAAAATAAAAACTCAAAGAAGGAACCCCTACTAATTTTATGAGAAATTTTCAGAAATGTAAAGAAGTTAGAAAAATTCCATGTTTTGCACTCAAAAACGTGGATTTGTGAAAAACATACAGAAAACAAAGATCAAATTATTTTGCATTGTATTTGACCTATAAATTAAATATGTAAAATAGATACCCCTATTAAAATTACAAGAGATTTTCGGAAATGTAAACATTTTGGAAAAATTCTCTGATTTATGTTCAGAAAGTAAATTTTATGAAAAAAAAGAAAAATAGTGATAACACCTACAAAACGCGTGATAAACTCTCAATTTTTTTACTGTAGTCCTTTGAGATGGTTTGTAAGCTTCTATGAAAATCTTGTAGAGAAATACATAGTCGTTTGAAAGATATGATGGAATTTGTAAAACCTCGAGTTTCATCCAAAAACTGGTAAATCTGCAACAAAAAAACAACAAAACTTGCAAAAAGCAAGCTAGATCAAAGGATTCACGTCGGGTTCACCAAATGTAATTAGGGAAAATCAGATATAAAACTAGAATAACAAGATATCAAAACTCTAATTAGCAAAATAGAGTACAAACAAGCATGAAAATCAAAAGAACAAGCAAATGCAAACGAATCTCCAAGCTTGAATTGATTTATCTCCATTGCTCTTCTCCACCTGCATGAGAATGCATGATTTTGAAGGTTTGAATGATTTGATATGTTGATTGCTCATTTTTGCAGCATAATGATAAGATGAAAGATAATAAAAGAAAATAGATAAATAAGAAGAAATTTTGGCAGAGTGATGATGCTAGCAGAAGATCCCCCAAATGGCCTATGAAAGGCTTGATTTATAGGAGAAGGCTGATTTGATTCGATGGCCAAGATTAAAAGTCAAATTTGTGATATGTGTGGCTAGGATTAAAAGTTTATTTTAGTGCCTATGACACACATTAAGTGGGTTATGACATGAGGCTAAAATTAAGATGTGAGGAAATAAGTGAGATTCTTTTATTTATTTTGGAAGAAAAGATGCTTATGACGCACAATGAATGGGGGTAAAAATAGGATGTGAGTGGGAATCTCATAATTAAATAATAAAATTATTTAAATTATTTATGCATGTGAAGAGTTGTAGTCATGTGACACATGTTGCAATGTGACAATAAGTGAGGGATTAATTCAAATATTTAATTTGAATTATTTTGAGACATGTGAAGGGGAAATTAATTAAGTAAATGAGATTTATTTAATTAATTGAGAAGTTGATTAAGTGGAATAAATGGGATAAGTGGGATAATGTAATTACCTAGGATAAAATATTACAAAATGTCTTACAAGGTCATGTATCGACTAAGTAATATTATGACATGGAAAATTTTGGGTGTCTACACTAGGATTGCAACAATTATATTTAAAATAATTGAGTGCACACAATCCCTCTCCTCTTCATTCAAATTTCTTCTTCTATAATAAAAAATAAAGAGTTTTAACCTTCTTAAAAGAAAATTTATTTAAAAAAAATAGCCCTAATAAATAAGGGGCAGAAGGCTTGTACCATTTTCCCCTAAAATAGAACTTAATTTTGAAGCATAACTAATTGAACCTAAAAATATTAGTCTCTAAGTCTATACCACAAAAAATGAAAAAAATGATCATATTGCACCTATTTCTGACAATACTAACACATTAGACGGATACTCTGCCTGCACCTGTATCTCCATAAAACAAAATAATTTTTTTTAGAAATGTAAAGTCATAGCTATTACAAATAACTCATGAAATTTAAATTAGCTCAAAGAGTTATGCAAGCTCATTTCAAAATGAGAAGCAAAGGGAAGCCCCAAGACACAAAATGACATTACATGTCTAAGAGAATAAAACCCCCATTCCATAATTCACAACTTCACCCCATGATTGAAGGAAAGGTACATCCAGGGAAGGGAAAAAATAAATTAATAGTCTTGTTGCTACCACATAGTAAAGGAACTCAAAAAAATTTTACACATGTAGCATGAGGGCTGCTCTTAATAGTTTTCTTGCCATTTTTGTGCCCTTTCTAGTCGTCCTCCAACACATTATTATTAGATTTTTTCTTGAAGGCATATTTGGGCCCTCTCTCCCTACTCTTATTTGCCTTCTTTCTCTTGGTATCATTACACACAAATTTCACAGAGAATCAAATCTCAAAGTTCCACAAATTTAATCCTTAACAAACCTATAAAAAAGATACATAGTCTTTCCCTCTGAAGATTTTCTACTGTCGTTGTCATAAAAAAGTTATCTAGTTACTCTTCTACACAAAGAATTTTTAACTTTTGTTAATAAAAAATAAAAAATATGGTATCGAACATAGGACTATGGACATGAACTTCTTATACTTTCTCCTCTAGATAATCTTTCTTTGCATCATCATACTCATGTTCATTATCCTTTGCAAGGTATCGAGTCTACTAATGATTGTATAAAAGGTCAGAATAAAAAAAGAAAGGTTTGTTTATTAGTAATCTCTCTAAGCTACTAGCCATATAATTATCCTAGATAAGTGACTCCAAGCTCTAGTAAGGGGACTAGACATTGATTTGCAAATTTTGAGAAAATTTGTGTGATCAACCACTGCTTTGTAATTTTTTAGAGGCAACAACTGATGCAAGGGAATTTTATAATCATTTTTTTCCACTGTATATAGAGGTATAATTTATTAAATTTTAAATTTGAATTTTTTTTTGATTTGGGGCAAAAAACTACCTCCTGTGAACTCATTTAATGAGGAATAACAAGAAGAATGAGAAAGAATATGTTTGAGAGGAAGTTTTTAGAATTTAAAATAGGTAGTTGAAGCATTAATGATCATTTTTTAGTGCTTCCCTAAGGTTTAGGTATGATTTTGAAATGAAAGTTTCCAGATTTTGGTAGTTGGGAAGAGAGCCAAAGAGAATAGCAAGAAGGAGGAGACAAAATAGAAGAAGAAAAGTTTTAGAACAACAACAATCATAGAAGAATAAAATTGACATAGGGAAGAGAGGAAATATTAGTTGAAGAAGAAGAAGCAAAGGACAACAATAGACACATAGCAGAAAAAAGGAAGGAATAGGAATAATAGAGGAAGTTTTGTTTTATAGCTACTATATAAATGCATGTAAAAGAATGTAAAAAAATGTATTTTGAAAATGATATAATTACCCTCTCCATAGTTTTTATCTCTATGAACGTGTTTGTGAGTAGTGTTTGAAATTAGTTTGTTGTTATGGAAGTATGGAATATTGTGTACAATTTTAGAGTATTTTATGTTGCTGAAATTTTGAATAGTCACCTACAACCATTGTTGCAGCTACCCACAACAATAGTCTATTTTTGACAATAACTTAGTTTGTGTCTCTAAAGCTTATTTTATGCCTCTAAACCTTGTTATTGGACCTATAGAATGTGTATAGTCCTGTATAAATGTTGTGTGAGGTTTCTTACAACAACACAACCTCTCCTTTTCCACCTGTTTACTTGTTTAAGTGGGTTTTTAGAAACCTACAAGGGGGTAGGTGCCA